>CAIIXF020000007.1:15047213-15547213 GCA_903813345.2 Owenia fusiformis | reverse complement strand
AGTCTGCACTGCATGAACAATACTCAAAATTCAAGAGTTTGTCTCAGTGCTTTTTTGGAATAGAACTATCCAATGGAGATTGAGAAATGAGTCTGAGGTGAGTATCTAGAAAGATTGGAAGAATACCATTGTGGCCGTAATACAGGCACTCAGAGAATTTCATAATTTACATTAGAGACACTAAATATGAAGTTGAATCTTTTTCTTTGATACTCAACCCAGAATGTAAATGTAAAATATGTCACATACCTTTTATAATGAGTTCTGCACTACTGGATGAAGTGCCAGCTACGTTGCGAGCTTGACATGTGTATTTACCACCATCATCGTCAAATAGTTCTGGGATGGTCAGTGCAACTCTGCCCCCTTGGAATGAGATCTCGTAATCGGCACGGTCAGTGACATCGTTGCCATCCTTGAACCATTTTATAGTTGGCTCAGGTTTACCTGTAGATCAATAAGAAATATATCAGGAATTCGTTAAATTTATTTCATATTTTAAACAGAAGCAGAGAAAGATTTCATAGATTATAAATTCCCAATATCAACTTAAACTAGAGCAGCATAAATGATGATTAAGGTGAATTGTCATTCATGATAATTTCAAGAAGTGTTATCTTAAATTAAGTTCAATGTAAGAATAGCCCTTACCATCTACACATCCTTCAAGAGAGACTCGTGTGCCTTCTTTGGCAACAATGCTTCTCAATGGCTCAATAAACTTGGGGGGTATAGGTAGCGCCACAGTCAGATCAATCGGCTGGAATGGTGCTGAGACTGGCCTTGTTACTTGCTTTGTAATAGTCTCCTGGTAGGAGCTTGGAGGTGCAAACTGTTGTGGCTGCTGCTGGGGGTGTATAGGAGCCGCAGCAGTGTCTACAGTCTCTGGGGTATAATCCATCTGTGATGGTCCCGCCCCTGGGGTTGGGGACTCAATCACTTGTAGCATGGCAGAGCATGTTGCTTTACCAGATGGGTTCTCAGCTGTCACAGCAAATCGTCCAGAGTCCTCATCAAAGACCTCAGGGATGTGGAGTTTGTATCTATCCTGCTCCATGGTGATTTGGTAGTCCTGTGAGACGACTGCATCACCGTTGAAGAACCAGGAAACCTTAGGTTTAGGGCTGCCTGTGATGATACACTCAAAGGTGACGGATTCTCCTGCGCCTACTCTCATATCCCTAAACAGGGCCTTGAACTCAGGTGGTGACTGTCCAGGGATCACTGTTTGTTGCATAGTGCGGGTGATCGATGTGGTCTTTGTTATTCTCTCTGTTAAGGTTTTCTCCATCTTGCCTGGTTGGTTAACAAATAGTCCACAGTAGCACTTGGCCTCACCAGCAGCATTGATAGCTTTAACTTGGTAGCATCCAGCATCGGCTGGTTGGGCTGTGGGTATCACAAGAGAGTGCACCTCACCATCAGCAGATATCTACACAACAGATAAACACAATAAATAATACAAATCATCACACATTTTAGCATAATAATTACAATGTATACAGGAAATAATTCATAAAAGGAAGCACTCAGCTACAAGAGCAAATTTGCATCATCACTACTGACCAGGCTAAAGAATGACTTCAACATACACTTAACAAAAGCCAAAAGATGTGACATTTTATCATAAACCATATTAGGGAGATTTGGTCTATATTTAGGGAAACAATCATTGAAAAAAAGGTAGAGTAATCCAGATTATTTAAATCATAGACAGTATTTAATAAATAGGTTTGCATTTGGTAAGCAGTGTAATACATAGGATAAATGACAAGTATGTCAAGTGTAAAATATAAGCTTTTGGCTTTTTAACTTGCTTATAACCTAGATAACACAATCCTCTTAGCTTACTTACAATAAGCTTAATAATAAAAAAATGCTTGCATAAAAAACGAAAATGCTCCAGTTGAGATCAATGCAGTAGTTAGTAAAGTCTTTCTGGCAATAGGAAAATGAAAATTCAAATCACAGTCTGTCAGAGTTTCTCCTCTCTTTTCATGAAAAATCTATAGAAAAACTTGAAAATATACATTATGATAAAATGTCCCTAATTGGCAGATGTTCACATCTACTTTATGCAAGACTATAATTTTATTCTAAAATCCAAGCAGGGACTATTTTTACCTGGAAGTCTGGTGAGTTGACTATGGTCTCATCCTCTCTGTACCAGGAGACATCAGGCTCTGGATGTCCGACAATACGACATGTCATCACCACTCGCTTGTCTCCCTCTGTGTGTATATCTTTGAGGAGCTGTGTGAACTTTGGAGGGACCACATCGGTGGTCACACTGGCAGCAGACATGTCACTGAATTCACTTAGAGCTAGAAATAAAATGAGAATGACACTTATTCAAATTCCTCAATGGTTTTGCATATCTCACATAATTTCTATCTTAAGTTTGAAAGACCTCATTTTCTTGCAGTTCTGTACAGTTTTATATACATGTAATGGTAAAATATAGATATACTCTATTTGTTGTTCAATCAAATTCTGACTTATTTCAGAATTTAAAACATGCACTCTGAACTTAGAACCATGGAGTATTCTGAATATCTTCTTTCTTATCATCTTGAGCAGCATCTAGCATTTGATAAGTATCTTCATCTCTATGATAACCACACATATGGTGTGAATTATAAGCTTCTAGTTCTAATATCCATCTTTCAATTTCAAGGAGATATGAACTACAGGTACTAAATTAATTCTACTATATCTGTATATTGCTGAGATAACTGAACTCTCTTTACTAAAAACTGCTAGGATGGAATCTTGAAAAACTGGATATTTTGAAATGAAATCTCTCAGCAATAAATAGATTATTTATATATGCATGCCAAAATATCATCACCCCTAAGACCCCCTCCTCCATCCCTTCCTCTCTTAATTGATACAACATGGTTGGAAAGAAGAAATTAGATTCATATAGATTTTTCCAACAAAATCCAATATTGGAAGTATCTCATAAACATATTGGGATATTGGGGTGCGTTTCCTAGTCTGTTGAACAAGACTGTGCCACTCCAATCTCCCTCCATAGAATATCTCTCCTTACGACAACCTGATGACTTTAAAAGGCCTTAGTCTAATGGTAAAGACTTTTTCCAAGCATGATTCAAATTGCAGGCTTGTAACATATAATTTTTGGTTGTTTATAGGTTCTACACTGAACCCTTTTTATACAAGACTCATGAGTAAGATGAAAATGTAAGAGGATGAGTATCTAGGTAAAGGTGACCATAACCACATTGAAAGATGAGACATTGCTGAGTGGGGTATAGAGATACATTCATTTCCATTAGGTATACAATCACCTCCACATCCAAGCAACCAGGTGCTATAGTGTGTAAACAAAATCTATTTGTTTAATTATCATCTATCAAGAATATCAGATGTTCAACCAGGCATGTGGTAAGAGCATGTTGATATGTTATAGCAAGAGCTACATAAATCAGAGATCTTGTTGTGAAAACCCATATTGGTGTTACCACTATGCAGTATTAAACTTCCAATAAATTGATCATAAGTCTCAAGAAATACATTAAAGTTACACACGCAGCAAAGACTGTTTTTGAATCTGAGCCCTCGCCATGGATCATATCTCTCTATTCTCTTCTATTATTGATTCTCTCTGTATCAAATCTTAACTAGCCTCGAAATGTAGATCAAGATATATATTATAATGAAAGAGAACTACTGTGCAGTGAACAATGACAATACTGATACTGATGTCAGACAACTGACAACAAGGCAACAAGATGCAAAATGTCACCACCTGCCATTGAAGACATATAAATTGACCAACAATACTTAAATTGCAATACACCCCATTTTCATCCAGGCAAGTATTTGGGGGAAAAGAATACAAGATGAAAACAGAAACTCAATATGACAACTGAAGTTAAACTCATTCCAAGTTCATATCACTAACCTTGAATGGAGAATATATATAACATTTGAATGAAGTCTTTGTAAAAACTTACGTTCAACGTGTAACTGACAAGTGTTGGTTGCTTCTCCATACTGGTTCCTAGCAACACATTTGTATTCTCCTCCGTCTTCTAGGTAGACTTCACGTATAACAAGGGAACACTTGTCTCCCTCAAAGAGCAGTTGGAAGTCCTTGGATTCTTTCACTGGTTTAGTGTTCTTGAACCAGATTACCTAAAAACACATAAGCATCTTTGTTAACAATTATCAATAGGATTATACAAAATATTTATTGAAAAGTAGCTAATTGATTTTGTCTTATTTACTTTTTTTTCATTTCACTAATACCAAATGTGCTATCATTTATTTCATACTCTTTAAGGATAGACACACTGCTGATTCATTTTGATTTCTGCAATATCCTTTTCTTTAGTAATTTCCTTATCATCAATTTCATATTTTGTAACATCATCAAAGATATCCACTAATGTCCTGGAGGAGAAGTGTGGATGCATATCCAAATATGCAAACCATTTCTTAACATTTCATCAAATCTTTTTTAGGTATCCATGTATGCATATGATTTTATATGTGAATTAATAACAATATTCTACCTTGCTTTACCTGTGTTGTAGAACACACAAGGTCCAGTCATGGTGGTAAACATCCTCACTAATGTTCTACTATGCTCTACCTTATGCTTTTATCAAAACAACATTTCAACGGAGCATGACAACCTGTGATAAGATTACAATGGGGTCTGTGTGTGGTGGGTGCTTATGAAGGGCAGATTGTTACGCTCCAAGCATGCATGTCTCCTGAGAGATAGATACCTTTGCATATGGAGTGGCCATAATCTCAGACAGGTATTTCTTCAGAGGACACGTTCAACCATAACAGAGTAGAAATTTTGTCCACTTAATAGTCTTACATCAAGTCTCTATACACCCCTTTCCCTAACTACTTCACTTCAACTTTGCCCAAAATAACGGGTTAATGAAAACATACAGATTATACGAGTATATTTAACAACTGAACATTGGTTCATGTAATTTGTCTTTCTTCTATTGATGATAACACATGTAAAAGTCTGTACTGTTGTATAATATGAAACTTACATCTAGGAAAAGGCCCCTGATAGATATGGACCGAACTATTGGGTTGGAAATTACGAAGGAATAATCCCCGACTTCTCGAAGGTAAAAATGAGTCATTGACAAAAATGTCTGAGAATTATGCCATAAGTCATTAATAGAGCAAGAAGGCTCGTAAATGTTGATAGATACAAGATGCAGATCTTAATTCTGACAGCTTTATGTTTTATATTTAGTTTAATGGAAATTTAGAATGTTCAACTTTCCGTACAACAAGTGCAGTTGAAAACCTATTGTCTTTACCCTAAACTTATCCTGATATAGCAATATCATATTTCGACAAAGCTTGAACAGGATATGATATAAGAGCGCTGTATTTGACTTTTTTGAGTTTGATGGGATAACATCGAATTCAATCTATAATGTGCAATTTAAAATCATTTAACATTTTTGATTTCTGATTAGATGACACATAGATCTATGTTTGACATTATGTACGTCCAAATTAGAATCATATTCAACTTTTTTTTAGTTTTGATGAGAGATAAGTCTGTGGATCCAGCAGGGAATCATGTCTGCTAATGGATTACTTAAACTGTGAGGCAACATATAAAATATGTCAGATATTGGAAATGTTCTGTTTAATCCTTCATACCTTAAGTTAGCAAACTCTTCAAGTCCTTGTAACACCCCCCCCATCCCTCTTATAACCTTACCCAGGTGAAGTAGATGTGAAGACAGGGCCGGGAGACAGGGATGCAAGACTGCTTTGGTCATTGTACATTACAAATTTGGACATTAAAGAAACATTTGCACTGGTGATGAGGTGTGTTTTTCAGTTATTTATTATCAAATCTTTTCTTTGAAATGAATCACTATCTTAAAGAGGAGGCTATTTAATATAGACCTATATGCAAGCCTCTAAAGAGCCAGCTGAGATTTAAAGACCCAGGTACTACAAAACTAGACATAAAGCTTAAAATAAGTCAAATATTTAAATCCAATGAGCCATTATCCTCTGAGGGTAAACAAAGCCTAACAAATCCATAAAAATGCATGTAACTTGTTTTATAATATAATATAAGTGTGTGGGAATAATCCTAGTTTGTAAAATGGATAAGTCTTATAGGATTCAATCGTGTGATGTAGAGAAATGTACTGTTTTGTCAATAATGTACAGATATTTATGCCTTGTCACACATCCAGCCTAACATATACATTCTCCTGGTTTGAAAATATTAGTCTTAATTAAAACAAAACTTATTGAATAATAATGATCCCCGGGTAATGATCTTAGCAGGGGAAAAAATACATTAACATGCAATTAGCACTCTAAACTGTATAGAAATGCCTAAAAATTCATATGAAAAAATTGAGAAAAATAAGCATGAACCAAATGACTTTCTAAGCTAGGGTTTTGCTGCATTAAACCATTAACAATCCTATCAACATTTTCCTAATATAATCTCAAAATGCTCCATTGACTTGGACCATTTATAAACATGTTTGAAACTATTTTTAACGTGGAACTGCAGTTTAACATGAACATTAAGTCAAAATTTTTACATAAAACAGAAAATGAGAGACATTTCCATTATTTTCATATAACATGGGATGTCCTTGCTTTTATTTGAGCAGATTCAAAAATAAAACCTGCAGAAAAGATATTTTTAAACATGTACCAAAAGTCAGTTTAGTTTATAATATATCTCTTTATAAATCAAAAAGTACTCTATCAAAATATGGCTGTTACCTGTTTCTCTCATTCGCCTGCTTTGATGTGATTGTTACAGCTTACAGGCCCATTAACTCCTAGTTATATCCAAGTTCTGGTTTTTAACTTTACACTAACTTTTTAACCTTTCCAACGAAATAATATTCCCAGATATTTATTTACTTCCCTTTCTCTTGTTTAGTTTGGTAAGTGTTCCTATGAGTTTGATCTTGCAGGTTAAGCTAACCTATGGTATCCTATCTAGAAGATGCTAAAATTAACACTGATCTGAGAAAGGATACTTTACAAAATATTTGCGAAAACCTAGGATAAAATAAACATTTCTATACAAGTTTAGGGCCAGGTTGGATGTAATGTCTACCAAGAAAATTATGTTAAGATGTTATACATAGTTAAGGGCCAATGTATTAGTCACTGGCCCTGAAATCTGCCTAATCCTTTTTGGTGTCTTAATCCTGATGCCAAATATTATCATAGATTAATGCCAGAAAGTGATCAAAGAGAAGCATATTTAATTAATTAATTAGTGATTATAAAACAAGCAGCTTGACATTTCTTATAAATTGACTGTTGAGATGCTATTTTAGTAAATCTGGAATCTCCATTTCTGGTTTGTCTATAGTTTGATAAAAATCAGAAATCATCTGACATCCCATGAAATTATAATAAATATTAGGAAATAGTGCGTAAACAAGTAGTCAAGTGGGATTCAGAGACAACACAATGATGCAATGGAATTTGTTTAGAGAAAAATGTAGATATATTGGCAAAATAGTGCTTGCAATACAAATAAATGTTTAGACATAGAAATGCCAGATAAAATTAGATCCCATTTTAGCCAGATCCCTTTACTTGGAAGAGATGTCAAAATATATATTATTTGCCACTACTCAATAACTATATGAGAGGAAAATCTGGAAGGAGCAAAGTTTTATTTAGGCTTCTCTAGAAAGACCATGGTTTTATTTAAGCTTATGAAAGATTCTGGCCAAGAAAACAACTCATCATTTCTCATGCTATAATAGACAAGTCGGCCCTTTGAGGTTTTCCTACAATGATATATACCAACAGACATAGGAAATATTTCTCTCTGTTTACACAGAATCCTTCCATTACCTCTCACTAATGTACTGTTAATCTATTAAGTATTTCTATGTATGTAACATACCCCTTTCAATAGTTTGATTTTGCTTCCTTAAAACAGAGCTTCATGTACATACTCAATATGGTACTCAGGGTATGTGTAGTATATGCCAGGTGATTGAGTGTTTATAAGTTGGCATTGGTTCTCTTTCGATGACTCAATGAAATGCCCAAAAGGAGTGGGGAAGCAAAATGTTAGGGTCATTTTTGATTTTTGCGATATACTCCTGCCTCACGATTAATCTTCTGTTTTTATTTGGATGATAAACTATTTAAATTAGATTACAACACCAGTAAAACTTATTTTCTCACTCAATTAATTATCCATGTTATTTTGATATGAGACAAGAACAGATCATAATGTTCTTCATTTAGATGGAATCTTGATTGATTCAGAGGCTAACTATGCTCTGACTGTAAGTAAATGTTCCTTCATTTCTAAGACAAACAGCTGATGATGGTAAAACATTTGGCCATCCTGAATCATGGTTCAGTGTTATAGAGGATTTTGAGATGTACGAGGTTCTCAAAAATAATACAAGGTGATAATAGTAAAGCACTGGCTGTCATGTATCTTAGTTCAGTGCTAAAGTCTGTATATGAAGGGGCATTTTGGTTTTCTTTGGCTTGATACTTCATTTTATTAGTCTCAGTGGTATGTGAGATAAAGAATATATTCGTAAGTAAGCATATTTTATTTTCTATAACACCTCATTGTGACACAATATATGTTTCCAGTCAGGCTTAGAAATACACATCTCTGGACAAATATGCATCTAATCTTTAAAAAGCCTTGGCCACAAATACAAAGTTTGTTATTTTCATATACAGTATAATCCCACAACTTACAGGTCTTAGCCTAGCAATCATGCCTTAAACTCTAAAATTAACTTTCCTTATGTATGGTCCGGTCCAGTATCAGCTTACCAGGTGCGATACCCTTGCATTTAATGACAAAAATCACCGAAGATATCAGAAAATATTGTTACTTATCAGACACTAAAAATGTAAGTACCTCTGTCTAAATTCTCTATTCCGATTAGTGAGACGAGAGGTATTAACTTTCCTTATGTATGGTCCGGTCCAGTATCAGCTTACCAGGTGCGATACCCTTGCATTTAATGACAAAAATCACCGAAGATATCAGAAAATATTGTTACTTATCAGACACTAAAAATGTAAGTACCTCTGTCTAAATTCTCTATAGTTCTCGGAAACTTGAAATTGTTCTCTCTAATTTTGCCATTGCTCCATTTGAATTAGCAAACCAAATGTTATCCTCAATTCTAACTAAAGCCTCAGTCACATTTGCTCTATGCGACTGTACAGCGCTGAGCAGCTTCACAAAATAGATGTAGAAAATCTACATCGTACTGCTCATGCAAATGCAAACCCAAACTTCACTGTCGACTTCAAATACAGTCAGTCAACAGGTAACACCATCTTCCAAAGGGGTCAAAAATTGCTTACAATAGAAATATGTAACCTACTGATGTGTTCATTGATTGATAATTCACAGTGTAAGATCCAACAATGATTTTTTGATCGAATTGAAATAAGAGATGTGGCAACAGGGGAATAATTGTGTAAAACGTAGTGAACCTTCAGTGACCATATCACATTGACTCAATTACCAGAACACCATGCTCTACTAACGTCTGTGATGAAGTAGAAACAAGCCAGAGATTCTACTTGTAAAAGCAAGAAGGTTACTTCCAACTTTTACTCTCAAATTACAAGAATTTGCTTGATATTTACTTATAAGTCTGAATTCTCCACCGATGCATAATGGGATTATGTATCACCCATTACCAATCAAGGCATCATGGGAGAGATTGTCACCCCTTCATCTGTTTTTTAGAAAGTAAGCATTTGGATATGTGTGGTAAAATTGGAAAATGTGTGAAAAGTGAAATGCGTGAAAAATAGCAAGGTTGATGTTACATAGTTGTAGGTGATGCATCTTCAGAGGCAGTTTATCTAGAGACATATCTGTGGTTGAACATCCCACAGTCACAACATAATGTGGTTGAGATGATGGTGTATATTACTAAAGGAGCACAGTTCAGTTAAGGTCAAACCATGCTCAGTGCAGTTTTAGGTAGAATTATCTGTTTCATTAACTTGAACTTTCTAGGCTTGCTTACTGGTGTCAAATAAAAACAGGTAATGACAGGTAAACAGTTCCCCCACTAGACACACCTTAAAGGGACTATTCAACATATACCTCTACTTTTATGAAGTTTTTCTCATCAAACTACTGGATTATCTAAACCCCCAACTAAAACAATATCTTATAATCCTTGGAATAAGCACCATTTCATGTTGGAACTATTTGTTTTCTTGATCATTAATAGTTGATTGAGAAGCAATGTGTATTCTCAAGCTAAGACATGTAACATTACAACTAATGTGTATTCTATGGCTTACGTATGATACATTTATACCACATCATGTACCATTTCACTGCTTTTTAATTGCTTATTCCCAGCTATGTCTTGACTTATTCTAAGCTCATTTCCGGGTTACTCTCAGCTTATGCTATATACATAGATATAAGATTATTTCATTTAGACCTGCCTGCCAGGCAACACCCACCCAACCATAAACTAAATATATTCCATACTCTGAAACACCTGGCCAATGAACACACTTTAACCTGTATGTCATCATGTGCAGTAAAACTGATGTTTGTGAACATGCACCTGTCTAACGTGAACATGTGAGCATTATTTTTATACAATTTTTTATTATTTCATTAACTCTCATCAGATGTGAATTTTACCATTTATAATGCATACCAATACAAGTATCCCAACCAAAAATTGATACCTTATACTAATATACATGTCAAGTAGGATAATTGCATAAATTCTGACTTCAAACATTACTGATTCATGACAACTGATATGTTTAGCCAACTGCAATGATATACATGTACACTTAATCCAATAAATATTAATCCCATGGCACATTCTATGTCATAACTAAGAAACCTTCTATATAATCATCCATTAACAAGGACAGCCCCATGAATACACAACTAGGCTAGTGTTTGTGCTAGATGTAGTGTTTGTACTAGATGTAGTGTTTTGCTAACTAAAGCCTTGGTCTATGGTGACTGTTCCTTCACAAAATTAATATAGAAATCTACATCGTGATGTATCCCTATATTTTATGATGCATTTCTCTCGATTTTGGGAATATACAGCCACTATACGGTTGCGGAAGATCAAATGTGACTGAGGCCTACATATCCAACCAAAAATTAATTTTCAATATAACTCACCTCTGGTTCAGGGTGTCCAACAATGATACAATCCAATCGGACTCTGCTACCTTCCTGTACATCTTTATCATAAAGCTCAGAGGTGAATGTTGGCTTAACAGCCTCCTGGTCATCAGTCTCAGACATGCCCTCACTGGTGGTGGTATACATTGGTTCAACAGTCAATTGACATGATGTTTGGGCCTCTCCCTCTGAATTGCGTAGAATTATAGCATAGACCCCACTATCCTCGGGATATGCCTCATGTATATCTAGGCTGGTGTAGTTAGTATCTGTTATAATCTGAAACAAATAAAGACATCTGGGATTTAAAATGTTGTTTTTATTTATATATTTGATGGAATCTGTGTCACATATTTAATATGAATTTACTTCAGTAGAAGAAATGATTTTAGGCTGACTCAAACCATTGAGATAAATAAAATATTTCATGTTTAGACAGACAGTTTAAGAAATTAAATGTGTCAATCATTTCATGCAACTTGAAAAGAATGAAACATTTTTAAAGTAGTGAAACTAAAAAATCCTGTACCAATTAAACAATAATTTTTATTCTTTTGAGAATATTGACAGAATGTACAAAACTATTACTGAATATATTTTCTAGATATGTAAATTACAATATGTAAGTGTTAGACAAGATAAACATGTAGATGAATGTGTCAATCATTTTCTGCATCTTGGAAAATATGAATTTTGATATCAAGGGGTCAGAATTTTGTTTTCTGAGAATTTTTTTGAGAATAGCAACTGAACATACAAAAACATTATCTTATTTATTAGATTTCATTAAAATTAAAATATAAACATTAATTAAGCAAAAATATTTTTTCAATTAATAACTTCAATTTTTAATCAAACACCGTTCTCACCTAATACATGCTAAGATGAGGCCTATGCTGTAAATCCTACCTCCTAGCATACCTATCACTCCCAGTTTCCTCTTGATCTCAGAGACAGTGTGTATTACCTTATGTTACCAGCCTTAGCCTTACATATGCCTTGTTTATGACTTAAGTTATGCATCATCTCCAATCACGGAAAAGGTTAAAAATATTTACTGGTCTATTGTGTTATGATAACAGACTGAACTTCTACTCTAAGTTTTGGTTGTAATGTGAAGAGATCATAGATGGTTTAGAAATGATGTAAATATATTAACAGAGACTTACCCCTAATAATGAAACTTTCAAAGTATGACACAATCTACCAAAAATTATGTTTGATGAATGATCGAAAGTTATTAACCCCTGGTGGGAATTTCAGCGATAATAAATCCATATTTATAATAAAATATAGATGAAAAATAATGAGAAAATTTTGCCACTTACCTTATTTTAGAAAGTTAGAAAGCTCTATACATTTACAGGGAGCCATTTTGGGTAGCAGTACGAAAAGCATTTGATACTAAACAGAAGTGCCGACAATCCTCAACAACAGGGAAAAGTTACCAATAGTTGGGAATGGAATAAAATATAAATAGCAATACACCAATGTGCCCCCTCTCTGTAACGAACTCCTTGATATGCATAAGGGAGTGTTAATTAACCAGATTCAGAAAATCTATCAGGTTTCTCAGAGTCTCTTATGCAGGTGAAACTCCCAGAGATGAAGTTAGGTAATGGGCTACATAAGAATCCTATCATTTATTTGCCTAAATGTGTAACATCACGCATAATGAAATAATATTCATCCAAACAGAAGTACACCTACACAAACTAAATCAAATTAAAATTTTGGATATCATATTGAAACTCATCAAATATAGAAGATTTAGATATTTCTGTTGAAGGGACTAGATGAGTAGAATATCCTACGACAAGCATTATTTTTGGTCCTTTTTTAAAGTCTTGAGAAGAAAAAGGACATATCATATACCAAATTAAAGCTATAGACCTTTCATTAAAAGAACAAATATCTATTTCATCTGTATTAACTGATGAAAATATGGAAAAGGAATGAAATGTGTGACTATGCAAAGCTAATGTTATATTTAGATGGTCCCATTTGCTCATCGTAAAGTAAAACTGGAACAACACATCAGGTGTTTCTCCCCATCAATCCCTATATACTATACAACTGTGCTTTGCTTTAAATGTCAAAGTAGTGAAGCAGATCGAATGTAAGCTAGAGTGAATAAAAATACATTGCAAGAGTGTTATGTTTAGCTGCTACACATTCTCATTTACCAGACCATCTCTAAGGTATGATGAAGGAAAAGAAGGCATGGCCTGTTACATAAAGCTCTTAGAGGCATAGTAATACCTTGAACCTCAAATAGTATTGAATAATAGGTGTAGAAGGCATGGCCTGTTACATTGAGCTCTTAGAGTCTTGTAGTACATGTTATACCTTGAAACTCAAATAGCATTGGACAATAGGTAGCCACCTAAGGCTGAGAAATATGGATGCACATCCACTGTATTGTAAACCAGCTTAAAAGAACAGGGTGAAATGCATGGTAAAAACTTCTGGCACTTTCATAGCATATGTTAAGGAAATAGGTGAACAGTATACTTGATGCACTGAAGTGCATTTTCATAAGCTTTCATAACTAAAAAATCATAAACCTATTTTTGGAGGGGTAATGGTGATGATAGATATGTATCGTAACATCATAGTAAGAAAGCAAAGACTTAATAATGCACCTTTGTTGAAATTGACTTTTGATAATTTTCCAATGATATTATTTATTGTTTGGTGAGAAAATTGTTTTTATCCTACTTTAAATCTGTGTACTAACAAATAACACTTTTAAGGAAGAAGTTGGTACTTTCTGGCAATAAGTCATCTCAACATTATTCATCAATTTGCAGTACACAAATTGTGCTTTACTTGAAATAAACAACACTTACCTCTATAAACACACAGAGAAAGCAGACTCACAAACATCAAAGGATATCCTAAAACCCATAAGCACCTAGCACTCCCATACTGGACAAAGCACTCTTTTAAAGAGGCTATAAGTCAGACTAATGCAAAGGGTAGAAAAAGGAGTTCATACTGGAAAATATCGACTTACCCTGAATACACTAGAAGGGAGTATGGGTTGATTCCCTCTCACCCATGTCACTTGAGGTACAGGACATCCCACAAAGCGGCACAAGATCTTCACAGATTTGCCTTCATGTATTGTTTGATTCCTAGGTGGGTCTGTGATTTCAGGCTTCTTCAAGGCTGAAAGTATTATTCATATTATAGCTTTCATGCAAATGAATTTGGATTATGATTTATGATTTCATGATTTTTCTCATTATTTGTATTTTATTACATAACATTTAAGATAAGAAAACAGGCGCATGAAAGGGTTATATATTTTAAAATCCACAAAACCCTCAGATTGGAAGTATATGAGTGTAATCTATTCTAAAGCCTGTCTCTTGATATCAAATGCTGAAGCTAATTTACTATCAAACAACAAAACATTAAGAGGAAGACAAAATACACAAGTTTTAATTTATGATATTTTCCATTCCTGATAAAAAATCTCTAATAACTCTTGTAAAAACCAAAAGATCGACTGTAAGTAAAGAAAGTTTTGTCCTGACATGCTAATCTGAAAAGTCTGCAGATTATAAATTTTATTAAATGCTCTGAAATGCAGGGGTATCAGTTAATCGGTTGAAAAACATAAATAAGATTCCACAATACTTATTCATAAGTGATATTGTCTTGTTTAACTACAAAACTACAAGTATTACTGTGCATATATATAACCTGATAATGAATTGAAAACTCATTTCTACATGGCAGGGTTAGTAATTATTAACCTTACATAACATTTAGAATAAGGCCCCTATATTAAAATTGTCTGTTTAGCAGAAGATTCTCTGGAAAATAATAACCAGGTGACCAGGTCATTTATAAAATTTTATTTTTAAAAAAGGTGAGATAAATGATTGATCAAGGAGGTGAGTGGATGTCAATGAAGCACTGATAAACAGACAATTATGTATTGTAATTTGTTTAATCTGTATGGGACTAAGCTATAAAAGATCAGTTTTCCATATTGATTTTTTCATCGAGTTGTAAATATTTTAAATGGGGAAAAAACAACAAGACACATCTTCAAAAATCATTAGTGAATGCAAAATGTGCACCCCAGTTCATTACTACTTGTACAAAGCATAAACTACAGTGTATGTTATGCCTGTGGAATGTTGATGTAAGCTTGCTGTGCGTAGCAACTAAAACATTATACCTGTAGGCATTCTATATATCTCTATGCTCGTCTGGTTTTTCCAAAATAGATTAGTGTCATCCAATGGGGAGCAGAAAGAAGCACCACACACACACCCATTTAAACTAGTTATGGCAACAGGTTCAGAAAATCGCTATTTTCATATTCCATATTCAAATATTTAAATGCAAGACTTCATACAAATATCTGATTTAGCAGTTTCAATTCAAATATTGAGGATTGAGAGAATATTAAAATATTTTGTTAAGTGCAAAGGATCAAACATGGGATGCATCAAATAGTATGAAAACATGTGCTCCATGCATCATGCTTAGAATATAAGATATCTTACATAGAACAATTATTCGGGCACTAGATTGTGCCTCACCCCCCGGGTTTGTGGCTTTACAAGTAAATCTACCCGCATGTTCCTGACCAGCTTGTCGCACTTTCAGGCAGCAAGTACCATTGATTTTTGTTATAACATAATCGGGGGAATTATCAACACATTCATTCTCTTTGAACCAAGATACTGTAGGGTTAGGAATACCAGTTACGTGGCATTCAAGGATTAGCGGACTACCTTCCGTAATGTCCATTGATTTCAAATTACGAGAGAAAGTCGGTGGTGTGACTTTTTGACGTGTTTCTGTAATACACAAATAAAGGCAGATTCGTGAGATCTATTGGTCAACATATGATAAGCAAGCCCCATTACCAAGCAAGTGAACACATCCACTCTTAAACACTCATGTTGCTACTTAAGCATGCTCTATTCCCACTTGGACTGTCTGAGTATAATTGGTCCCAACCAGTCCATTTAATTTGCATCCACAAATGACAAAAGGTCCTATCATGAACTCATCTAGTTTATAACAATCATGATATGTGGTCCCACTGCTGATATATGGTCCAATCAGACAATTTTTTCAAAGTGAACACATAAAGTCCCATTCCCCAAGAAGGATATAATATCCCAACCAAGACATAAGGTCCCATTAAAAGTCCCATCAAGGAGGTTATATACGTTCCTATCATGAATCTCAGGTCCCACCAAGGACATAGGGTCCATCGGTCCTACATGCTACTAGCACCTTTTCCAAGCTTGAATTCAAAATTACCTAAATGCCGATATACGGCTGAGTGCATTGTGGGAGATTTGGGAGATTTTGGCTCACTGGTTGGGAGTGCTATATAAAATAGAATGCAGTGTATTTATTTGTGAGTGCTTTGAATCATTTAAATTTTCAAGATAAAACTGAGAAAATTCCAAAATGGTGTAGGGTAATAGTTAGGAGATAGGAATCAGGTAAGTATATAAATGTTTTGCCACAAACTCAAATGTGTTTCAAATATGACCTTCACTTGATGTGCTTTCTGAAACAGATCATTGGCTAATTCATGACATCCAAAAAGCTTTCACCATGTTACCATGGCAACATCGTGATAGGTAAATGAAAACACAATTCAGCCAATGATGAGTGAAAAACTATAATAAAATTCATCATAAATGTGACATTCTAAACACTATCTATACCAAGGGGGTGTGAAAGTGTAGATAAAGAATATGAAAAGGTAGGAACTGAAGATGAGAACAGGTAGATGAAATTCCAACAAGGTGTCTCACTGAAATCTTCAAATTCTGACTGGGCCCCAGATTCACATGATATATCCGATAAATTGAAATCTGAAATGTTAGTATATGGAATGAGTTATAAACTATAAGATATAAATAAGTGAATGATAAAAGATATAGATTGTATTAGTTAAACATGTACACATAAATATTGCATTTATGGAGTCAAGAAAGACTAAAACATAATATTCTGTACATATTAACAACGAATGTACATATCAAATACAAATAATTGAAACATTCTATATAAAATCTACCTCTGTAATACTATGCCATAACACAAGCCTGATTATGAAAATGAATGAAATCATGATTGAACAATAAATTAAGATATTCGGAACCATGAAATATTGTAAATATATAAAATATCACCTACCTATGACTGTAAGGTTAGCAGATGTCTCCACTTGTCCCGCAGGGGTATTAGCCTTCATAGTATAGA
Organism: Owenia fusiformis; assembly: GCA_903813345.2. NCBI lineage: Eukaryota > Metazoa > Annelida > Polychaeta > Sabellida > Oweniidae > Owenia > Owenia fusiformis. The sequence goes on along the minus strand of CAIIXF020000007.1, from coordinate 15,529,764 downwards.
GGGCAGTGTCTTCAGAGAATGTTTCTTCAATCGTAAGCGTGCACTGGCCACGATCGTAGCGAGTCTCATAATCAGGGCTATTCAATGGCAGGTTATCCTTGAACCACTGGACAGATGGCTCCATGTCTGTGTCAATGCGACACTCAAATGTGAACCTAGATGGAATATAAAAATGATATATGATAAAGTATGAAATGCAAACTGTGATGTTGGAACTGGAATTCCTAAAATAGGTTGTTTGACAGAATCTCAGAATTATTTCTTGATGTCCTTCAAGCATTTGATATCTGTGTGATATCTGCCCTATTGTAGACTACTCTTCTTTGCTCTGCTCTGGCTCTTTAGTTTATATATACAAAATGTGCAGTCTTTGGTTGGCAACCTCACTTACCTTGTACAGGTGTTAATACAACATGATCCAACGTAACATGCTATGTATAATGCAAATTCTACTTACTTTGAGCCTTCATATATTTCAGCATTCTGCAGGGGAATTAGAACAGTTGGTCTCCTTGGGGCAGGCACACTTGCCACTGGGGCAATGACCACTGGTTGTATTTGGGTGGAATCTACCTCCATAGGGGACTCCTGTCTACGTTGGAGATTGTCCTTTAAGGTACCAAGCTCCTTGGTGGCCTGGTTGATAGAGTGTAGCAGGTCTTGGTGACGTACTACAATATGGCGCACTCTCTGTGGGCCTTGGTTACCTAGACAATCATGTCAACAGATGTCAGCTGAATGCATTTTTTGTTACAATATAGATATTTAGTCATATAATCATCGATTTACATACTGTCTACCAACCTTTTATAAATGTTACATCTACTGACCTTCAGAATCATTTCTTGTTTGATTAAATCAATTTTAATCCATAAAAATCCATAAAATCCAATTTATTCGCCTATACTTCATACTTCTTTCCTAATTGATTTCATAGCAATTTTTTCTGTTCTTGCTTTGATGATTCCCAAGCAATATCTGTATCATAATCCTAGGTAAGATATTTATACTGAGATGAGATACCTGTTGCTTTTTTATGAATATTTATATCTAAGGCACGATATGTTAAATATCAACTGTAAACTGATATAAACAAAAATGTAGCCTCAACACAGGGCGATGTATCTATATCCCCTGGGAAACCAAAAACACAGGTGATACAAAGCTGTGTGGAAATGCACATTTAAAAACCAATTTAAATCAAGCTTTTTCACTTAGTATTTTGCAATGGTAAAAGAAAGACAAGGTATGAGATTTGCACTAGAGGACGATTAAGAAACAAATCAGAAATCCAGGGAGAGAAAATCATACCTATCAATTTCTGAAGAATCTTTTTCATTAACATTCCAAGTGTAAAAAATTATGTTTAATTTTATCTTGGTTGAGAATTCTGCATGGATTCTGAGAAAATTAAACCTGACAAGAACTAGGATTTAGATGCCTGACTAACTACCGTATTCTCTGTAATTACCGCCCACTCTCTAATAAGCGCCCACCCCGCTTCACAAAGTTCAAGAAACATCGAGGAATCAACAAGAATTGAAGAATATATCAGGAAAAAAATATTTCTCAAAATCCAGGAGCGGGCGATAATAGAGTACTTACCCTAAAACTGCTGTAAACACGACGCGTTTTGTAATTCTATGCATCCTCTCGATACATATCTATCGATGGGTGCTTCCCACACCATACCATGCTAATATTGTCTCCAAATAGTCCATAATGAATGAAGGAATTGTTCTTTATCGGCATTCAGAAATTTCAAAAGCTACTGCGCAGATGTTCTGCGCATGTCAAGGTCGTGAACTTTCTGGTTTCTTTTTAATGTTTCTCGACTTTTACACGACTTTTGCACGAATAATGATGATCTCTCATCAAATTAGAAATAATGTATAACTTTAGATCGATATCCAGCAGTCTCTAGTGGAAATATTGAAGGTAATCGGCGATAATGACAAAGTGGGCGTGCCGGAAATAAATTAGACATAGACGGGTCTTCAACCACTGTCAATATTGTCTAAGCGATCTTTACCGTATTCTCTCCAATAACAGCACTTGTCATATTATTATAAAAATATGTTGAAGAAAATGCATTCTTGTCAAGAAAAATTGCCATACATGAAATTCCTCGGGATTTCTGATTTCTTTCATACATGGGCGCTTATTAGAATGGTCTAAATAATGTATTCTCAATTTTCTAAACGCCCTGGGCGCTAATTACAGAGAATACGGTAACTAACTAAAAATTCTTATTGGTCTTATTTGAGTGATAAAATTATAACAACAAGGCATTAACATGCAAAATGTCACTACCTGCCATTTGTTACAAAAATGCAGACCATCGAACATTGACAATATGCCACCACTTTGGTAGTGATAAAATATAAATGAGGACTTACCATAGAGTTGAACAGCTAGTTCAGATAATTTATTTATTCGCTCTTCTTGTTTAGGCTGTCCCTCCCTCAGGAAGCTTTCCAGTGAAATAATCAACTGATGAGCATCTTCAGGGCTCTTACATTCTGTTGATTTACGCCCTATGGTAAGTAAAAGTTCACTGCTTTCCTTTTCCCAGCTTTCAGACTACAAAACGGAAATAAAACAATCCAATAAACTATGATTACTTTATTTAAATATCAATCACAAAATGTTTGAGTGAAGTGAAGGCTTTAAACTGTTCTTACTGTTGCATCAATGATTTCTGGTATAACATAAAATAGGTGCCAACATTAAAATTGTTGGAACCCTGAACAACAAATACTTATTATCAATGTAATTTAATGCATACTCAAAGACCATAGACCTTTATTTGTGAATTGCAGTTGTCTTTCACTTTGTTACTCTGACAAAATAATTCCAGATATTTCCAGAACAAGGCCCTTTGGTAAATGTTACAGAATACACGCCAAGATATAATAAACTTACCTCTTCTAGTATTTCAAAGAACAATATGGATACTTCTAGTAGGTCCCTATATTCATAGACACTGGTATGGAAGGAAGACCATTTATTTTCCAAATTTGCAACCTCCTCTCTAATCTGTTTAGATGCATAATGGCCACTTTTCAGCATCAACTCAGCCGTACTCACAAACTTCTGAATGTTCTTTTCAATCAATTCTATCGTAAGTTCAAATTGTTTGAATGTCTGTGATGTCATCTTGGCTGTGGATAATGAGTTACCATAGTTACCCTTACGACTGACTAACTGTCGGTCAAGGTCTGTGATCTCATTGTGAATCTACAAAAGCACCAAACAGTGTTTGCAAGTAAAAAACAATCTTAGATTAAGAGAGAAAATCAGTGATGTGCATCGAGATAATCAGGATTACAATTACATGTATCTATGTATGTATATAAAACATGAAATCAAATATAACTGCACAGAAAAGTAGGCTCACTAACCTGTCTGAGATCAAAGTTAAACTGGCAGATCTGTAGGTTTTGTTCCAATCTCCTCCTTTGGTCCTCCCACATTTCCTCCCATGTCTTCTTACGATAATCTGTCATCTCTAGAACTTTGTGCACCTCTTTAGTAGCAACTTCTTCAGAGTCCTGAATCATTACATGACACAATATGATACACATTTCAACTAACACATTCTGGTTTTAAAGCTCCATGCTTTATGTCTCAAGCTTTCGGTAATTGATAAGTTTAAGTCTAAGTCAACTGTAAATTACTTAACAATATTTCATATGTATTGTGAATTAAATAAAAATGTATTTTGATTCAATGCAAAAAATGACCTTTTTTAAATCAACCCAAATATATCTTAGACTTAGATTTTTATCTTCTACCAGGTCGTTCAATAAGTTCTCATAATTTTGCTCTCATTTTAAGAGTTTTTTATATTTTTCCATGAAAATTTCACAGACGATGCAGAATGTATCTGTGTAACAACTCTGCAAAGATTATGTATTAATTCTAATGGTTGTGGAAATGGCGGTTGCTATAGTAACGTCAAAAATCGGTAGGCGGGGCAACTTTATTTGATCGTAAAATCCATGGATGTAGTTAGATTTCATCTTGAAATGTCATATGTTTTATCTGAAAGATTTGCAACCATAGAAACAGGTTTTGACATCAGTGTGAAAGATGCAACTTTTCTGAGTATAGTTATTACTGTGACATCACATAAAAAGGTATGACATCACAGAAAAGGTTTCAATAGAGAGACCCAAGATGGCAGCTGACTGTGGTCTTGTGAAAAGTCAAGATGAAATTCAAATTCAAATCCGTAGTGTGATAAGATTTTGTGTGTTATCCAAGAAATCAAGAGGAGAAACAATAAAAGCAGTTCAAGATATTTATGGAAAGGAGTTAATGAGCACACCTACCATATACCAATGGTATCAAAGGTTTGGTTCAGAGGGAAGAAAATCTGTGATGGATGAAAAACGGACTGGCAGACCGGTAAAAGTCACCAACCCAAAGGCTGTTGAAAGAGTTAAGACAGTTCTAGATGATGATCGCCGCATCTCTGTACGGGAACTTAGTGAGAATGTGAACATTAGTATAGGTAGAACACACTTCATTCTGAAAGAGAAGCTTAAAATGAACCTCATGTGTGCTAAATGGGTGCCAAAGGAGTTAACTAGTGACCAGAGAGCCCGCAGAGTTGAGGTTTCCCAAGAATTTCTAAGACGATACCAAGATGAAGGGGATAGTTTTCTTCAACAAATTATCACATGCGACGAGGTGTACGTCAGCTATTATGAGCCCCTTGGGAAGAGAGCATCAAGTGGTTGGAGAACTAAGAACTCACCTACTCCCATTTCAACCCTGGCAAAACTGACCAAAAATGACGGCAAGGTGATGTTCATTGTGTTTTTGGATAGCTCTGGGGTGCTGCTTACGCATGCAATTCCTGATGGTCAGAGAATAAACAAGGACTATTATGCAATGGTAAGCTTATTCATTATTAATAAATTAATCAATATAAGAGTAAAAACATTAAATCAAATCAAATTTAAAATCAGATTTGAACTATAAAAATGGTTAAGTACAAATGTTAAAGGCATTAGTATCCTATCCTACTGACTATTTCAGGTTCTCAAGAGGCATCTCAAACGGGCCTTCTCAAAGAAACGCCCCCTCCTAGAGTTGGCGACAAGAATATTTCATCAGGATAATGCCCCGTGTCACCGGGCAGAACTTGTACTGAACACCATAGGAGAACTCGGAATGGAAGTTCTCCCACAGGCACCATATTCACCTGATGAAGCCCCATGCGACTTTGGCGTGTTTGGCCGAATGAAAGATGAGCTGAGAGGTTTTCGATTTGCATCGACAGAAGATTTGCAGAATGCAGTCCAAAATGCTCTCAGAGCTAGATTTCCTGATGGATTCCATAAAATCTTCCAGGATTGGGTAGAACGTCATCGAAAGTGTGTCGCATCCAATGGACATTATTTTGAGCATTTAAAGTAGGAATAGAAACATTTACCCCATACTATTTCATGGGATAAATGGGACTACATGACATTAAAACACTTGTTACTCTCCACAATGTTGAACTGAATTATATGCCACTATGACGTCAAATAATCTGCCCCGCCTACCCATTTTTCATGTTACTATAACAACCGCCATTTTCACGACCATTAGAATTAAAACTTAATTTTTGCAGGGTTGTTACACAGATACATTCTGCATCGTCTGTGAAATTTTCATGGAAAAATATAAAAAACTCTTAAAATGAGAGCAAAATTATGAGAACTTATTGAACGACCTGGTATTTACACTATCTATTACCTTTAATACCATGATAACTATGATATTTGCATATTCATATAATAAAAATAAATACATTAAAAATAATAAAAATAAAAACATATAAATAACTCTACCTGTTGTCTGACTCTAACCACAATCTCCTCCCCTTCATTAGCAGTGTGTTGGTAGACCTGTGAGATCTTGTGTTTATTAGCATCATGTTCCTTCAACATAATCTCTGCCCTAGATACTTCACTAGGCAGTTCCGCCTTCTGGTACTCTTCCTCTGTCTTCTCAATCAGCTTGTCAAGCTGCAAGGAAGCATAACATTGAGTATATGGGTGTCTGGATAAAATATGATAAAGCATTAATTCAACTAAAAGAGTGAAAGTTACATCCTTAATATATAGCACCTTTGACAAGTTGATTCTCAGAACAGATTGGGATTGACAAGTATAAGTATTGACACGTGAGATATTAGAGATTTCGCACAACATTTTTAGTTCAACATATCAAAATCTGTAACACATAAACCAGATTAATGCATAGTATTTCAATTCAAACTAGATTCGGTTACGGATACATTTGAGCGATAACCCATTGTGCGAAACCTCAAAACACATATCCATAGTTATAGCTCATTAGTGATATGACTACATACCTGATGTAGGTTCTTGAAGAACCTAATTGTCATGTTGATGAGCACTTTGTACTCTGAGACTCTGGCATTGAATCTAGTGTGAACTTTCAATAGTTCATTCACAATTTGGTCCTTCTGACCGTGTGTATCTCCCTTAGCAGCTAACATCTCAGCTGTCTTCAGGTGTTCCTCAATTTCCTCCTGGGCCTTCTACAATGCCATGACACAATTTTAAGTATATAGCAGAATATGATAGTAAAATGTATATGATTGCTCGCATTACATGCCTAGCGAAGTAACATGGACGATGGAAAGTTTGTTTTAATTAAACGCTATTAAGGCATGTAATACACCTACAGTGTATTCTTTTTTTGTCTAGATATTGGGCCTGCCAAGATTGCCCCATAGCGATCATTAATATCTCTTCCACAAATCACATTGAAATCACAAAAAAATTATATTATATTATATATACCTTAAACGATGGTTGAAAGCTTTCTAATTTTAATCTGAGTTGTTCAGTAGATGCCAGGGAATCTCCTAGATTGCCCGCTATATAAGGTAGAAATAATTCCGCCTCGATTTTGGCAACATTGGACATTGTCTGCATACAGGGAAATATAAACATTTGCAATTTACTGATAATCTGGGTTCTTAATACCCATCAGGGGGCAGTTTCCAGAAGTTTTGGGTTCATGATTCATAATACACTTTTCCTTCATTTTCCATATATTTTGGTTCTGAACCCAAACTGCATTAAAATTTTGAATGTTACATTTTTACATGACAGTCATGAACTTCTTAACTTTTCTGTAACTGCCCCCAGAACTATCTCATGATGGTCCTATTCCAGATATTGTAGTATAACATCATCATTTCCATTCTTGTCAAAATTTTTCTCTTTATCTAAATATTTTCTCCTTCAGTCATTAGTACACTTCTTTTTTCTTTATACATTTTCCCTTTTGTTCATAACTCACTTCTTCCTACCTATTTCCCTTCAAATTATACATTTTCCCTATCAATAAATGGACCAACCACCATGGGATGTTCAGAGAGAGAGGGTAGATCAGTGAATCAATTGACGGAAAATATCAGTTAGTACGTCACTAATTAGCTACTACATTGTACCTCATAATCAACTAAGTTAAACTTTAGACCAGCCAATAATAGCAGAGTTAGGTGTATTTTCCATCAATTCACTGGAATCTCCCTCTCTGATACGTAAAATATCTAGCAAACTCTCATGTAACAAAACCTTACACGAAAATAAGGTCATATAACATGAGCCAAGGACATTTCTCGAAAAAATCATGAATCACGATTCATGCAATTCAAACTGACAACATAGCAAATGTAAATAACAAAGTAAAATGTCATGAAAAGAATCATAATTCACAATATTTTCGAGAAATGGCCTCCAGTTGGCTAGATGAGAAACAAATATATGCACCAACCTTATACACAGGAGTGAACTCATCAAGGCGTTTCTGATATAACTCAGCAGTTTGGAGAGAATTGCCCAATTCACCTGCGATCACTGGGAAAAACTCGTTTTCTATCCTCATAACATTGTCTATTGTCTGTGGGGAAAATAAAACCACACTTTATAATATTATCGACCCCCAATTGTAGGACGAATGATCAAATGATGCATACTAATTATTTCAATTTGTACAGAATAAAAGATGATGACAACTTTGAAACTGATTTTGCACATAATGACCTAAACACTGAGGGAATAGCTACCATTTATGGCATATACTGGCAAATCATATAAGATATAGCCAAACCAGACATGACCAACACAGGTGTTATAAGAAGACATAATAACATCTGAATACTTTAAATAAACCCACAACAATTGGGATATCACCAATGCCCACTAAAGATGGCATACCACTACATAAAGCTTAGCCTCAATTGCTACTAGTCAAATTTGACATCACCACCATGCCTGAATTAGACACACATAGCAAAATACCACATCGGCATTGCCCCAAATGGTACAGCTACCTCATGTCAAAGCCATACCAGGAATAGCCACTATATATGACATTGGTAGAACACATGGCAAAGTTAGACCCGATAGAGCCACAACACATGTCACTACTCGTGACATTGACTATGCTTTGAAATCTCAACATTATTTCATTTTAATAAATGAACGATGAATCAAATTGTAAGTTCTTCATATCACTGTCCCCATAATTTGTCAATCATGTCATATCCTTTCTATCACATGTCATTAATCACATAGTATACCCCAAACTGTGTCGTAAATACTTCTAGGTCATATCCTTTCCAAAGCATGTCATACATCCACATTTTTGTCAAAAATACCCCAAACTATGTCATAAATACTTTCATATCAAATCAATTTATATAGACTCCATAGAGCATGTCATAAATCCCTCCTAAAATTTCATCATAACTCCCCAGGGTATGTCAAAGTGTATCTTAAACTGTGTCATAGATATTCCCTTATCAAGTGAAACATTCTCTATATCATATCATTAATCCCCCATATCATGAAATATATACCCAATATCATGTCACAAATACTCTGTATGGATGTCAAAAATTTGATGTACAAAGTCAAAAACATAATCTGATAGATGTTCAATTCTCAAGATCATTCAAACAATTTCACACTGAAACATTATATTGATTGAAATGCATATGAAAGAAACTTAAAACTGAATATCAAATATCGTTTATATTTCTGAAATAAATGTCCTGTAAATTAAGTTCCTAAAGTTTTATTAATTCAACTCCACCTCTAAGACTCACACATCTAATTCAAACAGAAAAAATAATATTGTAAATAATAATTACTGAACATAGTTATATAAATATAATATAACAAACAAAATATTGTTATGCATTATAGTCTTAATTAATGCAGATTACCAAAGAGCCCAAAAGACAAGAGAAGAGAGATTTAGCATGTTATAGCGCATAGAAAAGTGCTGACAGAGTAAAACAAACTTAAATAAATAAATTAATTAATCAACATATAATTAAAATAATTAGTGCATCATTTGATACTACTTTACATCAATCTTTTTTGTATATACCATATGAAAGTGTGCTTGGAACGATGCAATAAAAAAAAACTCAATTTTGAATCATATTTCATCCAGGATGCAGTGTATAAAATGCACCATTTCAAGATTCTCGTTTCAGTCACTTACACAGCCAAAAAAATAACAAGCGCATTTTCTAAAATTCAGAAGTGCATTGTTTCCAAAATGATCATTCAAATAAAGTGCTTCCCAGTGATACAGACTAAGGCGACATCTCTAAACATGCAAGTCATTCAAATGAACTAAATATAATTTTGGTTTGATTTTTGCCAAATTTTGTATTGAAAAATTGGTGCAAATATAAGTCACTGAATATACAAGAAACAACTGTGACATTGTCAGATTTTGAAGTTTTAAAAATCATTAATTTGATTCTACTTTTTAAAATACTGTTTTTACTTAACGTTAAAAGTGATATTTATAATTATAAAATCAAAAATAATTTATGAGAAATCCATGTTTAATTTTTATAGCAGATTAGCAACATTAGCTGAAGTATGAATTGAATTTCATAACTATAACCTCTTCCTCAAGTATCATCCCCCACTCAACATTTTTCCTTAATGATCGTATTTATTTTTACTTTAGCTCAAAAATGTTGTGCCCAGCATCAAATATGATCTTAACATTGCCCCTTAATAATCAGATTTAACCTAACTGTATTTTAATTGCATATAAATATTCATATTCATCAAATTAAATAAATGAAGCTCATACTTCAGCCAATCATTAAGCAAACTAGCTAAATAGTTAATTTGTGCATTATTGTTAAGATTTCATATACTATGAATATAGCATATATTATTTTCTCAATAAATATTACGAGGGTTGTCCCATAAGTCTTGAAATTTCTATTCTAATTCATAGAATGTTTGAGATATAATGATAAAAATTTTACACTTTGTAACTTAGATATATTTCTACTATTTCTGTAAGTTTCATAGCAAATTAATATCATTTGGCAATGTTACAGATGCTTTAAAATGGCATGTCGGGGGTACCCGGGGCAGAAAACAGGATAAATAGATATACAAAATATGACGTAAAAATTATGGATTTGGGAGCACATCCCAAGTTGTATTTTATTTTTCCAATAAAATGTTTTTGACATACTATATAACACCAGGGGCACACCCTAGGTACTTTATTGACTACTGCACTTTTTATTTTCAAGTTCTTATAATTTTTCAAAATATTCTCCATTGTGTTTAACACATTTCTTGTGTCGCTTCACCCAGTCTAGATAGGCTCCCATGAAGTCCTCTTTCTCCAAACTTAGGAAATGTTGCGTAACAACATTCTTGAGTTCATCGAAGTCATCAAAACGTGTTCCACGCAGCTGTTCTTTCAACCCTTTGAATAAATAAAAATCACTTGGAGCTTTATCAGGGGAGTACGGGGCATGTGGAAGTACTTCAAATTCCATGATGGCAAGCAGATCCTGTACAGCCTCTGATGCGTGCTCTGGAGCATTGTCCTGGTGGAAGATAATGCCGTTTTCTAACATCAAGCCCCTCTTCTTCTGCAACGCACGTAACAGATCACGCCTGAGAACCTGAAAATATGATCAATAGGTGTCGTGTCGAAATCAATGGTTTTGAATAATACTTCTCCCATTTAGTTTATATTTTTATTTTATTATTTTAGATACGAATCATGGTCACTGCTTTAACATGCATGTGACTCACCTTGCAATAATACTCCTTGTTAATGGTTTGTCCATGGGGTACATAGTGGGTGAGAATGATGCCTTCGCAATCCTAGAATACAACTAGCATCACCTTCTTGAGCCTCTTTGCACGTCTGGCCTTTGTGGGTTGTGGTGAGCCTGGAGTTTTCCATACCATGGAGTGCATCTTTGTTTCAGGTTCATAATAATGAGCCCATGTCTCATCAGTTGTGACTATTCTTCCCAGGAATCCCATTCCTTCTGCTGTGTAGCGCTTTAGGAACCCCTGGCTCAGCTCAACACGTTGCCTTTTCTGCTCCTCTGTCAGAATATGTGGGACGAATCTAGGGGCTACTTTTGACATCCCAAGGTCTTTCTTCATCACTCTGTAGGCAGTACTCTTACTAATATCAAAGTCTAGGGCGAGCTTCCTACAAGTAGTTCTCCTTTCAGCCCTTATACTCTCTGCAATATGTGGAATGAGATCGTCACTGGATTTTGGCCTTCCACTTCTAGGAGCATCCTCCAGGCTGGTATCTCCAGATTTTAACTTCTTCTGCCACCTCCATATTGTAGGTGCACTCGGAGTATACTGTCTATATACTTTTTCCATGGCTGTTCTTGTTTGTGTAGGTGTATGCCCTAAAGAGGCGTGGTATTGCACAACTGCACGCAAAGATTTAACATCTGGTGACAAAATCCCTGCCATTTTGATTTTTAAAATGCTGTGTCTCTGTACCAAAATTGAGCAATTGTTCTAGTTTATTATGACATCACAGAGGTATTTCACAAGGTTTTACCAAGAATATAGTGTTTCTGTCAATCTTGACAAGTGCTTTGCAATTTAAGATGTATACCATCCTTTAAAATCCGTAATACACCCATGGTTCCATTTTACATTTTTACTATATTTCATTACTGCCCCACCCCCCGACTCCCCCGGTTACCATAGTAACCATAATAGTTACTCAATCTCATAATTTTGTTATGAGACTATCACATGTTGAAGATAATTGATTGATCTTAATACATACCAATTTTCAGCCAAATTCATTAAAATATTTTTGAATTAGAATAAAAATTTCAAGACTTATGGGACAACCCTCGTACATGGACATATGCAGTAGAATATGCTCTATTTGGTGAGTAGCTCTAGTATTAAGTGAATAGTTCTATTATTGAGTGAGTGAAACAATGTCAACTATGACTACTCTAAACATAAAATACAAGAAACAAAACGCAGACAAGCCAGGCATAGAGACAAGACAGGATACGTACCCGGCGAGCATCTTGGATGAACTGGTGCCATTGTGTTTTGAACTGGCGACCAGTGGTTATATGTAAATTCCAAGATTCCCAGTGTTCTGTAAGACGTGTGATTCGTTCGGTGAACTGTGACATAATTGTTTCCACGGTTACTACAGATCGCTTCACATCCAGTTTAGGATCATTGGTTACCTAAAACAAAACATATCCGAGGAACATGTAACCATAGTCAACCTAAATTAATTTGGAGCTTCTATATATTTATTTACTTTTAAGTGTATACATAGGCATGAAGATAAGTAGAAGTGAGCTGGTCTATAGAACGAGGATTGGCAAGTTTTCCTAAAAGAATTGTAGTTGTTAACTTGTTGCTATCCTAGCTTACTACTACTTTTCCACAGGCCTATGAATAATCATTGTATACATTCTTAAAATGAGAAATTCTTAGTTGATAAAATCTCATGACTATGGTTTACCTGTGAGATATCATTGATGTATGTCTTCCCCTTGTTTAGGAAGTCATTATATAGCTGCTGTGTTGTGTTCCAGCGTTGCTCAGTGTTTTGTATGGTAGAGTCTGGGATGTACTGTAATTCGGATTTCTCCTGAGACAGCACTACCTCAACACTGTCCATTTGGTGGGCAAGCTAGGCAAAAAATATAGATGATTATATAGTTTATTTCTTATTGGCAGATATAGCAAAATCTGGTGGTCTAGTTAACAGAAATTGATTTTATAAGGTGATTGTTTAATTGAGATCTAAATACAAAATATTGATTATGAATAATTTTGACAAGTTTTAGAAATAAACTGAAATATGATTGTCACGTTGATGAGGTTGACCAGTGAATTAATATATAAGTTGAGAGAAACAGTGGGATCCTGAATATTGGGTAATTCAACTGACTCTGTTCAACAAGGTCACAATTTGTTGACTGATTTTGCGACTTCAAGAAATATTGTTTTCAAAAAATTCAAATTTTGTCAAATTATATTAAAACAGTTCCGAAAATGTTGTATATATCAAAACAATTATAGGACTAAGAATGCCCACTATTTGGCTGAGAGTCAACAGAAAAACAAATCAATCTGCGCTTTCTCTTTCAAATGTGTTACACTTATTCCCCACTGTTTAAAGTCTTACCTGGATGGCTAGTTTATGGAATGAGACATAGAGAAGGGCTAATTTAATGCGTTTCTCTACAGTTATTGATATAATATGCCATTGTTTATGTAGAGTTATAGCCTTCTCTTGTAATTGCTGAGCTCCTTGGTCTCCTGACTCGACCAAGCGCCCGGCCATTGTCAACAGGGACTCAATTTCTGGTGATTTGTCCTGAAACAAAGAAAATAATTTTTATCATTTTTGTGGTTATTGGGGTTCGGTGTTGAATATTGTTTTCAGATGTTGCCCTTTGTGTCCCAATGACATGCTTGGAGTGGTATGTAGCTTCGGTAGTATGTATGCTTCTGCGAACATAACATAGCATTATTTCTATGAACAGTAATGAGATGGCTTTTCATGTTTATCTCAATTGGTTCATTTGTTTTCCTATATAACTTCCCCTCCCCCCCCCAATTAAACTAATCTTAAATGTTGTAGTGTAGTGTAGGGAAGTGTAGACTAAGTTTAAGACACAACCATAAAATAATGAATTGTTTCCAGACTCACCCTCATTTCTTCATCAAGTTGTTCATGTGTTTCTAAAAAGTCCTGAGCATTAGCAAGGCTATGTCCCAAGTCCCTATGTTGTCCTAGCAGAGACTGGGCTATCTGGACTATCCAAGTGTGCAGACTGGTGTATGTTTCCTAAACAACACAAAACAAAAAGTGATGAAATACACGATATATGTTACAACTGCATTGTTTTGTCTACTTTAATATACTGGTATAAAAATATGGAAATTATCTTCACATTCAATTCATTTATGAACATAATATTAATTGTCACATACTGTACTTATTACATTAACATGCCAAACATTTCTGTATTCTTGATTTCCCTTACCTGCACTTGGTTATAAGCCTGGCTTCTTTCTTCTGATACAGCCATTTTAGCCTTGCACTGCTCCTCCAGTGTCACTCCTCTCCCTTGCAACTCTGCCATCTGAAAAATACAATACCAGTTCAATTCCTCCATTTTAATTTTAATGTGAGAAAAGGCATGATGTTTGAATTTTAAACTTTTGACAATATAAACTTCATGCCTCAACTTATGAATGTTCTTTGGTTTAATAGAGGAATATTTGGCAAACATTTCTCCTCAGTTGTTTATTCCATGTTACTTTTCTCTAAGCTGAATGACGCATGTGCTTTTTCATTATTTTGATAAAAAGTCTTGCCTTACACGCCTGTTTATTCCCTGCTTATTCCACTCTTTTCCACCCAATTCTGAATTCAAATACATTAATACATTACCCAAAACACATGTCCACTGGAAAAACATAACAGACATAACCTACCTTATTTCTGACACCATCCGCTCCTGAGTCGTCCTTACTGACCCTCTCTAGTAAGATACGGCCCTCTCGGAGCGCGGGGGTAGATACTTCTACTATGGCATTAGAAAGATAGGCATGACGTTCTGCAAGGGCCGAGCTGTTCCTAGGTAGGTCCGTGCGGGTCAACTGCACATTTATCTCGTCAAGTTTGCTTAAAGCCTAAATATAAATTATCAAGTAGTGAATATTAATCCGGCAAATATGGCTAAGATTATTTCAAAAAATGTTATGAGCTGAAAAAAACATGTGTTTACGAACATCTTTTTTAATATAAATACCTCAAAATGTACCATCTTTGTTCTGTTTTATGCTTTCCCACATTCCCAATTTATAGTATCAAAATTATTTTGAGTAGGAATACCTGTTGGGCTTGTTTAAAGAATGCTACAGACAGAGCAACGTTTTTACGTCTGTTGTCAAATCTTAGCATGAAGTTTTCACATTGTTCGTCTATGTTTCTGAGCCTTGTCATGATGCCTTCTATGTCTGGGTGAGCGCCGTGCAGCAATGTATCTGCTGAGCGTACCAGACGCAACACTTTGTCTTGTGTTTCCTAGAAATATATACAATACGGAAATGTTTTTCATAACAATTTATATCTTGTTATATCTTGGTATAATAAGTGACTAAAATGGCTGTATCAGAGGAGAGAAGCCAGGCTTATAACCAATTGTATATGGAAATATTAGCACTGGTATAATAAGTTAAAGCTAAAGTTAAAGTTAAAGCTTTTTTGTTTATTGGAATTTATGTTGTGGAAGTGTCTTGCAGTTATTTATCATTCCAAACAACAGTTGACAAAAATACACGTTTCTGTAAAAATAAACAGTTTTCCTGATATCAAGTTCTTTCCATAATGACTGTATATGTGTATGAGAGGGGATATATATATTGTGCTAAAGATACCGATTCACCTCAGACTATAAGTATAAGAGTCTTACCCTGGCATCAATTTCAAATCGGCTATGCTCCTCTTGC
This sequence comes from Owenia fusiformis, assembly GCA_903813345.2. Classification (NCBI taxonomy): domain Eukaryota; kingdom Metazoa; phylum Annelida; class Polychaeta; order Sabellida; family Oweniidae; genus Owenia; species Owenia fusiformis. Next base: position 15,513,904 of record CAIIXF020000007.1, on the reverse strand, counting down.
ACTGTTTGTGCTGCTATCAAGGAGTCTCCAAGCTCTGTATTCTGTAGGTATGCGTTGCCAGCTGTTGCAAACCAGTCTGATATCTGCATAACAAATAATAATAAATATTAAATACGTTTTCAAGGTATACAAAAACTTAAAATTGCAGGTTTGCATTGCCACCAGTAGCAGACCAATCTGATGTCTGCATAATAAATCATAACACATACTTTCAGGATTTATAAACATTTTCAAAGCAAATGACCAAACATTAACTTAAAATCAAATCTTATCTGATATCTGCATGATATTACAAAATTTCAAGGCGGATGAATAAAAGTTTTAAATAAATTGTAAATAAATTGTAATGAAAGTGGTAACAAACTGCTCTGATATCTGCATAATGTTAATTTTGTTTTCAGGGCACATAAGCAAAAGTAAACTAACGAGTGATTAAGAAACTGATAAATAGATGGCAGGGAATGTTAAGTGCAATATATAAACATTATATGTAATATAATGGCTTTATCAGAGAAATTGGAGTCTAGCCTCTTTCAAGGCTTAAGTTGGTTTTAAATATCCCCGCTGGGAATTTGTGGCTTGACTAACCAATCAGGACAGCCCTTGACCTAAACTTCTGACCAATCAGAGACCGAGAAGAAAGGATTAGATAGCGTGGGTTTTCAACAATAGGAAGACGCAACAAGATTTCGTAAGGCTGTTGTTTTTGTTTTACCACTGATATACGGCGTTTAGGTAAGCATATATTTTGTTTTCCCACCATCCAAATCCCCTAACACCTCCTTTATTAGACAGGGCCTTTTTTATATGCCCCATCTTATTAATATCTGTTTGTTTTTACAACATCTTCTTATTCCAGTTCAAGAAACTGCAAGCACTGCATCTTTGGTACACCAAGATGCGAGGTTAGACTCCCATATCTCCAATTTTAAAGAAAAATTGTAAACTAAACAGATAAATTATAGAACAATTTTAACATTGATAAAAGATATAATTCTGCACAAAAATCATCTTTATTAAAATATCATGATGAATTACAAATCCACAAAAACAAATTAGATATCAAATTATTAACGTGACATAGTATCTACACCTGTACTTATAAATATTACAAATTTTATGTAAATTGAGCAGAGAGGCAGAAGTCAGACAAATAGTTTAAACTGGTAAGTTCTGGTTTCCAACAACACCTGATTATATTCAACATGGTGGATATTTCTGGAGGGCCATGATATATTACATACAGGTTGGTGTCTAAATATGTTTAAAATTCCACTAAGGTCATGTACGTTCCATTGCATTTCTCTCCAAGAATTAACCAAAAGTCAGATTTGCCAGCATTTCTAAACTATTTAGAGTGTAAACTGTATACCATTCTTTTATTTGATGATTTCACTCTTTTTCCCTTTATTTTACATTTAAAATCATGACCATCATGACATAAGTTCAGGCTGAGAACATACATGTAGCAATCATTCATTTTGGATAACACATTGGCTCTCTGCCTATGCTAACCCACGAAGGAAATTGCATTGTTGATTATTCTTATAAAAGTACAAATAAAAGTGAATATCGAGTGATATTATCAGGGAATAAAGAAAACAGGCATGTACTTTACTAAATTGTGTAGACTTAAAGAAAATCATTTTGTTAGTTCAAATTTTCTCATAAAACACAGGAAAGTAAGTGTGACCTTAGAAGTATTTTAAACATGGTGAGGTAAAGGTGAAGCAACAGAATTCTTCCTGAATATTCTACATTAAAGATGCAGACCATATCAATTTCATAAGAATATAAACAACTTTTCAATCAGCACATCGAGGGTAAAGAATGGCTATTTCTGCATTAGACATCAAGTGATTCATCAGCCAAGGAAACAAAACATAAAAACAAACAAATCAATTATACAGAAAAATGTGATGTTACATAAACATCATATAAAAAGCTATATACCATGAGTCTCTGTGTTACACCAGACCCTCTCCCACAACAACCCCACCAACACAAGTTGGAGAAATAGAGACAAGGACCAGGGAGTTTGTATACTAAACTTAGAGTATATTCTGCACTGACACTAAATTACAGATATATGATGTGTTATCCCACCCTCAGTGCTTTATATGATTGTATAATAGCATTGCATAACTGCAATATAAAACCAACACTCATCGTATACAACCAATGGGAAAGATATACAACTCCTGGACAGCGTATACAACTCTTTGACTTGATATGCAACTGCTGAATTTAGATTAACCTTTTATTGATTAAAGATTAGAATGGGATAATAAGATCATATAATGGTTGATTCTGTATATCGTTATACTCTCATGAGTATATGATATATTCACTCGTTCCCTTCAGTCACTCTTGAATATATCATATACTCACTTAAGTATAAACACGATATACGGAATCAACCTTTATATAACCTCATATTATATGAGAAAAGTCAGATGGCCTGACACATAGTTTAAATTTACAAGGTACAACCCAACAAATTGTCCATGGAACCTTACCTTCTTGACCTCCTGATCCAACTGACATAGTTGCAAGCATTGTTCCAGTTTAATTTTACGTTGCATCCACAGTTCCTCCAGGTGGCGCCTGCGGTCGTGGAGCAGTTCCAGCATGTGCTCAATACCATAGCACGCAGCTGTCGTAGCGTGACGATTCTGTACATCGGCATGGCGGCCCATCTCTCGTATCCTATCTAAGAGGGCCTGGCCTTGTTGTAAGGTCACCATGGATGATTCAAGTATGCCTGCAATTAAATAATAATATCCATGCACAGTAGTTATATATGCCAACATGTCTGTTTAAGTATTTTTGAGGATCATTTTTAATGCTCTATATACAATGTACATCCACGACAGATTTCTGACACTTTTTAATAGACTTTTTAATGGAATATCAGTTTTATTATGAAACAGTGAGGCACTTATAATGAACCTGAGAGAGATATATTATATTTATTTTTAGAAGATCATTTACTTGGACTGTACCTGGAATTATTGGGTGCTACATTTAACATTATATATTGTAGTCACAATTGTTCAACAGTTCAAAAGTCAAATCTTTTACTTCAAATCTACATATAACATGTTGGGCGTTCTGGGAAATGCATCCATTACAAGTTCCTAGTTTCTTATGGTTTTAGTTATCCAGCAATGAGAATCTCCAAATGATGTCATCTTACTCTATCTTGTTAGATATCAGATTAATAATCTATTCAGACTGTTACTTCAAACACTCAAGACATTTACACAAGCGCATTAGACAGTTACATCACAATTATTGGGAGCATACCTTTCTTGAGCTGTTGGTGCTGGTCTAGCAGGTATTTAGCAGATTCCACATTTTGAGCCAAAGATGTGTTTCCAAATTGGCCTTGAGCTTGGGCCATCTTTTCTGAAAACTGATAAAGAAAACACCATTATGAATCCTGTGTAAAAGTAAAATATAAAGACAACTTCATGGATTTAATCAACAAATTAATTGATTAATACAGACATCGGAACAAACAATGTTGCAATACAACATTTACTCAATAGAGGGTGCTTTTTCAAATGAATCATTATCTAATGATTTGAAAATTATTTCAGATAATTTACAGGTGAACAATCAAAGTTACAAAGCTAATTCAATCCAATTCATTTGTATGTTTAGTAAAAGTTATATTATTAGACGATGAAAGAATCTTTACCATTTGTGCACTTTTGTGGAATTCTATGCTTTGGTCCAGCAACATTTTTCTAAAGTCTAATTGGGAGTTTAAATCTTTCCAGGCTTCGCCGAGTGATTCCGCCATTGCTGCGTACACCTCTGTGTAATTCTGTTGTTGTGACGCTAGTGTGTCAGCGCGCGTTAGCAGCTCTGTGATTGGCTCTTGTTTGGCCTGGAGGTAGAAAATAATATTTGTAAAGAGTTTGCTAGAAAATAACATACTCAACGCTTATGATTTTCAAGGACATATCATAGTTTTTAAAATATCCATTCCAACATATTGTGTAGACACAAAACAAGGCATTCCAGCAAATACATAGGAAAAAAGTCAATTAAATGATAAGCATCAAAATGATCTGATATTTTATAAAGTAGAAAAGATGATAGAATGTAACAACCTGGTTACAATAACCCAAAAACTGTAACCATTTTTTAGAGACACCGAATGCCTAAATATATCAAAGTTTACGAGAAAGTATAATTACCAAATGGAAAACATTTAGAAAATATTGTTTTTCAGAATTTAACATTGTAAGCAACTTAATTAACTAACGTATTATATTTTTGAAATACCTTTTATTATAGCAAACTTACATGAACATACCAGAGTTTATTCCATCCTAATGTAAAATTGTTGTTATTAGATGTAACCCTATATAGAAAGTGCAAGCGAAAATATTCCAGATAAATTTCTGATGTTATAACATGAGAAAATGTTCACACATCTACCCAGCTCACTGATAAACTCTTGGCACAGAAATAAAAACATGGAATCCGAAATTTCGTTCACATTCTGTGAGCCTCTAGCTCCAAGAAGAGAACACCAGTTCCCTGTGATAATTCCAGATGAATACACGGTGGGATATGGTATAATGTTGCCAAAGTAAATGTTTAGAGGATAGGGAATACAAGATGGTTGTTTTGAATATCTTGTGGTTTTTCTTGATAAGCAGTTTTTCTTGAATGATAAAATGATGATAAAAATAAAACTAACCAATTAGCAGTTCATTGACCCTAACACATACCATCAGTATACAAATTCACAAACTAATGAATATTCATGAATATATTAAAGGAAATAATTCAGGTGATGTAATTTTGGAGATTATCTTGTGAAGCATATGGAACACTGGTTATGAGAGCATCTTCAATGATGTTGTAATCTTCGTTATGGCATACCTTTAATGATGTTGTAATCTTCATTATGACATACCTTTAATGATGTTATATACCTGGTTATGATGAGGAACAGGTGAAATCAGCAGGATTACATATCAATCAATCTTAACATGGCATAACTGTATCTCATTTGGAAAACATCATGTCGTTATTAAAAATCACCACATAGCTTTATGTTAACTCCCCTAATAACTCAGTTTGTCTCTGGTATATTTAATATTCAATGTCATATCTATCTTACCCTTTATTTATTTTTTATTCATTTATTTAGATATACACTTTTTTACCAGTGGCACCCTTTGCATTTGTTTGACTTTGCTTCCTAAAAGAGAGCTTCGTCTATAACTAGACTGCACACAGGGTATATTTAACTCGTAATGCTAACTTAGTAGATCTTGGAAGTGAAAGATATTTTTCATGGTCATTTTGATTAGTATTGTTGGGTTTTTCTAAGTTATGCCAGGTTTCAATTCATACATAAAGATGGCAGCATAGCTGTGCATCAAGACTTAACAGATTCATTGAAGCCAAAAGCCACAACTCTGTTCTTTTCACTCATCACATAGGCAATACTTAGTCATTTCTCATAACCAGACTAGCTGGACTCTGTTATTTTCACAAGCTTGTATCTCAATACTTAAACATTTTGCATCCAACCAAAGGGGCTGGACTTTGTCATTTTTCAACACCAGTGGTTCATGACTTAGACAATTTTAATCATTCATACAGTTGGACTTAACCATTTTCAGTGACATTTCAGTAAGAACTTAGAATAATTTGATCATTAAGTTTCATTGGCACTTTGCCAAATTGGTCATTGGCAGGTTGCCAATCGTGGTTTGGCAACATGCCAATAGTAGTACTATATAAGAGGCTTCGAAACCTCACCCTGGCAGTTACGATTTGGGTCTTTTACAGTCAGTACAGTAGCTCAGTAGTATATAACCTGTAAATAGATAGTGTAGTTTGACTCTATATAATAAAGTATCGTATGTTACTCTGAACTCTGAAGTTTGTCGTATCATATTGGCGTCATCGTTTCGTAGAGACCCAACACTGGTGAGCAGCGACGGGATTCGAACTTATACACGCTTATAGCGCTACCAACAATTCAGAAACTTCAAGATGGCGCCAAGAAAAGATAAAGATAAACCAGCTGGAGAGGAGACAATAGAGGGAGCAGTTGGTGGTACTGAGTCAACAATATCAACTCAGGATCTGCAAGATCAACTATCGAGGGAACGCGGAAATGTTGATGAACTTAGAATTCAGCTACAACAGGCACTCAAAGACATTTCTAATTTGAAACAGAACCAGCAAGATAGTACGAGTACATCAATAATGCGAACCATACCTTCATCGATGCCAACTCTCACACCTTCTCCTCATATGGCACCCATTCAGTCAACATCCCAAGAAGCGCGTAGCAGCACTACATGGCCTCCCCAACAACAGGGTCCAACCCAAGTGCCTCGATATCAACCCCCAGGGGCATTTATGCAGCAACCGTGGAACCCTCCCCGTGAACCAGGAAATTCGCGATATGATGTCCCGCTGCCACGTGCTATGACGTTTGATGGAAAGGGATCTTGGGAGTGTTTCATTCGGGTCTTTGAAGCCACATCACAACAATGTAGGTGGACTGATCACGAGAAGGCATTTAGGTTGTGTAATAGCCTAAGGGGTGAAGCCAGTGAATTTGCTTTCACCCAAATCAACCCTAGAGCCCTTGGAAATTTTGAAGAGTTGCAGTATACCCTGACACAAAGATATCGTGAGCGCCGCACCCCTAGATCATACCTGTCGGAGCTTGAAGGTCGTAAACTTAAATCAAGCGAAAAGATAACTGACTATGTTGCTGATATCAAAAGACTGGTAATGAAAGGGTACCCAACAGCCGACCATCTCACAAGGGAGACAATTGGCTTGCGTCATTTTTTGCGAGGGTTGCATGACCAGAATGCAGCACTAGCAGTTGGTATGCGTGATGCCACATCTTTAGATGACGCCTGTGAGACTTATCTTACCTACAGCAGCATCCGTGATGAGACAATACAACATCCTCCCAGAGTGAGACAGGTACAATTCTCGGAAGAACCCAGAGATGAAAACCCAGTTGTCAACAGGGTAGATGTCAGCACTGTCGAGTGTTTTTATTGCCATGACCGGGGGCATTACGCAAGAGAGTGCCCTAAAAATAAAAATCGCAACCCTAGGCCTTCTAACAAACCAAAGATGGTAAGCAAGGCTTCACAAGCTGATGAAGCATCGGAAAACTAGACAGGGCCGGTCCTCACGGCCTAGAGCCGGTCCCATCTGTGAAAGTGATAAAACTCAGTGACTACAAAATTGGAGTTACAACTCTAATGCATAGTAAATTGTATAACCAGAGCGTGAAATTTGTTATTGACACAGGAGCTGTGGTCTCAATATTATCCTCTAAAGTGTATAATCAAATTCCAGGTGATCAGAGGCCAAAACTATATTCCCCTACAGAAAATGTCAATCTTCAGGTTGCAAACAACTCCCTCATGAAAATTGATGGCGTTTCAATTGTGAAATTCAAATGTGGTAGTTCTGTCTTTAAACATAAAATGTACATAGCTTCTATTTCGGAAGATGGTTTAATAGGGAGTGATTTCTTACATGCCCATGATTATGATTTGAGCAAGAGCAATGGTTTAAGTCTAGATGGCCAATTTATAAGTACAGAGCTTCAAGGCAAATGCAATAGCGTGTCCAGGGTCACACTTAAATCTGATATTATTGTACAGGCATATAGTGAACAAATATTGCCAGGTGTTATCAACTCTGATTGTTGCAAAAATAAAAATAGCATAATTGAAGCACTTCCTTATGATAATCCCCATGATTTATTAATTGGTAGTGTCCTGGTAAACAGCAATCGATCCGATATACCCCTCCCTGTCAGAGTCTTAAATTCAAGTGCAGAAGACATAATATTGCATAAAGGTGAAACCATCGCTCAAATGTCACCTGTTTGTGAAGTAATCCCAATTGACAGGGATGATAATTCAAACCTCAGCCTAAATAGAGTGAAGTCCGAATGTTCAAATCTCACTGGCAATGAGCCAGCACTTCCCGACCATCTAGAAGAGTTGTATGAAAAATCTTGCAAATCTTTGAATCTTGAGCAGTGCAAAAAGTTGAAAGAACTGCTACTTAAACATGCAAATGTATTTGCAAAGAATTCAACAGAACTTGGTCGCACTTCATTAGTTCAGCACTCAATTGATACTGGTGATGCTACACCAGTAAAACAAGCACCTCGTAGACCCCCCAGAGCATTCCACAATGATGAAGCTAAAATAATTCAAGAGCAACTGAAAAATGGTGTAATCAGGGAATCGACATCTGCATGGGCATCACCTATGGTATATGTGCGTAAGAAAGATGGCAGTACTAGACCATGTGTCGATTATCGCAGAGTGAATGACCTCACTCGTAAAGATGCCTACCCTCTACCACGCATCAACGACTGCTTAGACTCATTAGGCGATTCTACAATATACACATGCCTTGATCTTCAATCTGGATACTGGCAGATTGAAGTTAAACCAGAGGACCGTGAAAAGACTGCTTTCTGCACACGCAGCGGTTTATATGAATATAACACCATGCCCTTTGGGTTGTGCAATGCACCATCTACATTTCAAAGGTGCATGGAACTAATCATGCGTGATAAGTTGTACGATCATTTAATCATCTATCTCGATGATCTGATAATAATGTCACGCACATTTGAAGAACATATTCAACAGCTTGATGGAATCTTTACAAGATTAGCAGAAGCAGGGCTGAAACTGAAACCATCAAAATGTGACATGATGAAAGAGGAAGTTGTATTCCTTGGCTTCAAGGTAACCAAATCTGGAGTGATGCCAGATCCTGCAAAAATTGAGGCGATAAAGAATTTTAACACTCCAAGGAATGTTACCGATGTTCGCAGTTTCTTGGGACTTTGTTCTTATTACAGAAGATTTATCAAGAATTTTTCGACACGTGCTAGCCCCTTGAATCGTTTGTTAGAGGCCGGACGAACATTTGAGTGGACTGAAGCATGTGAATCAGCATTTAGGGACATGAAGTCAGCATTGACTGGTGATGAAGTAATGGCCTATCCATTAGATGAGGGTCAATTCATTTTAGACACTGATGCTTCAAATACTGGTATAGGTTGTACTCTATCTCAACTTCAGTGGTGTGAAAAAACGGGAAAAATGGAGGAGAGGCCTATCGCATTTGCCAGTAAATCTCTCCACAAAATTCAGAGACGCTATTGTGTTACTCGCAGAGAACTTCTTGCTATTGTAACTTTCGTGCAGCAGTTTCGTCATTATCTACTAGGGAGACAATTTCTCATCAGAACAGACCATAATGCATTAGTATGGGTGCTCAGGTTCAAGAATCCAGAAGACCAACTTGCTCGATGGCTAGAAGTATTGGGACAATACAATTTTACCATTGAACATCGGCCTGGAGCCAAACATCAAAATGCTGATGCATTATCTCGCAACCCTTGTGATCCTGACGAGTGTGATTGTTATGATGGTAGGACAATGCTAGAAGAGTTGCCATGTGGCGGTTGCAAAGACTGTACCAAAAAGCATCAAAAATGGTCAGACTTTGCAGAGATTGATGATGTGGTTCCACTCTCTAGTAAAATAAGAAGAGTAACTACAATTGCAGAAAGCACTAGATGTCCAGTGAGGCGTTTCGTGTTTCAGCTATTGATGTTAGTAACCATGATGCTGTGCTGCACAAAGCAATTTGTAGTTTCAGCATCACAAACTGTAGTTCAGTATATCAGATATTCATGTTTTAGTGTAGTTCAATCAGTTAGAAGAATCAAGGCTAAAGATAGTAGTTTATTAGAACCTTTGTATAGACCACCTAGCAGTGAGCTTAGTGGGAGATCAGACAATTCTCCAGATATTGTAACTTCGAAAGAGATTCTTGATGTGACGACAGAAAGTAATCTTAAACAGTTAGAGGTACCTGAAGAATATCAGTGGGGTTACACGAAACGGGAAATTGCAAACATGCAATTAAATGACCCTGACATTGGTTGTGTTTTAAAGACTTTTCCTGGACAGCGTCCAAGTAGAGATTTGATGGCTATAGAGAGTCCAGCAGCAAGGAAACTATGGCTTTTATGGGATCAGTTAGTTATAATCCAAGGTGTTCTTTACAAGAGATGGCTATCAACAGATGGGGTACAGTCTCACCTGCAGCTAATTATGCCCAGAGTGTTGCAAAATGAAGTTTTACATGCACTGCATAATTCAATTGTATCTGCTCATCTTGGTGTCAAGAAAACTGTTAGTAAAATTAAGAGACATTTTTACTGGTACAGAATGAGAACCTCAGTTACCAATTGGGTGCGCCAATGTGTTACATGTGGTGCCAGAAAACAACCTAATAGACCGGCTCGTGCAAAGCTTGGGTGTTACAGTGCTGGTGCCCCACTCGATCGAATCTGCACTGACATTCTTGGGCCATTTCCAGTTTCAGATTCTGGCAATCGTTATGTCCTTATAGTTCAAGACCAATTTACTCGCTTTATTGAGGCCTATGCCATACCTGACTTTACTGCAGAAACATGTGCAAATAAAATTGTGTATGAATTTATGTCACGATATGGCCTGTCACTTGATATTCATAGCGACCAGGGGCGGAATTATGAAGCTCAGTTGTTCAAGGAAATGTGCAAGCTTTTTGAAATCACAAAGACAAGATCTAGTCCATTTCATGCTCCAGGAAATGGAATGGTTGAAGCAATAAACAAAACTATTCTCAACATGATTTCTTCCTATGTTAGTAAAAATCAGAAAGACTGGGACAAACATATCCCCCTCCTTACTTCAGCATATCGAAGCTGTAAACACGAAAGTACAGGGTACAGTCCTAACTTGTTGATGTTTGGTAGAGAATGTCGACAACCAATTGAACTAATTATGGGAGGACCTGCAGAACTCAAAGATCAAAATAAGCCTGAATATGTGACTAATCTGGGAAATACCTTGATTGACATTTACCAATTTGTAAGGGAGAATTTAAAGAAATCCATGCAAACTCAAAAGAAAGATCACGATACAAGACTCTCTGTCAATAATTATGAAGTAGGCCAGCTAGTTTATATGAGGGACACAAACAAAACGGTTGGCTTGAGCCCAAAACTAAAATCCAAAAATTGGGTTGGCCCTTGTGTGATAACAAGAAAATTGAGCGATCTATTATTTGAAATCAAAATCTCCCAAAAGGGTAAATCAAAGATATTACACCATGACAGACTAAAACCTTATCAGAGTGATGAAATTCCAGAATGGGCACGGAGGCTGCAAGAAAAACTGAACTCTCCTTTAAGAAAAATTGAGTCAAGGGACATTGCCTGCAACACAGAAAAATTACCTATAAAGCTAAAATTCACACAAACTCTCGGTCTGTCGACCACACATAATACTGACTCAGGGCTTTCAAAGGCATCAAAGCAGAAAAATAATCAACTATCACAACAATCTCAACAATGTTATGTAAAGCGTCATAATAAAAATACATCCTATCCTGTTTCAACCACAAAGGATAAAGACAGCATTACTCAGAAAGCAATGCCGACAAGAAGAAGTCCCAGGAAGAGACATTCCCCAGTCCGACTTGGCGTGAATGGGGCAGAGATTAAAATCACTTAGTCTTCCTTTTCTTTCATGTGAGAATGCTCAATTTTGATTTATATCCTTTGATTACATAAATTCTGACAATTATCTTGAACTTCAAAAGTTTTCAATCAAGACCTCCTCCGAGATGAATTAGCCAACCAACTGACAGAGGAAGGTATAAATATCAGACCTCTCATATGTCCAATTATTATGATGCCTGCCGAGGACACAGATGACATTTGTCTAATAACTTGCTCATTTTGTTCTCAAAACTTCGATTCAGTCAGACAACTAGCTCTACATATATACACACACTTACCTTGGTTTTACCAAGACTTTTACTGCACGCACTGTGAAAGAAATTTTGAAAGACAATCTCAATTAGAAAATCATTTAAATCTACATGGGCAATTTGACACAGACTACAAGTTAAGACTGGAGTCAAAAGTTGATAAGCTACAAGTAGATTACTATAAAGAAAACATTCATCATCATAACATTGCCAAAATTATTGAGGAAAAAGCGCCACTTTTGTCTAACCAGCGCCTGAGGAAACTGCTTCGCAAATCTAAGATGGGTAAATCATCGACCAGAAGGCCACCAACCCCATTACAAGACGAAAGCGATGCAGCCATAAATGCATTGATGGAAATGCAAGATACTATTAAACAGAGCCCACCCCACATTCAGCAAAAAGCCGTCCCTGAGGAGAAACTGGTGGTCTCCAGTCTTCCTAACCCTCCACAAACTACTAGCAGCCGGAAGAGGAAACTTGAGAGCGAAGAAAGCTCGCAACTAGCCAAGAGGGTATCCAGCCTGGAAGAGCGAATCACCCACCTCAGCTCCAAGCTTGTTCAGGTCTGTGAGCAACAATCCACAGACCTGAAAGCACACATAGATGTAGCGTTACAAGACTATACCTCCAGAGTATCCAATTATAATCTCGAGCTGACGAAAGCAATCCAACATGACATTGAAACTTTGTACCAGAATATCCTAACCAAAACTTCCACTGGCCAGCAACACAACCTAGACCATGCCTTTATTGCATTCTCAAGAACACTTTTAGAAAAGAAGTGACTTCTAAAAACATAATTTATAATTATCATTACCTTAATAAGTCTCAGTGTGTTGAGCATCCACATCATACTTTAAAATCTCAGTGTGTTGAGTAACCTATATCCATTATATTAGTCTCAGTGTGTTGAGCATCAACATCATGTTGAAAATCTCAGTGTGTTGAGTAATATATATATCCATTATATTTTAGAAAAAGCTCAGTGTGTTGAGTAGCAGATATCCATTTTATCTTCAATGTTCAGTGTGTTGAACAAAGTTATAATGAACTCAACAAAATTCCAGTGCTTAAAAAATGTTCAGTGCTTTGAACATTCATCATATCCAATAATCCATGATGTTCAGTATTTGAACAGGACAATTTTGTTCTATGACATTAAATTAGATCAAGTATCTTAATGTTTTATGTCACCCAATATAAGTTATCAAGTGCAACAGGGTGTTACATCAACATTTGTATTCATCATTCAACTAAAGCAATGTTTTGACTGAGTGACTTTGCCTATATGTTGAAAACATATTGCCTGAGGCATTTAGACATTAACCAGTGATTTAATTTTTAGTATTGGACTTTTGAGTTTAGTATAAATATTTAGTTTAAAGTTAAATTGATAACTGTTAAACTTGAGCTACTGACTGATTTCTTTTTGATTTTTGCCAATGTGTCCAGGAGTACACATGACTAGTGGGAGATAGTGTTGGGTTTTTCTAAGTTATGCCAGGTTTCAATTCATACATAAAGATGGCAGCATAGCTGTGCATCAAGACTTAACAGATTCATTGAAGCCAAAAGCCACAACTCTGTTCTTTTCACTCATCACATAGGCAATACTTAGTCATTTCTCATAACCAGACTAGCTGGACTCTGTTATTTTCACAAGCTTGTATCTCAATACTTAAACATTTTGCATCCAACCAAAGGGGCTGGACTTTGTCATTTTTCAACACCAGTGGTTCATGACTTAGACAATTTTAATCATTCATACAGTTGGACTTAACCATTTTCAGTGACATTTCAGTAAGAACTTAGAATAATTTGATCATTAAGTTTCATTGGCACTTTGCCAAATTGGTCATTGGCAGGTTGCCAATCGTGGTTTGGCAACATGCCAATAGTAGTACTATATAAGAGGCTTCGAAACCTCACCCTGGCAGTTACGATTTGGGTCTTTTACAGTCAGTACAGTAGCTCAGTAGTATATAACCTGTAAATAGATAGTGTAGTTTGACTCTATATAATAAAGTATCGTATGTTACTCTGAACTCTGAAGTTTGTCGTATCATATTGGCGTCATCGTTTCGTAGAGACCCAACAGTATAAATATAATTGAGTCCAAATCAATGTTTGCATTAAAAAATCAATTTCAGTTTTCACAAGGGGAATATCTAGAGACTTGACAGAAGCCTAACTATTGCCTATATACTGTTGGAACAGCCAGCATCATTCGTCTTTTAGCATTAGTCAAAAACTACTCTTGGAGTTTAGACATTGGATAAGTCTACCAATAACTTAATAAAACTTGGATCTAGACTCTGCTCGCAGGGTATATCTAACTTGTAATGCTGGCTTAAGAAGTAGATCTTGGAAGTGAAAGATATTTTTTAAAATCATTTTGATTGGTATAAATAAAAGTAACTCCAAATCAATGTTTGCATTAAAACATCAATTTCAGTTTTTACAAAGGGGAATATCTAGAGACTTGAAGCCTAACCATTGCCTATATACCATTGGTACAACCAGCATCGTTTGTCTCTTAGCATTAGTCAAAAACTACTCTTGGAGTTTAGACATTGGATAAGTCTACCAATAGCTTAATAAAACTTGGATCAAATGTTTTTCTTACCGGATCATCGCCAGGTCTTGTTAGCATGTAAAAATCAGCGGAGTGTGATTTTCCAGACTTGCAACTGGCACAACCTCCCATTTTTATGTTGAATTATAAAATATTCTAATTCTATTAACTTCTATTTACAACCATGTCTCTTTCTAGAATCAGTCCTCTATTCCGTATTTGGACTCTTGTGCCTTTTCTTCCTATTGAGCAAATTGGGAGATTTGACTTTTGGTCGGAGAAAAATCTAACTGGTAAAATACTGGGTGGAATGCACCATATTATGTTATAAGTTTCTTTGAAAAGCTTGGGACATTGTGGACAGTATTTAGATAGTAATGCATTGGACTAAGGGTATATTCTTGCATTGTTGACTAAATGTAAACTTCAGTACTCTAAAATAAATGTTTGACATCAATACGAGTATTAACATTCAAAGACGAAATGACCTACAGAGTTCATAAAAATTTTGTAAACTCCCTTCAGGGATAATGAGCTACATTCCAAAAAGGACTGCAGTTACACAATAATACAATAAATACAGGTATATCATGCATGTATTGATATTCAACCTCCCAAAAAATGGAAAATTATGTGCTCTAATAAGGTAAATCCCATTCTGCATTCTCCCCTGGATTGCTTTCTCAAGTAGGAGCAAAATTCCCCAAAAATTCCAACCAAAGTTTGTCAAAATTGTCAGATTTCAATTTTATGGGTGCAAATAGATTTTCAGATAGATGCAAGTCTATTTTAAAAATCTCACCTATTATCAAAATAAGGAGATACAATAAACATTATATGTAAAAAGAGAAAAAAACAGAAAGGAACTTTCGATGAGGAGCATAGACTAATTTGCTGATAAAAACTAAATATTACCTTTGGCATATAATTTCAAACTTCTGCCTCATACAAATTGACATAAGCTTTTTAAAACGATTAGCATACTAGAAAAATAAATAACAAATAGGTTGCTTTCTTAACCTGTCAAAAGGTTTATCCGTCAAATCAATCAATAGCTTACAAATATTTATTATAGAAAATAGTGATATTGAGAACTCTAAAGGTGACTCATGAACCCAAAGCACAATGGTGGTGCAATGGGTTCAAATCATTTTGGGTTATCATATCATGTTTTTGATCTTTAATAAAAGGTTGGACAATAGTACATAAATATGATATTTTATTTGAATATTGTCTTATTGTAAGGAGAGGTATTCCTAATTTCTTATTTTTCAATATCAAATATGAGATATGAGACATTTTAGTCTAGCATTGATCTAAACTCTCTGTGATCATTTCAGCTTATTTAGCCAAATACTCCAACCAGATAAGCACATGTATAAAGACCTAATTTAAGTCAACAGAATTTGCAAACATTTGTTCTATTACACAAATCAGCTTGTTTTACATTGAACAAGATGTAGTTCTGTATTTAAAGGTAAATTGTTTATCTTAAAGTACTCTTTAATCCCAGACTAGAACAGGGAGCTAATTAAAGTGCCTCAGCCTCTAAAATACCCCGATATTTGAAAATTGTTGAAATATGAAAAAACAGCCAGCTATTTCCATCATCAAATTGATAATAGTAACCTCTGTGAGTATTAGGTTGGCTAAAATAATCACCTAGAAAGTGGCTAGACAAGTTCTAAATTGAAAACTGATACAAGGCAGTAACATGCAAAATGTCACCACCTGCCATTTGTTATAGGGGCTGAATACCAACCATCGAACACCAGCCTCCCAGAGTAAGGTGATTCTGATAAACCCTGGCCCATCTAATATATTTCTCTTATAAGTTTAACTTTGGAGTAAGATGAATGAAACAGCCATATATTCATATGCAGCTTCGCAATCAGATTATCAGAGATTGAGTATTAAATCCAATTTACAGAACTGCCATCTTTTAATAGGGTGATTAGAGATAAGGCTGAAGAAACCAGAAAGAAAAACCTTTATCAATGGAGCTACAAGAACCAGAACAAGAATCTTGCTAACAACAATATCCCAAATTCTAGTCTTGCATCACATCTCTGGACCATTCCCATATACGATGGCTAGTACTTCTCCTTTCTGAGATGAGACTATCAATACACAGTCCATACCTGAACATCAAAATATTAAACTGGCTAGAATTAAGAATTTGAACGTACGTGTAGTTTAGCCAGTAGGTCGTCATGTTCTTGTCTCAGCTGTAGAGCTTCCTCAAGGTTGGAACCCACGTCCAGTAGGTCTGGTTCCATGGTCTGTATACGCACCCTGATCCACTCATGGCTCTGAAAATAAAAATATAATAAAATATATATACATGTATATTGTAATTACATGAACTTATTCCAGTGTTATTGAGGCTGATTTCATTTAATGAGTTGGTGGCTATTTTCTTAACTAAAAGCAGTGACAATCATTGTTTAGAGTAACCCTATTCTTTTAAAATGTAATCGTAAAGTCTATTTGGTTTCACCAATAAGAGTGGGAAGGTAGCATTGCAGTTGATAAAATAATTGACAAATAGAGTTTAGTGTGAAACAACTCCTATTTGAGGCAATTTTGGAAATGAATCACTTATGATTCTGGAATAACAATTACTTAATCAATTGTTGCTTATTCCAATTGCACAGTATCTTACAGGGGTAGAACTGTTGTGGCTTGTTTTATTGATTAGGAAATAAATGCATGATTTGGGAGCACTGTGACAACTCAGGAAATCCAAAATACAGTTACATTTCTGGAACTTTTCAAACACCATATAAAACAAGCTTTAAACATTTCCTCATGTTGAAAACAATTAGCAATTAACAATTATGATAATCCGTTGAATCATAATCAGTCAAAGCTAAAAATGCAAGAAATTCATTAAGAACATTTTTAAGTTTCTTACTGGGTGATCCATTTTCAAACTTTTTAGACTCATTTCCTACAGTATCAGACCAACATGTGAAAGTTCAAAGTAAGAAAACATAAACAAAAAATTATGATTGATGTTCCACAAAAAGTATTCCCAAAAATTCAGGATATTTCTATAACTTGGTTTCATCAAGCGAAAATGGATTGATTGGGAAAGATGTTTTGAAGTTTTTAGTTCTAAAGTACATTCGACATGATATGACTTATCTGGAAGAATTAAGAAGTAAAACAAGAAAATGTGAACTTTAAGCAGGTAAAGAAGCTCAAACTCTGACTCTGATTCACTGGATTATCGGAAGTTTCAGGTATTTTTAGCTCCACTTGAAAACAGACAGCTGGATGCTGGCAAAGGCAACAGTTATTGGAACATGAATCGCACTTAAACTCTCAGAAGTAAATCTCATCATAATTCCTTACAAAACTATAATTGACTATCTGAGTTTGTTTAACCTATGAAAGTTTTCAGGATAGATGGTGGTTTCATTGCAAGTTTCTATCAGAAATGTTTCCTCTGGTCTGGCATATACAAGAAATCATCTCACTTACTTAATCAAGGAATTCCAACTTCATTATTTGGCTAAATTGAGCTGACTTAGATTAACCTCTACAGTCAGACTGTTCCTTGTAATGATAGATACCTTATCAATCATTTTGATTTTACTAAGTCTTCCTCATTTTCAATCAAATCCTCAAATTATGAAGAAACATGAACAGACATATTTCTTCAATTTCTCTGGTCTATGGCATTATATATACATGTACATTTTACAATGTTTTATTCGGGCAAGTCTTGGTTTAAATTTGTTTCTGATTGACTTCTTATTGGAACCAACAACTAAAATTGGAAAAACACTTTGAGAAAGACTAGACTTTTATTAAGAGTAATTAAATAAAAATTAAATTAAATATTGTTTCTGATACAGAATATCAAACGAAACAACTGATTCTCTGTGAACCTTTACTAAACTGAGACTAATATATTCTTCATCTGCTATCAATCTTCTACTTCAAGTAGAACACTTAGCATTGAAAAACATTGGGAAACCTTTTTAAATGATCTGTTTATGATCTGATACCACACAAAAACAATTGGGAGACAAATGACATTGAGACATTTTGGTTTTTCTTCACTCTTCTTTAACATTTAAAACCTAATATCCCTACAACCATTCTGATATACCTGACCCCTCTTTATTGTTTGTAAGGAAGGCATAATGGTTTATTTAAACAAGAAAGGCATGACCCCCCCCCTTCACTTTATACACATTCTTTCTAACCATACGGGAGGGGGTACATATACATGTACATATGACCTGACATGAGGACACAAATACTCACTAGCCTTTCATTCTATAGATAGAAAGACTGCTAGACACACAAACTCGCCACACATTCCTCCAAAACCCCATGAGTACGCAATATTGGTAGTTACACACACATATCTGGTTTACACCTATAGAGTAACCAGTCATAAGTTGTGCATTCTCAGTATTTCTAAATTCCACAGATAAAAAGCCTGTTGGATATCCCAACCCAATCTATACCTCCCAACAACCTATGGTGATCCGAACTTGTAAGTTAAGTTTAAAAGTTACATACAACTGACCTTGTATCGTTGGGGACATGGATACTGAGTATATCTGATTTGTTCTTTGCATTCTACATGTACATGTAATCTTATCTCAGACACACCCTGCGTGCAGAGTCTAGTTAAACTACACTCTGCCTAGTAGAGACCATATTACAGTTTAGTAGCCCCGCCCCCACAACGGGTACCGGTGACAGTTTGGGTAAATTACTTTTGACCTATACTACGCGCTGACCTTCCACCAATCAGCAAGCTTGAAGAAACATACGCCAAATGCGTTCTAATTAAATATGCACATGTCATTGGTCAATTCCAGGCTGACCATATAAAGAACGTCGGTCAAATTTGGCCGACGAACACTGATTGGCGCGGTGAGTTCACAGGTTTATTTTAGTTTGAAAGAGTGAAGACGAAGCTCTCTTTTAAGAAGTAAAGTCAAACGAATGCAAAGGGTATCTCAGACATGTTTAGATACATGTAGTAAATATAGCTAATCGTGGCATTTTATTACAGTATATTAATATTTAAAGGGACACAGTAAATAACATTATGGTAAACTCTCCCCAATATTTTTGCAATAAAAAATTATTAACATATCATTTTTACCTGAAAAAGTTGAAAATTAAAAAACGAGAAGGTGTAATTTTTCTTCATCATGATTTGAAGCCAATGCTGTCAGATTGTGGTTAATATCTTGGATTTCAAGATGTGAGGTTTCTACTGAAAATCTAACTGGTAAGCGAGATTGAGTGGTTATTTTTAATTCGAATTCTGAAAAAAAAGTTTAGAACTATGAGTTAAATGAAATCTTAATTCAATTCAAAATAATTTGATTGTAGCAACTGTAAAATTTGTCAACATACATTTTGTTAAATGTTTTGTTTACATATACATGTAGTAATAGCTAAATATACAAAGATAAGCCTTATTTTAGAGTAAGAGATAAGATTGTTCATGTTGTGTGAAAAAGTTTCAGATTTGCGTTCTGAGATTGTGCTTCTTTTAATTTTAAGTACTATTTCACTGATTCTGAGTTAAACAGTTTCAAGGCCTAATCCTGTTGGACTGATTTTCTAAGAGAAGAATGAATCAATGATATCAAATATATATCTTAACCATCTATGATACCAATCCTATTAATACGTCTTTAAACTATCTTTAATCTTTTTTAGATTATAATGAATGGGGTGATATGATACGGCATATTCCTGTATGGCTCTGTATTTCCATCTTCACATGTACATGGTTCAACTACCTTGAATCATACAAGATGATGAGCAATTTCCAGATTCGTATAATCTAAGAATACCTTCATCTTAACATCCTGACATGTTGCTATCTAGTGAAAGGCATTAGCAAGAAAAACATACAGAACATGATGAAAGTATAATCCCATGCTCCAAAATAACTCACCCAAGTGAAATTGTTAGCTTAGTTCAGCTTAAGGTGAACACAGAATTATTTGTAGAAATAGGGCTAACTGCAGTTATATCAAAATTATTACTGATGTAAATTTCTCATGTTATCTTTTGGCAATAGTAAAAATGTCAGACATCACAAGTAGTAACAATAATAGAGTCTAGAATTATTAGCAATAATATCAAACTCATTTTAAAATCAAAATTTAGTATCAAAAATCAATATGTATGAAACTTTTAACTCAAACTGAAAAATTGCAATTTGTTACTATTTTTGCTAAAGTAACCATATTTCAGTGATCTATAATTCATTAGGGTCTATTTATATAATAAGTGTGACAGTAAAAATTGTTCAGGGGGTGGGGGAATTGGTATGGTTAAATAAGATAAATGAATTTAATAATTAGTGTTAAGGTACATTGCAATGATGATCCAGCTGAAAAACATTATGAAACTGATAGATGGAATTTTTATTTTTAAATTTTCTCATAAGAATATTTTTCACTTTGTGGTTGTTGTATAACATCTTTATTTCACAAAATTGTTTTTGTACATTGGTTGTGTGGCTTAAATTTTGTTTGTTATGTTTTGCCCCTTGTTGCTTTATGGCCGGCTGAGTTTCCAATTAAACCAATTTGAGATGAGATAAAAAAGAAATGTTACTGCGTAATACCGATTGCTGAGATCTCAACTTGCCTAAATCCTGTCTCGTCTGGAATATTTGAGCTAAAATCAGACTCTTATTTATCATTCCAGAATTATCGACTGCGCAATGAACCCATGAATCATTGAGGTGTAAACTGAAAACACGACCACATTGGAATCTTTTGGCTGGGATATTGCCAACCTGTTACTCAAAGGTCAATCTGAGCAGAAGGATTTAACACAATATCTCTGAAAAATTGAAATTGATGTCTAAATTTCTGGTGTTTTATACAATACAGGGTCTGTACAACATGATTCTAGACTTCAATTCTATCTATTTTCTCTTTTTTCATCTTTCTTTTGTGTTTGATCCCATCGTATAATCGCATTTTGTTTACAAGGATTTTGATGTGTTAACCCGTGTGTTATCTCTCTGTTCAAAGTCATCACATCTTGTTGCTACAGTAACAACATTGCTATAGCAACCAGGTATGAAGATTCAGAAGTAGCTTATAGAAGCTAAGTAAGCAATATGAGATCTAATGGTAGAAGTTAAAAGTTCTTATGATAAAACGTTATCACGCTTTTAGTCTGGCAAAAATACACTGTGATAACATGCTCAAAACCTTTAGAACCATCTCATAAGATATTGGAAATGGCTGCAACAGTTTGACATTTCATTTTAGATCTGTTAACCATCAACCACTGATGGTGGTCACAAAAAAGGTAGCTATAACAATATGTCACCGCTTCATAATAAAACCACAATGATAAGATGAGAATAAATATCAAATCCACAAAACATACCATAACAATAACAAACTAAAACTATAATAAAAACATACCATATAACCATAACACAAACAAAATATTGGTGTGATGAGTTTTAAATATTAAGGAAAAGAAGAAGTATTACGTATCATAGGTAAAAGTTAGCAATTAACAATCCTTCATGAAAATAGATCATGACGCAATCAAATGCCTCTACAGAAAAACAACATACCAACAAGTTCCCAGCAAAATAGAAAAATAGCAATATGAAAAAGAAAAAATACAGAAGGTACGATATACATGTAAAGGTTATCAACAGCACTCAAAAGTTTAAATGTCTAAGAGCTTTAACACAAAACATGAGATTTATCACCACAATAAATACTTCCCAATTCCCAGTAGAGACCCAGAGCCATATCACTAACAGGATAATCTAATCGCAACACAAAAACATTTTCTTTCAATAGATCTTTTCTTCTTTCAACCAAACTTGATGTCCATCAATTTTCATTTTCACATTTCTGAATGTTTTCTCAGGGAACTGGTTTTGCTAGACATGCTTTCTGACAGGGTAACCAGGTGTCTCTGTGGGGCAAATCAAGGGATTGTATTTGAAATATCTAGATTCAACTCTGTAGATTGCATGAGTATGATTTTTTTATTCATAGAATTTATTTCACATTACATAATAAAACATAAACACTTGAAGCGGCTTTGCTATAGCCTTATCAGCTACTTGAGTATGATTGTACACCATTTTGAGAAATACCGTACTTTTGGAATATTAAATTCACAATAAAAAGCACTCTTGTTGGCATGCTGATTTCTACAATTGGTACCCCCTTATGACAGAAATGACCATATGTTACAGCCAGCTGAGGACCAGAGGAGAGAGGAGAGTAGTCTCATCACCATACATCAATTCATTACAATTGCCAACAACTACAAACCTTGCATAGTAACTATGATATGTTTTACAGTTAAATATAAACAAATTAAAGCCTATTAGTAATTGCAATTTAACATTGTTAAAATCATACACATATGCAAGTACAAATGTACTGCATTTTTATTTTTGCTACTCCATATGTTTAAGAGTAGTGTAATTTTCTGTGGCTTCACATTCTGAGCCTACATCTGCTTTTCTTTGGTAAATGAAATACCTAATAGACAAGTCAAGATGGTGGTTTCAACTCCCATGAGGAGTTCATTATCATCCTGATATTCATCACATCTTTCTGCCTTAAGAGAAGGATCCCCTGACTTAAGAAGGAAGGAGGTGCCACTTTATATCATACTGGTACATAGAATGGGATTGAGACTGTTGGCCAGATCTATTGGTTGCCCTATCTAATGATCAGTATAGGTATGTATATAGAGCATTGTAATCTAAGCCATTGAGGTAATCACACTTATCTCAAGTGGAACATATGTACAGGTAGGAAATTTCTACACAAATTCAGGTGATCTTGAACACTAACTCTCTACCTCCATCCCCCGCATTTCCCAAGGTAACCTTATTGTATCCCAGAATATTAATGACAGATATACCCTTATATTCATCTCCTAAATAGATATGATATACTTAATCAATCTTTTGGACAATTCACACCCCCTCCCTTCAATATATCTAAAGATATGCATTTACAGTTTAATTTACGGCCATATTCAATTTCAACCCTTCCTTTTGCTCCACAATTTATTTTGGTGATATCTTATTTGGTAGCCTTTCAAATACATTTAGAGTAAAGTTTGATTTTGCATTTTACAAGAGATAGTCTAAGAGATGAAATTGTATACGTGTTTGACTCAAAAATTGATGATGTTATTCAAAGATATCAAACAGATATACTTTGTATCCTACAATTGTAGATTAGAATAACTGCAGTTAAGGTAATAAAATAATTTACAATCTAAAATACTTCTAAACTTCATGAATGATTCAAGTTACCATTTATTTACTTTAGTCCAGTTACTATGAATGAAATGAAAAATTTAGCCTTGATTTGATAATTAATCGTACATGGACAGTTTTTTCTCATTTGCCACACTCAAAGAAGTCTATACTAGTGTTAATGAAACATCTGTTTTCAGTTCTGACAATTGATTAACAAATTAATATTTATTTCAAGATCATCAAAATAAACATTATCTGACAAATCAAAAGTAAATTTTATGACTTTGGTAAAAACTTTTAATTTGTAAGATTTTGGCAACTGTTAAACATGTGTGTTTTTGGTTTTATGACATAGACATAATTCTGAAAAAATATTTTGGGGCAAAAAGATGTGTTGGTTGCCTCAATGTAGCTAAGGACTTTACTAGTAGAAATCTTTGCAGGCCAATTCAGGCACAATGGTTACATAATGAGCTGATATTTTTGGATGATCAACTGATATATATCTGGTGTGACCATACCATACCAGTATTCATTTGAGACTATATTTATTTATATCTTGATAATGTATTACTTATACAATGTATATTTAAAAAATGGATTTTTCTTCATTGTTTTGGATTTTTCTAATGTTGCCACATGTATTTTTATACTTCGTCTTGTGAAAAGTTCAAAATGAGTTCAACTAGGATTATTTTTACTGAATGTGAGTTGGCATAACCCACACATTTGGGATTGTGTTGTCATCAAATCGTAACAATCGTAGTGTCAGATTTGAAATCAAGTAACAGCTATCTAATTTTTTATATAAATAATTCCTTTTAATGCCAAAGCTATATAATACATAAAATGACCAAAGATTTAGAAGTGGGTCGATGTTAACATATTTTGTAAAAAGTTTATCACAAAATAAAAGTTCAATAACCAAGTTCATTTTTTATGAGGTCAAGATGACATTGATTTATTATCTCTATTTTTACTAATATTTCTATTTCCTCAATCCAAATATATGTAAAGACACTCAGTTGATTATAAAGTTTGCATGGTCTGACAGTGCTGGAACTTAGCTGTATATATACATTCTTGACCTCAAGTGAACCCAAAGGTCAGGTGTCTCTTTAAAGTCAAGTGAGTGGAGGGAGGGGGGTCTGAAGCTATTTTTTCTTTAAACTTCTCAAATCCAAACCAAAACAAATTTTATCAACAACAAGAAATAAGCTAACAAATTTGTATATTGAGCCAAAATTTTCTCTTCACCAGATGATTTGACTGATTTTTTACCCCCTAACCTTTTCCTAACCCAAACCACCCCTCCAAACCCCCATACCCCACCCCCAGATGCTAACATATGTAAGGGAAGACCTACCCTGAGAATGGCTAGAACAATTTTGGCTTTACCAGCCTGGACTGCCACAGTTGAGATTGTTGTTGTGCTTGGTTGTGATTCCGAAAATTCGGACCAACTATCCGATATACTATGTGTATCCGACATTGTTGCGTCTTTTATGTCGTTTTCCACTTGTATATTCTTGTTGCGTTAAGTATTTAATGTCCTCAGCTGATTGTTAATTATATCTGATGACATTGTTTTCTATTTACTGGGCAGTTTTGATGGCACTGTACTGTACATGCAAGCAGCTATGTCTTTCCTATCTTACTCAAAACCTTCTACTTACTTATCACAATATAAATACAGCATAAACCAAGTCTACTTCACTGTTTTGGACCATAGAGCAAAGTCTGTGCTAAAACTCAACAAGGGCATGTAAAGTAGACTAGACAGCTTACCTTATATACAAGGGAGAGATATAACCATCTTGAAGTTCGCTCTATACTGTATGTTAATCCAATTGTTGGATTTGCTTGGAGGGATTTTTAAACATGTTTTCTCATAATAAATGTCAACGCAGGAAAACAATGGCTTTTTGGTAGCATAATTAAGTAAGTCTTTAAGTCCCCTAGCAGTAAGATGGCCATATTAAAGTTGCCTTACCCCAGCACTAACATCATTCACACAATGCAATTTGCACAGGGAAAATAATTTTTGTATTAAGGTTGGACTTCCCCCTTGAAATATATGAGAATAACCCTGAAATAATGTGGAAATAAAAAAATGTATATAGTGAGAGACCAGGAAAATCCTGATGGGGGGCTTTTAAATCAATTAGTATGAACATGGGCTTTCAATTAGAAAGTTGAAAGCCAATGGTATGAATAAAAAAAAAATATATCATGAAATATCAAATTAATATATTTTTGTGATTTCTAAATACCATATCATTATTTATAAATATTCAAATATGAGTGAGAAATGGAGATCAGATTTTTAGTTGTAAGAACAAACATTAAACAAGAGGTACAAATATAAAGCAATATTTTAATCTCAAACATTTCCACATAATGGAGAGGTGACATAGTGATTTAGCGTTCGATCATTCACCCCAGATCCAAAATGAAGCAAGAGTTATACTGCAAACCATACATGTATTCTTAACTTATGTGTTAACTTATGAGATGATCCCTCACTGTTTCTATATTCAGACTCCCAAATAAGGCAAGCGCTTGCCATGTGCACCAGCAGAATGTAAACATATCCCTAATCTTAGCCTGAATATACACTGCTCTGGTTTAATACAATCCTAACTGGCCCTGAATGTGTATCATCCCGGAAGGTAAGAATTTCTATTTCACACCTCAGGAAGGTATCCTCGTTTGGGGCCAGTTAGAAATCAAGTGAGTTGGTAACATGTATAAGTATAAGCAACTGTTCCTGAGTTCCTATACATTGCATCTGCATAAACAAGGGATAATCTAAGACTAGATAAACACTGATAACTGAATGCATATGTAGAAGATGAGCACATTGCATCATTGATATAGTCATACATAACTCAGATATTGGATCATAAAATTCTTTAAATTGGTACAAAGCTAAATGGTACGTCTCAAAGAGGGTGTTAAGCCCGTATATTGATGACAACTTCATTTTTACGAGATATAATTTTTTAAGATTTGGAATATTTTATAGACTTGAGAATGAAATGTATCATATGGATTTGACTCTTACTCATGCCACTGTATATAACAACAGTCATACTAAACTAGAGAAGAATGAATCCTTATGACCAGCCTTATGACTTGCTTGTAACCTATGCGGTGTTTATTTTTCACCCTTTGATGATCGCCATATCACTAACTTCAATGCTCCAATACCAAAATAAAATGTCTGAAACATCCTTTTGGAGATATACATCCCTAAAAGCTCTTTTTAACAGATAGGAACATTCTTCCTCATTTCTGAATTATCTGAGTTTTCACTCTTATATCTGTGTAGTATAATTTCAGTGTAATATAATGTATGCATTATGTATGTGAAATGTTTATACATGATTTAGCACTCAGGGAATTGAGGAGGGGTTGGAGAATGGGTCAAAAGTAGGAGAGTTAGGCAGCTACAAAAGATGAGTGCATTGTTATGTATGATATTTTCCTTTAGGATACTCTCCATATCCTTTATATGACCTTGATGTCTGATCTGGCTTCTTTGAAGAGGGAGTTATTAAAGCCTCTAGTTTTTTCCATATGTTAACCGAGTCTTGATTAAATTGCGTCATTGATATATATATGTGTAATGTGAGCTAATAATAAGCTTACATATAGTTCCGACAGTGATTATGACGATAAGTCAGGGAGAGTGAACGTAACAGGTAAAAATACCAAAGGCAAAGTAAGACCAGTAGTTTCAGCAAAAGTTCACAAGGTTGCCATAGGAGAGCCAGCCAAGAGGCTATAGCCAGTTAGGTTTGATGTGAGAAGCTCATTTTCCAATATATTTAGAGAAATAAGAAGGCAACTGGTTCAAGATTCAAAGACCAGTAGGTCTAAAAAATCATTATTACACAACCTGAAGCTCATGATGAGCGAATATGAAGAACTTTATTTTAAAATTAACAAATTGTGTTTCTGTTCAACCCACAGAGTTGAAGTGACATCATAAAGATACAAATTGTGTTTCTTTTCAACCCACCGAGTTGAAGTGACATCATAAAGATTAATCAATTTCTTTTATATCCCAATTAAAGTGTGCTAATTAATGTATTTTAGAGAAAAACAGAAGTATAAATTACTGTTAAAATATCATGAAAGTTATCACACCAAATGGTAGGATGTTGGTGGTTTTCCAAGAATGTCTAAAAATATCTTCTTTTTAGAAGTATGTTCGATCGTACTAGCTAAGAAAATTGAAGATGAATTCAAAAGTTTAGTGCCGGTAAATGAAGATTGTATGAAAACCTAATAATGAAAGCATAAGTGCCAAAACAGTAACCACCAAAAAGTATTAAAACACATGTAGAAAAGAAACGTTTAAGAGTACAAAATGCTATAAGGAAAGAAATCTCGAACACCAACCACTAAACGCTGCCACAAAAATGTTGGGAGACTAAAACAATACTTGTGATGGTGACAATCCATTATCACAATCCAAAGCCAAGAACATGGGACATTGCATTCATATTGAAGTCATAGCAATAGACTGAAGAACTATTCAAAAAGAAAGGAAAACCAATACTCCAAAATCAAAAATAGTTGCAGATACTGTGATTCATACAAAATAACATTGACTATTAAAATGCCATATTTCAGTATTAAAATACCACAACTTACTATGCATTGAAATACCATATCACATCAAGTATCAAAATACTATAACATAACGAGTATAGATAACCATAAGATACTGATAGAAGACAAGTTCTACTAATGGATTCAACATCTCAAGTTTTCGTGTTACGAAAATGTACTTTTATAACTCAAGATGAGTAATAGTGAGTGAACCTATGAATGTCTATAAATAAAAATTGTTTAGCTAATAAATTGACAAATAAGATGTTAGTAACAAGAAATATTTTCATCACAATGCTTACATAAATATTATCCAAGCCAGTGAGATGAGAAGGTTTTTTAGGGTAATATATTTGGGGTCATATAGCAGGTATTACATACATATTAGCCAGATAGTGAGAAATGGTAGGAGTGGATGATTGATCTGACATCTATATTTGCAGAAAAACTACAATTGTGATTTTACTTTGGAATATTCCCACATAGCCTGACCATGTTCCTTCACAAAAATTTTACATTTGACAAAGAACTTAAATAGAACCTCAAAAATACATTACATTAACTTATGAATACATTACCAGAACATTCTGAGCAACAAAATTTTCTATATCCATTGTTGTGATCATAGTAACTGTGATATCATAGTAAGAGGATGATATATTATGGATTTCTAATTTTACAAACTCTTATGTATTAAAATTGAACATTATACAGCAAGAATCTTACCTCATCGAAAAGTTGTTGAAGTTTCCTAAGCTGTTCATCACCTTGAGGGTTGACATGTTGCTGCCATCTTTTGTTCAACTCTTGCATCTTGTAATCCATCGCAGACATCTTACTCTTTATCTCAGCACCAGTATCATCCAGATCTTCTCTTTTACTCCTGCAGATATATTAACAATATGGCAGTACATGCAGTGATTGATTTCTGTATCATTTAATTTATATATCTACATGTAATTATATCTATTATTTATATTAATTTTATCTATCTATTTACTATTTTTTATTTCATTATATTAGCGTATTGTCTTTTTTGCAACAGGTACTCAACCAACCAGATGGCTTATTTTCTGTTCATAATTAAACAACTATGAATCCATTTTGTTGAATAACTGAATTGTTAGACTGAGTCAACTCAGCACAAAATCTTCAAATATATTCACATATGTATATCATGTTATAAACCTACCCATCTTCAGCTAAGACTGGTTGTGAGACTCTGTCAATAAGAGTTTTGCCAAGTTTCACAGCATCATGATATTCCTGGTTTAACTGTTCCTTGCGTCTCCCGTAGCGCTGTAGGAAAGTCTGTAGTGTCATCTCTCTTGTCACAACCTTACTGATTGCTATGGTGATTTCTTCAATCAGCTCTATCACCTAAAACATGACAGAGAGACATGAATGAGAAAGATAAATCACATATGAAAATGTGCATGGATTAGAGGATACTTGAATTAGATAAATATATGCAAATTAGGTACACAAATGAGACAAAGAATATGAAGATGTATGAATGAGGGGGATATGTAAATGAGAATTAGAAAAGAACGCAAAAGAAGTTTATCAATGAGGTAAATAATGGAAATGCACTATTGAAGAAGGCCCATGAGTGATGATGAGCGATGGAACTGACGGAGACATATTCAGAAGTAAAACATTGATGAAAAAATGGAAGGGCATTGGGAAAATGAGTTAACGACCAAGAAGTTACCACATATAAACACAAGAACTATGAATCAGAGGAACTTATTGTTTACTTAAGGTACGTTCACACCAACGGCGAATACCACGCTTTAAATCGGCGAGCAAAGCGCCGTCATTTTTGTCATTTTTCTTCATACCAACGGCGCTTTGATGGCGCTTTAAAGCGGCTTGTAAAGCGGCACCAAAGCGTAACAAAGTTTGATTAAAGCGTCGGGGTCGTAATAGGTCGTAGAAAAGCTCAGAGTAAAACGGGATATTCTGCAAGAGCGCCAAAAAATTTTAAACTCTTAAAAAATTTTGGGCGCTCTGTTACGAATCGATTAAGCGCCGAGAGCGTATCAAAGCTTAACAAACCGTAACAAAGCTCAGAAAAACTTGATCCAAAGCGTAGGAAAGCTTAACATAGCTCTAAAAGGTTCCTCACGCTTTGATCCCGCTTCGATCAGGCTTTGTTACGCTTGAAATCACGCTTTGAAAAGCTTTGATAAGCATTATTACGCTT
Organism: Owenia fusiformis; assembly: GCA_903813345.2. Classification (NCBI taxonomy): domain Eukaryota; kingdom Metazoa; phylum Annelida; class Polychaeta; order Sabellida; family Oweniidae; genus Owenia; species Owenia fusiformis. The sequence continues at coordinate 15,483,358 of CAIIXF020000007.1, read as the reverse complement.
TGATGCGATTATGACGCTTTAAATCAGGCTCTGATACGATTGCAAAACTCTGTTGTGCATTGTTACGCTCTGTTAAGCTCTGTCACGCATTGGAAAATGTCGAGATCGCCGATTCCATGCCGCTTTTGATCCAATGACTATATAAAGATGCAGTAGATCCATAAAACCATAGCATCTTTGACTCGAGAACACGATGGCAGAACAACGAGATCCAGAAATTCCAGATGGACCAGAGCATGACCTATCTGAAGAAGACATGACGTTTGTCGCACGGCGTGATATAGCGTGTGAAAACTATCAAGCGTAACAAAGCCTAGCAAAGCGTTTCAATCCTTGATTAAAGCGTCTCAATTCGTTGGAAAGCTTGAGAGTCCCTCAGGAAAGTGTAACAAAGAGTGTCAGATATTGATGAAAGCGTCTGACCTCGTGTCAGATCTTCATGCCAGATCGTAGCAAATCTTGAGACATCATAACGAAGCGTGTCAAGTGGTAACAGACCGTGAATAGACTGGGGTCCCCGCTTTGAACCAAGCTGTGTTAAACTTTCCTACGCTTTGAGTCAAGCTTTGTTGAGCTTTGTTACGGTTTGTTAAGCTTTGATACGCTCTCGGCGCTTCAATCAATTCGTAACAGAGCGCTTAAAATTTTTAAACAGTTTAACATTTTTTGGCGCTCTTGCCGAATATCCCGCTTTACTCCGAACTTTTCTACGACCTATTACGATCCCGACGCTTTAATCAAGCTTTGTTACGCTTTGGTGCCGCTTTACAATCCGCTTTAAAGCGCCATCAAAGCGCCGCTGGTGCGAACGCTTAAACAGTTTAAATTTTTTAGCGCTCTTGCCGAATATCCCGCTTTACTCCCGAGCTTTTCTACGACCTATTACGACCCCGACGCTTTAATTAAGCTTTGTTACGCTTTGGTGCCGCTTTACAAGCCGCTTTAAAGCGCCATCAAAGCGCCGTTGGTGTGAACGTACCATTAATAAAATATAGAATGTCTTACCGTATCAGCATTTTTATGGAATGCAGCTGCCACGCTCAATCTATTTGATCTCTCTGTGATTCCCATAGAGAATCTCTTCCAGGCAACATTAAGTCTATGAACACGTTCATTATTGGGTGCGACATCATACCTCAGCGATCTACGTAGCACCAGTGCAGCCTGAAGCAGCTGCTTGCCATACTCATAGGTACCCTAGGATTACAATAAGGCAATTCATTTCAATCACCTCGCCTAATGTATCTGTATTTTCCCAATTTAACATTGAAGTATTATAATATAACATTTACTTGTACTATTTAAATATATCTGACATTTACATAATTTGTAATGGTTTTTTTAAAGATATCACTTAAACATGACATCACAATATTGTATAGAAATTGATGTTTTTGAAATACGAAGTGCACATAAATATTGTCTTTCATGTGATTATGCACATTATTAACATCTTGAAAAAGAACACTCCAAAGTAGAATAAAATATCCCTAAAAAATAATAACTACTGCATGGTGAATAAACATTTTATAACATATAAATCGCAACAATATGATAAGAACAGAAAACAAACCTTTGCTGTTGCCTCAAACTTTTTGTGTTCTTTATGCAATGTCTGAGATTCCTGTGGGTCTCTGCCCATCTCTGTATGTGATTTTATCATGACCTCACAGAGCTCAAGGATCCACTCTATGGCCTGAAAGTGAATGATACAAACGTGAGTTTAAGGTAGATGCAATGACAAAATGACAACATCTGGTAAGTAGTGTTGTCGCGATTAATCGATACATCGCGATATACATCGCCAAAGCTGGTTCTGGCGATGCAACAATGTCTGAAACAAAACATCGATGTTTTTAAAAAATTTTAATTTGCTAAAAATCGCCCTTTCTTATCTTATTTTGACGCAACTTGCTTACCTTTTTCATGTCTTATTTCATTTTCAAATGTTTTCTGATATTCCTTCGCTTTAAAACTGAATTAGCTAGTCGAAATGAACCATTAATCTAAAAAATTACTTTACTTTCATTTCACCGTTACTATGTTCCCGGATGTACCAGCGTACTCTTATTAATTTGTTCTGTTCGATATTTTAGTGCATTAGCGTTCGGTATTTCAGTGCACTTTTCTCGAACTTTTTCTCGATGTACATCGCGATGTGCATCGCGATGTGCATCGATGTTTACTACTGAAAATTGCCGATGCATCGATGTACGATTATGGCAAATCGCGACAACACTACTGGTAAGTTACTACAAATGGTTACAAAAGTGAAACAATTTTCAGATGATTAGCATTCAAAAAATTCCTGAAAAATGCACATCATATTTGTATGTATCATAATGTTATTTGATAAATTAAATAAATTGATATTTCAGAAATAAGGCTGTTTACAGATAAATGGAATAGCCAAGGCGAGGCATTGGTTTGGAGAGTATGACTTATGAGACATCTATACACAAGAGATCTAAATCTTACAACAGAAAATGCCAAAACTATCCCTATTTCTACATGGCTCTCTGCCATCTTTCTTATTGGGAAAACCTTTGTGATCAGATAATTTAATTCAACATTGATATCCAACTTTTATCTCAGACTTTTCCTTTGGTGAATCATTTGATTTTTATTTTACATTGGGAATAGAAAACACAAATTATGTTGAGGGCTACTTACTTGATCAGCATCTCTCTCACAGGTACGCAGCTGTAGAATCTGCTGTAATTTTAATTTTCTCACATCTGCTAGCTCATCACATCTGCAAGCATACAAAAATGCGAGTCAAAAATATAGGAATATACAGTATTCTTTGTGTGATATGATTTTAATGACATAAACTGAAAGTGCAAATACAATCACATATAATACAATATTATCTTAAATCATAACTTTGGATTGTTCTGTGGAAAGCTTTGGACAAATTGTTATTTTTGGCAATTTAAACATTTCTCAATAAAAAAAGAGTTTTAAAATATGATTTTGATAAAATTGTGATGAGAATACCAAAGTTACCTCATTTTTCTTTCTTGAAGGCTATCAAGTGTCTGCTGAACGTGTGCCCTCTCTCTACTATAGTCTGGTGTAATGTCCTTCCCAAATGCATTCTTCACTGGGAGTGCCATGGTGTCCAACAGGTTCTGGCCCTCAGTGAGGATTTGCTTAGCACACAAGTCTGAAATTTGTATTTCATGTTACTTCCATAGATTTGGAATGTAAAACAGTAAATAGTACAAGTCTGTAAATTATTTATTAGTTATTAATATAAATACTTTTATTTATTGATTTAGTTATAAAATGCTTGAAAAGACGCCTGTTTTATCTTGTTAACCAAACAATTTCAATTCACTGTTTTTAAATAACTTTTGGTAGTACACTGTATATTTTTATTGAGTGTTTGCCATGTCTCAAGAATGTTCCGTTTTGAAGTCAAATATTCCATTATGTTATGCTGTGGATTTGTTTTACCATGCCATCTATTATAAAACGTCACATTTACTAGAAGATTAAAGAAACTGAGATTTGGAGAGATGATGTCATCATATAAGTTAATGGAAATAGGGGGAATATACTGAAATCAAACCAAATCATGGTTTACTGCTCTTTAGTTTGATTTCCATTTCATGGGGATCACTTCCGGGGTCAATTGTGTCAAGCTGCCGCATGTACACTTACTTATTGCATCAATTTTTTCATTTAGTTCTCTCAAAGCTCTCTCCGCAGATTCCACATCAGGACAGTTGATCTCTGAACACAACAGATCAAGCAAATCATCCAACTTCTTGGAGAACTGGAACACAAAATAGTCACTTATATAGTTGTGTACATGTGGCCCAGACAATAAGGACCATTTCAAAGATTATTTTGGTCACAAGAGGAGCTCACCAATTGTAATATCATTTTCTATACACGTTTCTGCTAAAATTGAAATTATCAAATGTAACTGACGAATGGAAAAGTGCATACACTGCACAATGCCAAACCACTACTTTTTATGTGTTATAGATATACTGTACCTTATACCCTTTCATATACATTATCATATCAACTAAGAAGGTACCAAGTGAATGTTATGATTATTAGGAAAGACATACATCAAGATACAAGGTACTTAGTCCAATATAGTCCTCCCTCTCATTTCCCCATAATTGCCATCATTAAGAAGCTCCAAATTCTGAATGTACAATTCAAGATTCCTAAACATATTGGAAATGATGCTTAATGAGGTCAACTTTCAGAGATGTCTACTTTGGGCTTTACTCTTCTCAAAATAGCTACTTAATGTCAGTCTAATAGGTTACCTTGGCTTAATTCTTCACAACAGACATAAACAATGTTGTTTCTTGATTAACTAGAAAATATCCAACCCAGATTGCAGCCTTAATCTAAGACTGTTATGTCCCTATGTGTATACAGATGCTATGTACCAATTAACAATGCCTTGAATGATCATAGATCTATACAATATACTTTGATGCTAAAACAAATATTTCAAATTGCTTAAACTTACATCTTCCGCTATCCTATGGAACCTAACTGATGAAATGAGTAAGTTGCGTCTCCTCTCGAGACGTGTAGCGAGGCTTCTACAGACAGTGTCCATGTAGTCCCTCTGAGAGAGGATGTCGTTCCTTGAGTACTGTCCCTGTTGTAACAATGACTCGGTGTCATGACGTAGCTCAGCAAATCTACCATAATTGTCCTACAAGTAAAAAAGACTAATGATTTTACGAGAAAAAATAACTGCGAATGTTTATTGTTAGTTAACTGACTGAAGAAGATGCATTAAGTTGTATCACAATGTCTTATAATGACTAAAACTTTGAGATGGAATACATATTTGAATTATATAATATACATTGATAACAAGGTGTACAAAAAGTATCAGAATTAGTGGTGCCATTTTGTTAATTTTAACATGTAACATTTAAATTTAACACTATGCCTCCCCATCAGACCCCATATCAAACATTTGATTCTTAATTTCACGGATTGATAGTGTCTCTGCTTTCTTCATATTGTCTTTCGTGATCCGTGAAATAATCATGAATGGAAATTGCCTAGCAGAACAACTTACAGCACATTTCAGTTCTAACTGTTCGTGTTGTTTCCTTAGTTCATCTGCTGAATGGAAGGAGTCACCAATACCTTTCTGTGAGGCAAGTAACTTCTCAGCAGGACCTATTGCCCAATCTACCACCTGGAAAAATAGAGGGAACATAACTGATTGGTACTTATTACAATATTAACAAGGCATTGACATGGATGTCACCAGCTTATAATTTGTTACAGATGCCTACCACCAACCAACGAAAACCAACTACTAAACACCATCCACAAAAAAGTTGAAGACACTATGTCACCACTTCTCGTGGTAACATAAGAATTAGAGCTAAAGGGGCAGAACCTTTGGATCAATCCTTGTACTATTATTATCAAATATTGAACCAGCATATTTAGTGTAAGAGTGACCAGTATGAAAATTGTCACCTATGACCTTAGGCCCTGTAAACCCTTCCCATAAATAGACAGACATACGAGGGTATATCATAAAGTTCTCATAATATCTCTCTAATTTTTTTATTTTTCAATATATTCTAATGAAATTTTCATGAAATCTGCAGTATAGAACACTGTATTAATCTATCAAAAAATATTTGGTATAACAGAAAAATTAAATAAGTAATGGTTGCCATAGTAACCGGAAATCAAGGCACCCGGGGCAAATAACAATAATTGAGAAAATGAGCTCAATTAACCATGTTTACATACATAATAAACTCTCATAAATTATCAAACACATTAAAATGTTATGTTAAATATGTTGTTAAATGCTTTTACTATAGAATAAATTGATCATGTGAATTATGTGATGTCTTAGGGGATGCTTACATGCTTCATTAGATGTGATACCAGACTCTGAGAATCAAAACTTAATGATCAGAAATGACAGAGTAAGATAATGCATAGGTGCAGAGATCATCAGAAAAATAAAATTCATACTGACAAAAAGTTTGGTTAAGTTCGAAAAGTCATTTGATCATACTAAAGATGATCTAAAACAAATATGTTGCAAAGATATCAACAAAATTACCCCCCTATTTGTGGTCTAAACATATTAAAGATAAACTAAAGGGGGAAAATCGACTTTCCTTGGAATATTTGACAAAACTGTTGTAGTGCCTAACAACACTTCTAATGAAGCATTACAATCATCCATTATGAGATCACACAATTCACATGACCATTATAATTGTTCAAAACAGTCAAGAACACATGGCATTTAACAATTTGATGTGTTTCATAGCTTATTTGATAACTTATTATGCATTTAAACATGGTTAGTTGGGGCTATTCTTGCACACTTTTTTATTTGCCCCGGGTGCCTTGATTTCGGGTTACTATGGCAACCATTTCTTAAATAATATTTCTGTTATACCAAATATTGTTTGATAGATTAATACAGCATGCTATACTACACATTCTGTGAAAAATTCATCAGAATATATTGAAAAATAAAAAAATTGGAGAGATATTATGAGAACTTTATGATATACCCTCGTACATAGGACAGTGTACCCTTTGCATTTGTTTGACTTCACTTCTTAAAAGAGAGCTTCGTCTTAGTTTAACTAGACTCTGCACGCAGGGTTTGGACAGTGGTTTGATATAAAAGGTTCTCCAAAATATGTTCATAATGTGTGGGGATCAAAATCAAAGTATAACCCATGTAAATTAATGAAAATACATCTTTGAAAATAGGAGATGCTCAATTTGCAAATCTATTGCCTATTGGAGAAATTGATATACATTCTTTGTTATATTTCTTGTATCCCATTTCAGGCTTTTCTCACATACAACTGAATAATAGCAAGTGGTTAATTGCAGTAGGCCACCCTGTTACCTAAAGTCTTGTTTTACAGTATAGTACTGTACTTCTACTTAATTTGGCGCTACTTATTTTGGCGGATTTGCTGTTTTGAACATTTGGCGGCTACTTAATTTGGTGACAATATTACAATGTCATAATGGTACTAATTTACATGGTATTAAGTTACAGGGGAATTTGGGGGCTACTTAATTTGGCTGATCCGCCAAATAAATCAAAACAGCCCCTAAATTTTAAAAAAATAGAAGTACAGTGTAGATGTTTATTAAACATTTCCCAGAGAAGTCTAAAAGTTGTGACTCATAGGAAGTGATAATGACTATTTATACTGTTAGATCTATATGGCAAAAGTCAAGGGTATCACTTTGATAATTCTACACTAAGGTTAATGTAAACTTTAACTAAAAGCTTCTTAGCTTAGATTATTGCCAGTTGCATGCCAATTTATTCATTCAGTTCCATATGCTGCTACCCGTTTCAAAAGTTTGCCTCTTAAAAAGAGCTCCATCTTCACACATTGATCTTTGATCTTCTGATCTAGCCTTTCCAATCAGATTGAGTTTAATCAACACTTGGGACTCAATCAGAATTGTGATCATTGAATTGTATGCTGTCAGGAAGAATATAGATTTATTTTAGATTCAACCTCTCACAAAAAGCCATGGCAATCACTTTTAGGGTCAGTAAGTTCTTATTGGTACCAAAACTGTAAAGTTGTCTTTCCAAGTCAGAGGGCAACAATCATAACTCTGGACTATAGGGTAATATGCCAGAGAGCAGGATGTTTATACGTACAAAGTTTAAGGGTTCCAAAAACATAAGGTATAACACACCAAAATATAAGGTATTGGAATATGGTTTATGAAATTTTATGTTTGTATAAGGCATATGAATTTATGACTTCCCTACTTGAAGTTGGATGATGTTTAAGAGATTTATGCTTGAGGGAAGAAATAAAGTAAAACCTATAAACTTGAACACACATGGAATAAAAGTTGAACTTTTAACTTAAAATACCAGTTTTATGATGTTATATTTCATTCAATAGTTATCAATATTATTGTTCTTTTAAACATGTCTCATTGTCTCAATCCTAATCCCCCTACTCAACTTGACAAAATTTTGCAAAGTCCAACAAATGTTTATATCAGAGGGGTTGAACTGTATTTAAAACACTCTTATTAAGTCTGTAACTGTTCTCAGTGTTGTGTTTATTTAAAGTATTTAGTAATACTCTTGTACTTACATTTTTAACACCCGCTTCCCAAGTTGAAAATTGGACATTTGTGCCAAGGTCCCTGTATCGATCATCTCTCTGGGTTGAAGGTGGGGGACCTGAAACATGCAAAGAATGATAGCGTTGAATAAAAATATTTGCAGGGTCAGGGTGTATCTAGAAGCAATTTTTTGATTATATGGCCTAAAAAGCCCCCAAAAAGGCCCACAAGTTGAGTCCCTACAAAACTTTAAATTTGTTTTTGGGCCTAACCATTTTCTTCAGGCCAACCCATCTGCCTCGAGCCTCTATGCCCATTAATATGATTTGGATCTTACATCAGAATCAAATATATAAAATAATTTTTCCTTTGTGGCGAACAATTCTCGATAAGTATCTGGTCTCATTGACTATTTATTTCAATAAGGATGAGGAAAAGAGCTTGATACAAGACTAACCTTTAATCTATGCCTTCAATATGTTATGTAAAAGCTTAACAAGAGCATGCAATTTAATTGTACAGGGTGTCCAAGAAGTAACGTCAATGACCCTGGCATTTTGTCATTTATGCTTCAAATGTCATGAAACTTGGTCAGAATGTTCCTTGTACATTTATACATATAAATACGAAGTATGGAGTGACTGGCTTTTAATTGGCCGATTTTATGGTTGCCATAGTAACACAAGTGCATGAACCCCGGGGCACTTCAGAATGTACCTGGTAAATATTATGTAAATCAGGTTATTATATGGTAAAACTTTTGGCAAAAATGAAATGCAATGTCTTGGGACTTTTTCAAATCTTAACGGTTTTATTGTTTATTGTTTAGTTACCATGGTAACACTTCTTTGGAGTACTTTATGACATCATAATATGTTCTCTGTCTCAATAGAGCAATGAAGAGAAAAATACCTGGATTGCGCCTTTCACTGCACTGGGACAATGCCCCTGTTCACAAGGCCAGGAACACCATGGAAGTAATTGAGATACTAGGAATACCCCGACTTGAACAAGCTCCATATTCGCCTGGTTTGGCCCCTAGTGACTTCTATCTTTTATGGAGCACTGAAGGCTAAACTTGCTGGACAGTCTTTTTCTTCAAATGAGGAACTTAAGAGCTCTGTTCTGTCATCCGTTGCAGAGATGAGATCTGGTGGTTTCAATAGTTTTCTTGGAGTGGGTAAGGAGACACCAGAGATGTGTGGAACTTGGTGGTGATTATGTAGAGTAACATTCAATAAACGTTAATATAACACTAATATAACGCCAGCAACAGCTATATTATGAATATATGATGTGTAGTTGAAAACATTATATTTGTGGTCGTATTATAAATAAAAGATGTACACTTCAAAACTAGTGTTTATTGTTATTTTATTTTCCAACGATCTTACGGATTGCAGAGTTGCCCCGGGGTCCATGCACTTGTGTTACTATGGTAACCATAAAACCGGCCAATCAAATGCTAGTAACTCCATACTTCATATTTATATTTATAAATGCACAAGGAACATTCTGACCAAGTTTCATGACATTTGAAGCATAAATGACAAAATGCCAGGGTCATTGACGTTACTTCTTGGACACCCTGTACATGTACATCTACAGTATATGAGTATATTTCAATAGTTAAGGCTGAAATTACTGAGCTAAAATTCTTCTAAAAATTCAACAAGCAAAAAACAATTACACAAACTCGAATAACAAAACATTCATGACGTAGCTGGAGGCATTGCTTTTGATCACGATCACGATCATCAACTAGGGACTTCAAAACATCTTTCTTGGATCAGTACCTATTTAACCTCTTCATTTTTTTGTTTTATGTAAGTCAACAAATACATTGGTTCATATTGGCTTTTGCCCAAAAGGTTTATCATTGGCAAAATGGTAAGTTACTCAATTACTTTAGACCTAGGGTATATATTGCTAACTAATTGCCAAAATCCATGTCAATAAAGTTTAAACTACCCTGCGTTTGCATCAGATTTCCTACAGCACCATGAGGGGCATGTTATGCTATTAGTTAATGTTTAGATATTGCTTGGCAGTTTCCGTAAGGGGTCTTGTTAAAAATATACATATATACAACCAACTATGATAAATAGGATGGTCAATATCAGGTATCAACTACTTTTTCAAATTTCGCATTTTAATGATCTAACTTATTGGCCTACCCTGTACATTGAATCAGGGAAAAAACTAATGTGGCATGTTGTGATATATTTTGGGTAGGTCTGAGATCTCAGGATCCTAGAACAGCACCAGAGAGTAGTCCATGTGTTAAAACCATCAACATAAGGTAATGCTATTAATTTAAGCATGACTGACCTTTTAATCAAAAACATGATGCTTTCAGATTATGAATTAAAAAACAAAGAAACCCCTGATTTTAATATCCCCCTGACTTCCTTGAACTAGGAGAAATCATCCTCCAAATACATGGGGTCCAGACATCAACCACTTAGTTCATGATGATGTCTGGACCTTTGCATTCAGATGATGGGGAAATGTGTGGGTTATTTAGTACCCTTTTGTTTAGTTTGATTTTACTTCTTCAATAGTCAGCCATAGTCTAGCTACAAGCCCCTGTGACCCCCTCCTACAACTTAACTACACAGCAGCTTCTCCCTTGTTGGGAGGTATGCAGCGGGGGCGGGTCACAAGGCCTTGTACAAGACTAACTTTAAAAGAGAACTGTTATATACATATAGTTATAACTAGGCTATTATAGGCCTCAAGGTGGTAGTAATTCAGAGACACACCTGAATTACCTGTCATAACTGATTATAAGGGTCTGATCCCCTCCTTATAAGAAGATAAGCTTTACTTTAGTCTCAATACAAATACAGCATTGTGTCAATGTAAAGACATGTTAAACCTAATCTATTTCAAAAACAAGATAATAAGTTAAAGTATGCATGGATATAACACATATATTGGCCAATCCCATCTGAAAGTAATTAACTGTTCTTTGCATTTCCACTTTAATTGCATTAGTAATTGGTAAGACAGTCTGCTGCACAGCCCAACCAAAGTAGGTCTATGTTACATGGTAAAATGAATGCCCCATAAATATGTTTTCTTGTGAGCTGTGCTTGACTGTCAATGAAAATAATATAGAAATTCAGCAGTGAGTAGATATTCAATTTCAATGTTCAAACACGTAAGATGACTTTCATTAATCATTATGGCATATACAGTATCTACAATCCACATGTACTATCTCTTGAAGAGAGAACTTGTTCTCAAGAGTTTGATGATGGGAACTCTGATTCAGAATGTTAACATGCTGGACTTCTTTAATTTTTGACTGAAGTAGAAAAAGATTATGAAATCCTGGATAACATCATCTTAATCAATCAAGATAACTTTAGAAAGTGTAAGATGGGATAATACACCTTTCATTAATCCTAATTCTTCAAGGTGATTTACCTTACACCACCAGTAGTGCATTTAGTGAGTTAATGAGGATTTACTCTTGCTTCAGGCCTTTGTAACCCACCCCCCCCCCCCCCCCATACACACCCTCCCTTTAGATGAAGCACTTATTGGGCTTGAGAGAGGAGGTTGAGCAACTTGATATAAGACTATCAATGATGCAATATCTTATCCATCTACAAGACTGAAAATATTGCTCAGACATGGAATTTTACTTTGACGAATACATTTCATTTCATATTGTTTTTCTATGATTCCCTCGTTGTATGAATTTTGTTAATGCATGAAGAATGCAATTATTGAATATGAAATCCATGAATTATGATTGCAAAAAAGCCAGGTTGCAAAATTGATGTAAAATGTATGCACATTGGCTAGACATTCATATTCAAACATTTCCTAGCTTTTGAGATATAAAATTCTAATCAACATTGCCATAAATATAGGCTTCTTCAAAACGAAAACATAGATCATCAACATAGGTTCGTTCAGGGGTTCAGGTTAGTATAACATACCTGTATTATACGGTGTCCCACGTGGATCTCTGCCTGGGGATTGTCTGGAAGTTGAAGACCTTGTTACAGGGACATCCCTCCCTGCAGGTGCAGACCTCATACTTGGGGCATCCCTTCCACTAGTTGAAGATCTTGAAATAGGGGCATCCCTTCTTCCATTTGGAATCCTTTCTGTAGTGCCAGATCTTGAAATTAGGATATCCCTTTCTCCAGTTCTTGTCATAGGGGCATCTCTTGTCATTGGGGAATCTCTCATTACCTGAGGATCCCTTGTCATGGGGGAATCCCTTGTTCTAGGGGAATCCCTTCCTGCAATACCAGACCTTGAATTTGGAGAGTCTCTTTCTGCAGTTCTTAATGATGGAGATGCTCTTGGCTGCATCTGTGATGTTCTCTGAGGCCCAGGGGAAGAACGGGTTGGAGAATAACGAGGTGATTCAGACCTACTATCCCGTAGTGCCCGATCACCTACCACGCCCCTTTGGGACCTATCCCCCCTGTTGTACCAGCTTGCCATCTTACAGTCAGTCCTCTACCTAATGACTTGCAACTGGAAATACAAACATGAACATGAAGCTGTAATCAAGTAAGACTGTTTTTGATCAAAGGCTGACTCAGGTACTGAGAATTTCACTTTACTAAAATGTTGCAATTGGAGGCTTGAATATTTACAGTTGTTTATATTTAGCAATTTCATTTAGAAACCAAACCAGCTCTGGGGCAAGAGATGCTCAATTATAGTTACATAAGCATATACCAAATACCAACCCTGTGTTATGTCAGTCATCGATTACATTTGATTCAGGTTAATATAAAAAGTACTCATATTTAACTAACAATCATTCTAAAATGCTGAATACTTTTTATACTTTTTTAAATTGTATCAATAAAGTTATTAGTACAAGTTTTCTTATCCCAAGAAAATACCATTACAAGGAGGTCTGTTATAAACATGTAATAATATTATTTTAATGGTCTGTCCTGACTTTTTTTTAAAGTGTCCCTACATTTTCAAAAAGGGACCTTAAAAGCGCTAAGAGCAATTTCCAAAAAATATTTGATCCCCTGTCAATTTCCAAGTCTACCTCTATAACCAAAAATACTCGTTCAGGTTGTGATATACTTGTACAAGTATACTGTACAAGGCTTTAGTTGGAATAATATACATGTATGTTCAACATTCCAAACTTCTTGAAAGTGTCAAACCAGAGTCAACATATTTCTGCAGACCAAATATGTAGAGCATACATACTCATTTGGATTGTATCCTTAGAGAACATAAGTCCTCTATACACAGTACAGTATAAACTTCTACCAAATCATTGCATGGTCATTTTTTATAGTTCTGACCAAAGTTTAACATTTTTCTTCATTTTAAATAGGTAAAATTTTAACATGATGTTGGTTATACCGTTGCAAGCTATTTTTAGAATCATGTGGGATACAGATCCTATTATTAGCTCCAAAATATCATATATTGCATGAAGTTAATATATACAATATTTTGTGCTGTCAATCCAATACATCACATCATTTTTCAAAAATTTAATGAGAGCTCTATTGTACCTTATAATACTACATTATGCATCAAATCATCTCTACAACAGTCAAATTCTTATTTGGTCCATCAAACATATAATATTGAAACTTATACACTTATGACATACCATTCATTTGTCTTGGAGTGTATAAAACTTACAAACGACATGTTTTATAAAATAAATCTTCAGTGTCAACATCAGCAAGGATTAGACAATATAACCCATAGTATATATTTAAGTAAGGCAAGATGTATAATATGTGCAGAAATAAAGCCAAAATAATGGCTTTTGAGAGGCTCTTTTTAGATTAGAGAAAGTATGTTCTGATTACAGAACACTGACTTAAGCCAGATTTAGAATTAGACAAGGTGTTTTCTTGATTGCTGCTCTTGTTAAAAAGCCACTGGGAAAAGACCCCAGAGAAGCTAGTATAAGTGTTTTGAGTTAGTCTTTCACCAAGCCTTTTCATATCCTCCCCTACCCCAATGTATTCTTGGATATAAGTAGGAAGAACAACAAAAATCTCACATAAGACTTAACTTGAATTAAACAGAACTTCCCCTGTATATATTGATCTACATGTATTAAAAATACACAGGGAAAATTGTTTAGGTGAAATTGAATTATTTACAAGTCAAGAATGCTTTAGAAAACCATATGGCATGCAGCTTTAAAAACAAGCTATGAGCATTAACCAGGAAAACTGCAAAACAATTTCATTTAAAGAATTATAAGGGTCAATGGAAATTAGAATAGATTCATTTTCGTAATATAACTTTTGCATGCAACGACAGTATGTAACATGTGGCTATAAAAGCTATAAAACTGAATAAAGTGCTTTGAAAACTACTTAACACACATTAGAGTTAAAGCATTGTTAAGTTTTCAATTGTGCAACAAAAGTATTTTTCACCAAGTATTGAATATCACACTAACCTGAAATAGCAAGTCAATGAAACTGTATTGGCCTTTTGGTATGCATTTATAACTTTTGAACTATTAGATTCATGGACTGTACGTATGGCCTTATTTGCAACTGGGTATGGTCCCTAAGTAAACCAATACATAAAATGAATTTCTGCTGAAGGAGAAGGTTGAATGAAAATCAATTACTCTTGTTTGTAGTATATTGATGGTAAAAAGGGTGTTAATCTCGCCTTTTAAAGTAACATGATACCAGCAAAATATCACACTTTCATTTTGATAGACATAATATTAAGCGCATACATGCCACATCATTGAGAACAGTACTTACGAACAATATCAAAAACAAATCTACTTATTACATGTACAATATACTTTATGAGGGATATCTTGAGGGAGTTAAAATACACATGCAATCTTAACACGTAATAAGGTTTATGCTAAGTAAAAAATCACCTGGTATTAATCTAAAATATGAGAAACCAGTGATCCACTATTGCCCACACAAATTCCAAAAGTTATGGTGCATTTAATAGCCTACAAACCAGTGCAAACTCTTAAAATTATAAACTTTAACTGTGTGTGAAACCTTTTTTGAATGAGAATAAAATTATAATGACTATTCTATTGAAAGAAATTGTATCCATAAGTATTTTTGGGGTAGGTACACAAGTGAATGGCACATAGATAAACATCAGAAGATTACATATATGTAATAATAATGCTTGAGATTTACCACACTAATTTTATGATTCAGTAAGTCAATAAAAATGTAAATTTATACAAAATTTTAGCATATGAGATTATTCCTTCATCCTTCATTCAAAGGACTTCATTTATTACTCAATTGTAGAAAGAAGTGAAATACCCTTGGACCAAGGATGATATTCCTTTATTGCTAAAAACAAGTACAGTAAAACTTATAAAGTGGAACACCCTCATAAGCTGAACATTTTTCAAAATCTATTGACCCATTAATGAAATGCAACTTGAAGCTCTGTAGGTAGAGCGACAACCATACAGGGCACTACTTTCAAGTAACATGGATGTTCTACTTATGCAGGTTTAACTATATTTTTAATGATTGTTAAAGGACTCTCAAGCGATTAATCCCAAGTGGTTATTACAATGAAGTTGGAGCAACTAAAACCTTTAAACTCAAGATGCTCTCAAGCTACACAAGGAACCTTTAATGAGAGAGAATACCTATAGCTGTTCCTTCACATTCTGATACTCATAGCATCTTTCTGTTTCACTTGAAACATCTCAGGGCTGAGAAGAAATGAGTTGTCATGGTATATCATGATGGTTCCTTCACATCAAACAACTGACTAGTGTACGACTGTCTGGTTGAATTTAATTTATCATCAATTACTCCTACATGTTTGCTCACAACTTACCCTATTTTCTCAAGATAGATTGATTATTAACTAGATATTAGATACTTAAGTTAAAATTGTTTTGTAGTAAGTATTAAATATTACTTATTCAAGCTTTATGTGTATATACTCAAGGGGTACTTTGATTTATATAAAGATTGAATGTAACCGCATGCACATACATACTACAATGCATGTATAAATGGTCACTCACTTCTTCCTAAAATATCTAATTATTGTAATGTTAACAGCTTTGCTCCCCTTCAGTGATTCACATTAACAATATATATAAATATACGATACACCTGCAAAGCATGTATGTTTCTAGTAAATACAATTGATTTTTTCTCAGTCCCAATTTTGGATATTTTAAACTCCCATACTTTATTGTAGGTACCAATGCCTCCAGTATCTCTTAAAGAGAAGTAGATAAGCTTTAGATGAAGAGAGACGCTGACAAATCAGAATACCTATGCCACTCTTGCATCAAGTCTCTGCCCCCCCCCCCCCTCCCCTATCTACTTCAATTCCAGCTAAGGAGAGGAGTCACAAGGGCTTGGAGCAAGACAACTCTTACTATCAAAGCCTCTTCATAAAACACCTTTTAATGTTAACATTAGTCTCAGCAGTATTTATATATTCGAAACATTTTATATACTCTATGTATTGAATTTATATATAACTACGTATCACGTATGTGAAGACTAATACAAAATACCAAAATCAACTTCTCAAATGAGGGTCAGGTATCTAGTTGAAAGCCCATGGTTTTCATAAGAAAGTGAAAAAGCTATGTTATGTGGGGTTGCACATCAACAAATTTCTATGTTAATGTGAAATCAAATAAGTGATACCCAAAAAAGTTCTATGCTACTGTAGCTACTATCAGCTAGCTGATGAGGGATTCAAGATAAAAACCCAAAAATGGAGAAGTTACACAAATATCATACAAATAAAAGACCTAGTATGTTGTCTTGCATCATGCTCTTGTAACCCCCCCCCCCCCAACCCCCTCCCCAATTCCCTGGTCTGCTACCTGATGCAAGACCACCTAGGGTGATATGATAGAGAACTTCATTAGTTGTATCAGGGGCCCCATTAAACCATTTATCAGTGTGTCTGTCACAATCTTGGAAGTAAAGCATAAAACAAATTCCTGAGGGTTCTATAAAACCCCAATAAATCATCAATTGAGCATGTAGCTAGGTATCCTCAATATCTTTAAGTTGTAATATCTCACTCTCATTGCTTGTACATGTATTTACTCTGAAGCCCAGAAGCTAGTAATAATTAATGAAGTTCTCTTTAACAAACTATTGCATAGGGTTGAAAAGGGTGAATTGCTTGAGGATGGGCCTATACATGACTCCTACATTTTTCTTAAGATGGGTAGAGGATTTTTGCCCATGGCTAATGTTGACCTTAAAATGTTTGAACACAAAAACAACATTACCAGCTTTGCCTGATTCATCAAGGCTCTGTAGAAACATGTGACCCCAATCTTCCTCAGCCATCCCCCCATTATACTCTCAATATGTAACCAAAAAATGCATGGCTCTAAATTCTAAATTGTTATACAGTATCTACATATTAAATGATAGGGCAGGAATCAATCAAGATGTCCAACTTCAACTTTAGATAGGGATGCTGTCTGAATGTTATCAGTTGTGGGAAAAGTTAATTTCATATACATGTTTAATCATTTAGATTTCCCCTTCCCTTCTTTACAACTACTGACAATAATTGCTTCACCTGAGCTTACAGAAGTCAGCTCTGACAGCATTAATTGGAACTTAAATGAAAAGTAAAGAACTTGTGAGCCTATTTATGTGTTAAGTAGTATACATGATGTCCTTTATATTTAAACGAATACAATAATTCAGAATCCCATCGCCAAATGTGAAATTTCTCCGCTTAAGCTACAAATAACACAACAAATGGTCATCTGAGGTGGTATAAAAACATTACATGTATATTCAATTATATTTTTAAATACAATTTCTTGCCGCTCTGACTATAACTCAGCTGGCTTTAGACAGGTGTGTTCAGTAAATTGGATGTCATCCCTTACTAAGTCTGCTGTACCAATGAAGCAGAGATACAAACATGTAAGACCTAGGACTAGTGATGTACTGCATCCAATAAGTACTGTTAGTCACAAGGAGTCACATCGACTCGTTGGGGACAGAATTTTAGAATTTGAACAAGCACAATGTACATGTAGGTAATGCCAAGATGACCCACACCATACTTACTACCACCTAACTGTGAACTTGGTACTAAATCTCAATGTGGGGGGTCAGAATCAGGTGCTTTCATGAGGTGCCACCTGTTGATTCAGTTTGTCAACAAGGATATTATACTTGAGTATTATAAGTGTACAGGTCCTAATGCAAAATGTTTTCTAGATTCCGGTGCATGCATAAAGTTGCTTTAATTCCCCTTGTAAAGAAAAGATCTACAAATGTTAGATTGTTAGTAATCTGACTATTCAACAGCTCGAATTTGGAGGTTGCAATTTTACAGGTGGCAATTTCCTCAAATGGGCTCAATTTGTATCTAAAGCCACCTGAACAAAGTAAGCCAGCGTGTTAGATCGACAAAAGAAAATGAACTTACCATACACACTCTGCTTCGATAGTCTTCCATTAAGAGTTTGCATTAGTTTTACTCAGTATTATATTCGAAAATACTCCTTAAAATGGTTCGAAAACACTTCCGCGAAAGTTTTACAGACTTTGCATTTGATTGACCTACTTTCACGCTTACATGCATCAATTCAACGAACGGTCCGTAATTTCAGTTTTTACTCGTTCGTACTATTTATACTCCCCTTATTGACCAGCGCAAACGTAATAAAAACTCCTACATCGCATTCGCAACATGCTTTTATAGCTCTGGATGCCATCCATAATGTATTTAACACATTACAAATTGTGGTCAATTAGCACAGTATTCAGTATTATCAGTATCACTGTCAGAACATGGGCTTTCAAGCACAATCAGTCAATCAAGGAGCAAAACACAATGAATCTACTTACAATTTATGATTGTGTTCCTCTCATATGATCATTATGCAACTGCTGTACTACAATAATTATATGTCTTTATTTACATATGAGCATACAAATCTGTAATGATGTGTCCCCCGCAAGTTCCTAGCTGTCCACTATTACCAGTTATTGATGTTGAGCACAGTTATACCCTTTCAGTATTGACTATGTCAACTACTGGTTGTGTAATCTTTTCATTGTGTCCTGGTAAATGTCTTTTGCACATCAGCAGATCCCCTTATAACCAGATAGTGTTTCAAGGAGAACATCAATCCTCTGATGTGTACTTGGGTGTGATATCCAGATCTCTTACAAAATGAGAAACCTGACTTGAAATGATTTTTTTTATCTCAACACGAGCACAATCAGCCGCGTAAGTTTGTGAGTGGGTTGGTTACATATGTAGTTGAGATCAAACATCTGAGTTAGAATGTGAGCACAATACAGTAATTTAAACTAATGTCGGTACAGGTGTAGGGTTCAAGGGTTTACTTTATTATTTTAGCTAGCACAACCACCAAATAAAACATGGAAATATTAACTAAATCACCCCCCCCCCCTTTATCTATGTTTGTTGTTTCAATACACAACATATAAGGAGTATCTAAATCACTTCTGATACTGTAACCCATATATCATAGAATGCCAATCTACAATGGAATTGAAAAATGAAATGTAGAATGGAATGAATAAATGACCAACTATATACTGTACATACAGATATACCTGATTTTGGACAGTGACGATGTATGAAAGAACGATGATTGATGAATTAGTATGTGTTCATTGCATACAAGCACAATGACTTCCTAACACATGTGCATTCTTCGTACAAGAGCACAATAGCCCTATGATTAGAGTGAATGTGTGTTCCGATTGCAAGAAACCTCAACCACGATGTAATAATTGTATGTTCTTTGGATAAGAACACAACCACCCTTTAAGAATTAGCTGTTCTCTACCCAAGAGAAAATCACTTGTAATGTGTGGTGTGCGTGTTCTTCACACAAGCGCCCAGTCACCCTGAAACAAGCGTGTGTCATTTGCACAAGAGCAAAATCACCTGTAATGAGTGTGTGTTTTTTGCCCAAGAAGACAATAACCCTCTAATTCAAGTGCGTCACCTTCACACAAGAACATAACCACCCTGTAACGAGTGTGTGTTCTTTGACAAACAATGAAACCATCCTGTTACGAGTGTGTGTTCTTTGTACAAGACCAAAACCCCCTGTAACTAGTGTGTGTTCTTTGCACAAAAACACAACCACCCTGGGACGGATGAGTGAGTGTTATTTACAAATGACCACAACCACCCTGTTTGAGTGTGTGTTCTTTGCACAAGAACACGACCCCCTATAACGAGTTTGAGCACAATTAAATTGCAATGAGTGTCTATTCTTTACGTATAAGCAAGAGCACGATCACCCTGTAAGGAGTTTATGTTTTTGCACAACACAATCACTCTGAAAGGAGTGTGTGTTTTTGCACAATGGAACATGTGTCCTTTATACAAGAGTATGACCACCTTGTAAGGAGTGTGTGTTGTTGCACAAGAGCACAATCACCCTGTAATGAGTGTCTGTTCTTTACATAAGATTACATGTTTTTGCACAAGAACACGATCACTCCTGTGACGAGTGTGCGTTTTGCACAAGAGCACGATCACCCTGTAAAGAGTGTGTCTTTTGCCCAAGAGCATGTTCATCTTGTAATGACTGCATTTTTATCACAAGTGCACAATTACCCTGTTACGGATGCGTATCCTGCACAAAACCACAACCAGTCTGTAACGAGTGGGTGTTCGTTGCACAAGAAAACAACCCCCCTGGAATGAGTGAGCATTCTTTGCACAAGACCACAACTAACCCGTAACGAGTGTGTGATTGTGCATAATCACCCTGTAACTAGTGTGTGTTCTTTGCACAAAACACAATCACCCTGTAACGAGCGTGTTCTTTACATAAGATCACAGGAGTGTGTGTTCTTTTGCACGAGCGCACAATTACCCTGTAACGATTGTGTGTTCTCTACACAAGAGCACGATCACCTTATAATGAATTTGTATTCTTTGCACAAGAGCACGATCATCTTGGAATGAGTGCATTTTTTCACAATAGCACAATTACCCTTAAACGAGTGAGTGTTCTTTGCACAGGACCATAACCAACATTTAAACGAGTGTGTGTTCTTTGTACAAGACCACAACAAACCTGTAACGAGTGTGTGATTGTGCATAATTACCCTGTTAAGAGTGTATGTTCGTTGCACAAAACAACAACCCCCCTGTAACAAGTGAGTTATTTTCACAATAGCGCAATCACCCTGTAATGAGTGTGTGTTCGTTACACAAGAGCACAATCACCCTGTAAGGAGTGTGTGTTCTTTACACAAGAGTACGATCACCCTGTAAGGAGTGTGTTCTTTACACAAGAGAACGATCACCCTGTAAGGAGTGTATGTTTTTGTATAAGAGCACAATCACCTTTTAATGAATGTGTGTTTTTGCACAAGAGCGCAATCACCCTGTTATGAGTGTGTGTTCGTTGCACAAGAGCACAATCACCCTGTAAGGAGTGTGAGTTTTTCAACAAGGTGTGTGTATTTTACACACGAGCACAATCACCCTGTAATGAGTGTGTGTTCTTAACACAAGACTACGATCACCCCGTAAGGAGTGTATGTTTTTGCATAAGAGCACAATCACCTTGTAATGAATGTGTGTTATTTGCACAAGAGCGCAATCACCCTGTTATGAGTGTGTGTTCGTTGCACAAGAGCACAATCACCCTGTAAGGAGTGTGAGTTTTTCAACAAGGTGTGTGTATTTTACACACGAGCACAATCACCCTGTAATGAGTGTGTGTTCTTTACACAAGAGAACGATCATCTTGTAATGAATGTGTGTTATTTGCACAAGAACACAATCACCCTGTAATGAGTGTGTTCTTTACACAAGAGTACGGTGACCATGTAAGGAGTTTATTTTGCACAAGAGGACAATTACCCTGAAACGAGTGTGTGATCTCTACACAATAGCACAATCAACGTATGATGGATGTGTGTTCTTTGCACAAGTGTATGGTCATCTTTTTATGACTGTATTTTTTCACAAGAGCACAATTACAATTAAACGAGTGTTTCCTTCGCACAAAGCCACAACCAACCTGTAATGAACGTGCATTTTTGCACAAGGAAACAACCAACCTATAACAAACCCCCTGGATTGACTGTGTGTTCTTTGCACAAGACCACAACCAACCTGCAACGAGTGTGTGATTGTGCATAATTACCCTGTAACGAGTGTATGTTCTTTGCACAAGAACACAAGCCCCTGTAACGAGTGTGAGTTCTTTGCACAAGAGCGCAATCACCCTGTAATGAATGTGTGTTCTTTACACAAGAGTACGGTGACCATGTAAGGAGTTTATTTTGCACAAGAGGACAATTACCCTGAAACGAGTGTGTGATCTCTACACAATAGCACAATCAACTTATTTGTCAACTTATGTGTTCTTTGCACAAGTGCATAGTCATCTTTTAATGACTGTATTTTTTCACAAGAGCACAATTACCATTAAACGAGGGTTTTCTTTGCACAAAGCCACAACCAACCTGTAATGAGTGTGTGTTCTTTGCACAAGAGTACGATCACCCTGTAATGACTGTGCATTTTTGCACAAAAGCACAATCACCTTATAATACTTGAACATGTGTGTTCTTTGCACAAGAGCACAATAACTTGGAATGAATCTTTGTTTTTGCACAAGAGCACAATCATCATGTAATGAGTCTTTTACACAAGAGTACAATATATCACCCTGTAAGGATTGTTTGTTTTTGCATAAGAGCACCTTGTAATGAATGTGTGTTCTTTGCACAAGACCATGATCACCTTTTTTTTTTTTTTTTTTATTTATTTATTTTATCCACCATATTTGATGTGTTTAAATAAATTTTACATTATTTAGTTACAATTATAACATATGTATATGATATGCAATTTAATTATAGTTACAGACCAGACTCTGGTCTATTTATGTACATTTTATGGATGTAAACAGCAATTTGCTTATATTCCTCGACATCAAATATCTCCCCTGCACCAAAAATTGCTCCAAGAATCATCTCTTTTGGATAATTTCGTGCTGGTTTGAAGATATTATGTACAATTTCCAAAATATTAGATCTTAAAGCATCATGACCTTCACAGTCCAGTATCATGTGTGATAGTGTTTCTGGTTCATTATAGCACATTTTACATAATACAGAAATTTTTCCGTTAGACCACCTATTGACATTAATCATTATGTTTCCTTCTCCCAACAGTAGTTTAACCACCGTCCTGCAACACTTCAAAATTCTAGGATCTAATTTAGCTACCTTCCACCATATTATAGGCTGGATGTCATGGGTTACTATTCTGAACAATGGCAATTTTCTTGACAATATACATTCAATTTGCCAGTTACGTAATTCAAATAAATGTACCTTACTCTTCACAATATTTTTCCACTGTAACTTTGAATAGACGTGTCCATTAAACATTTCATAGACCATTTCATCTAGCTGATATGCTTTTGCCATCTTAATACAATTCCCTATAGGAGAAAATTTGTTGAGATCTTCGTATGTTGCACTAAGGAGGCGTAAAATGATAAGTTTCTTGTAAATACTTGGAAATGGTAAAGATAAAAGTTGCCATAAAAGCATAAGTTTACTTATAACAATGTTCGAGGTAATGTAATGTGTATTCTTTGCACAAGAACATGGGTACACTGCACAGTCAACTTGTAGAATGTGTTCTTTAAGAATACAATGTCTCGGGAATAAGTTTATACATCCAATAAAATGATTTGTAATGATATTGTTTTTTAGATTATTATAACATACAGTAACTCTGCAATGAAACTGCATATTAGCACTTACATATGTGGAGTGAGATAGTGACTTTTCCATTTTTCTCACATACAGATGTTACAAAATATGAATTTTAAATAAGTGAATCATTCCTCGCACTGTAATAAATTGAGGTTGCCATGAGAATATTTTTCTGTGAAGATTAAATGCTACATTACAAATCTATTGCGATGATATTTAATTTCAACAAATCAGTTTGTTTTCACCACTTATTGAAATATCTGTTTAAATTATCAGTGTTTTTAAAAAATTCAATTGATTTCCATTGCATGTAAGTGTATAATTGTCAGATAATAAATCACTTTAGAGGTTAACCTGATCAAAATCAATACAAATCTATTTCCATTATCTAGCATGCAGAACAAACTATGGGTAATTGTTTTTTACTAATGATATTATTTAACTAATCGGAGTCATAGATAGAATCAAGAACTAGGTGAGGCAAAATGAAATTGGTGAGGCAACTTTGAATTGAGCAGGAAAATATGAGTTTCAAGGGGAAGATCCTATCATAGGACTTTAATTGTTTAAATCAATATTTATCTGTAAAATGAATAGTATATAGATTAGCTCAAGTAAAAATAATTCAGTTTTATTTATTTTCAAGGACCTGATAAAGGTATATCATACATGGTGTTTTATTGTAATATTTATGGTCAAAGAATAAACAAAATGTTAACTAGTTTGATCAGTATAATGAAGTACCAGGTCCCAGGATAAATGAGGATCTTTTTTGTTCCAGGTGTACATCTGCTGGTTGGTTGTGAACTTAACACTGGGGTTGCTGTGGCAAATCTTAATACAATATGAACACAAACCAATAATGAAGCATGCCTTTTTACAAAGTGACACATACAGAAAATTCATTGGTGATAAAATGCTTCTACAAAAACATACCAATAAACATAGCAAGATCAGCATACTTTTTTGGAATGGAAATTTTATAGGCGGTCCAATGAAACAATCACAAATTATAAGAAATTTAGCATTTGAGAGATGTTCAGTGTCCAATTGTGTTTTACTTGATGATCGCAGTCCTGTAGGAGTTAACAATGCCCATGTTATCATTTTCAACATTTGGGATGGATTATTTAACATTCAAAATTTACCAAAGTTCCGTAGTCCCAAACAGAAATGGATGTTTCTGACAGTTGAGGCTCCTGGTAGGAACTACTGGCAATCAAAGTTAAACTTGACCGAACTTGACGACATGTTCAACTTGACTGCCACCTATAGGCATGATTCTGATTGGCCAGTGCCTTATGGTTCATATACTAAACTTGAAAAAATTGATGTAACAAATACATATTCAGCACACAATAAAAGTAAATTGATTGCATGGCTTGCAAGTCACTGTGAGACAGAGAGTGAAAGGGAAAGTATTGTAGGAATGATTCAAAATCATACCACAGTAGATGTATATGGTCAATGTGGAGAACACTGTCCTTACAATTGCCTTGAGTATATTGGTAAGTGGAAGTATATTTGCATGGTTATTGCAGAAAACACCCATTGACAAAACTAAAATTGTTGAATTTTCTTGTAAAGACAACAATCTAAGGTTAAAGGACTTCAATGAATTGTATGGATGAGTTAAAAACGAATGCCTTGTTTACAGACTTTGAAGGAGAGCAGCAGCACAAATTCTAAGTCAAGGATACAAGACATAAGTGGATTAAATAATCTACAATTCACTGAGTCCTGTACTGAATTCTTTTCACACGTTGCAATAGGTTTTGTACATTTTTCCATAGAAACTTTTTTTGCGAGGGTTTCAAAGGTTAAATTGTCAAAACTAGGTCCACACCAACCATTTGACCTATTTTGCTATTCCTCATGATATTATTTATAAGATTTCACTGAACTACCAGCTTGAATTTTAAAAAATCCATGCTTGTTTGTAATTTCAAGAATGCAGGTTATTTGAAATACTGTGTTCTGATTGTCTGGAATTTGACATATCCTCAGCAATGTGTGAATAAAGTTAAACCGAAATAAAAACACCATGAGAACAAGTTCACTGAGCTGTATATACTAACGAATAACTAAGTGACATAATCACCACCATACTATTTGGCCCCCATAAAACACAACTGAAATCTATTGGCAGTTTTAAACTCAATCTTGAAAAGTAAGAATTGTCAAAGAGTGACATGTATACTATATACATATTTTTATACATTATTAATACATTATTTTTCAGGAAGGACATACTTCTTCTACTTGGCCCTTGAGAACAACGAATGCATAGAGTACACCACAGAGAAAGTATGGCACAATGCATTTGCAAACAACATAGTCCCAGTTGTTAAGGGGAAAGTGACAGGCTATAAAAACATTCTTCCACCCGACTCATACATCTTAATTGATGATTTTAAAAACTATGAAAAATTAGTAGAACATCTTAAAAATGTTGCCAATGATCCATTGCTATATTCCAAATATTTTGAATGGAAATCAAAATTCAAAATATCTTATTCAAAGATGGGGATTTATTCCTTTGAAGCATTATGTAGATTGTGCAAAGCTCTTCATGATACTCAAACAGAGCGTAAAACATATAAGATATCAGAATTCTGGAATGCTTCCAATCAATGTACTCAAGGGAGAACAAGTTTTAATAAAAATATATGACCCAAAAGCTTTTTTATTTTACTTTTATATTACCTAATATGTCCCATAACCTCAACTACTTATTGATATTGACTTTTATTTTAGCTAGCCTTGCCTAAATCACTATTTTCTTTTAACTAGACTATTATCTTGATCTTAAATAATATGTAAAACATGATGTAAAAGTAAAAAAAAAATTGTACAAAGACACCGACTTAGGCAAGGTTAACTTAACATGGTATGGCTGCTAATGTAAATACCTAATTTAATCTGATGGTTCAGCATGAATTTGCATGTATGGATCTAATTAACCCATATTGATATCAATGTATGCCAAAAAGTGCAATTAGAAGCTTGCATTTCGATCTGCGATCCAATCAATGTGTGTTACTGTGGCTTAGGGTGAAAACTCTGATCCCCCGAAATTTTATACAAGGTATTTATATGTCAAAATTTCATCACATGGTTGCACGCAGTATTAGATAGTGTAAACTTATCTAAGTGTAAGTTACTTAATTTATTGCTATGGTAAACCAATATTGCCCAGTATCAGATTATATCTATAACTCCCCTATAGATGAACAGTGTATGGATTTCAAATTAATCAAGTTTCCATGGTAACGGTTAATGCCCCAAGTCTTCAACTTTTTTCAATAAATATCAAACCTCCAACAAGGCATTTAACATGTAAAATGTCAACACCTGCCATTTGTTAACAAACGCCTAACACTGACCGCCATACTGCGTCCACAAAGAAGAAGACAGACTATAACATACATGTATGTCAACACTTGTGGTAGTGACATCAAAACTGTCAGCCTAGAAAGGGAATTTGTTACATTTTAAAAATTAGGTTCTTGGTTTTCAGAAAACAATGTTTGTATCACAGTGCATTTAGAATGGTTGAAGATGTTTTGAAACAATTCATGAAGCTTTTTTCTACAAAATTCTACAATTTTAACTTTATTTCAGGACAATCCTTCCATTTGTAACATTATCTGGCAAAAAATGAAAATGGGGCAAAAATGAAAATGGGGATAAATTTGGATAAATTTGGACATTTCTTAAACCAGTAATAAATCTTTAATAAGGCATTAAAATGCAAAATGTCACCACCTGCCATTTGTAACAGATAGCGAACAATGAACACCAACCACTGGATGCCAAACATCAACAACCAAACACCAAACACCATCCACAAAAAGGTTGGAGACTATAACAATATGTCATCACTTGTGGTGGTGACATAATGAATTTTACAATTGATTTTATAAATGACCTAATAATCTATCTCAACTTTGATATATTTTTTGAAAAGATTACTTTCAACATTTTACACTGCTTTGAATTTGTTTAAACATAATTTATTTATCCTCCAAATTCTGGAGCGTTAACTAATACATTAGTATTGTACATATTAACAAACTATACATGTACATACATCTTAACTACTAAATAAGTGAATATAACTAGCTACAGAAGATTTGTACCTTTTACACAACCAATATAAAATTGTATTACTATGACTACATTTCATTACATTTAGTAAATATTTAATATACAATACATTTAGCATGGGTTTTTGACAGCCCACAATTCTAATCAGGTACTTTTCAATGTTTCAAAAATATGGACTAAAATATAACTTCAAAACATCAGATTAAATATCATATACCAAAAGTCACTTAAAGTGTCGATACCTTGGCATTAACTATAAAATTGAACACCATTTTGTTTGACTAAAAAACTATATATATATAAAAGAATATATCTACATAGATTGGTATGAAATTGAACAGAGAGATAACCTTTCAGTTACATTATCTTTTTGCATTTTTGAAATAATAAAAATTTCATTTCCTAATGACTTTTGTTAAAACACTCTGTTCATAATGATTAACCTTAGGAAAAAAGCAAAGTGACAATGTCTACAAACATTATTTATCATATTTGGGCAAGGGATGAAAAGTCCATTCAGTTTGGAACAACATTCAATGAATCTTCAGACTGTAACAAGGCATTAACATGCAAAGTTCTCCATCCACCATTCGTTACATTGGTATATAGACCTTGGCCATTATGAATGCCAATTAAGCAGTGCATCACTTTGAAGCAAAGGACCTCTTTATAATGCATTCTTCATCACATACCTGTATTTTAATTAGGGGAGACTTGATGCAAGACTCCGTGGGTGTAGCAAGGGGGTGCACACCCCCTTGACATTATTATTATGATTATGCAGACCCCTTTGATATTTGCTGACTATGCCCCTGGATTTTCTATACATGTATACATTACATACATTATATACATGTATTGGGCTACTTTACTGAAAATAAAGTGCATCCATTCTTTTAGAAAATAAATAAGTAGTAGCCTGTGGTACATTCCCAGAACATTCTAAGTGAAAAGTTTTTTGTTCTTGTTACTGTCAATCATAACATCGTAGAACAACAGACTAAGGAATTTTCATGTCACAAACTTTCCTATTAATGTGCCCCACATAAAAAATATTGCATTAAGTAACACATAACAGACATACATCTAAAATTAATAAATAATAGAAAATCCAAGTCAAAATTGCACAGATGTATTTGACATGCACCTTCCTCCTGGTTAAATTTTTTTGGTCAAATTACCAGTTTGCTTACTTCAAATACATTAAATAATCTTAAAATGAGTTTTAATATAAGTATATGAAATGTTGAAGAACAACATATAATAATTTTCAGAGAGTTGCTCCTATTCAATAACCCTTTGGCTCAGGCTGGTCAATAAAGTCAACACACATTGGGGTTCAGTGCCTGTATTAAGTTATTGTTCCTTATTAGATGACAAATCATAGCTTCAAAAATGGTCACATTTGAAATAATTCCTTACTTCACCGAATCCAATCATCAGTTGGTCATAAGTGTGCTGGCAGTTAACTCCAATATGCGTTTCAGTTCATTAAAATCTTTGAAAGCAATCAATCATTCTATCTCCATTACATGAACAGATTGTATATTAACTATACTGAGGGTTAAAAACTTAAAATACAGTGATTGATAAATTCAATTATATAAATAAATTCAACTTTAATATTTTGCATTCATTCATTTTCAGATTTTAAAAAATGTCAAAAAGACAAACAGATTAATTGCACCAAGAGTACTGTATTACACTGGTAAGAAGCATTTTTTGGTGCATATGGTATGAGGACCATTACATAAATTTTTAAATCATAACTAAAATTTATTGATCGCCAAAACATCAATTTACATGCAAACAATCTTTAAGTAGCAAGATACAGGCATAGTCTTTAAATTTTTGTCTGCCTCACGATTTCCTTCTCTCATTGAAGACCATATCATTATAACACTTTTAACTGTACATGAACATTGATTATTTATAAGGAAAGTGTTTTCCTTTACCAACTTGAATCATATCATATCAGAAGATCTCTTCTTGTGAGTTTATGTACAGACGTGTTGGCCCATCAGAATCCAAATTATTATCAATTTTGCTATTTTTCCAAAAGGAGTAGATTTTTTAGCAAAAGGCAATGCAGATCTACTTTTAGCAAAGTTGCTTATGAATCTTTAATAATTTTGAGTCAAATTGGGGTACTTGAATGACTACCCTTGCTGATGAGCCTCAGATCATTTCTTAACTTTCTTATACACAGCCAATCTCTAACGTGCTGTATGGTACTGTTTGGCTATGGTACTGTAAAATATGGAACTGTATAGTACCATAGACTAAACAATACCATAGAGCACCATACTCGAATGGTACAGTTCTGTACCATGCTCTTAATGTTCCGTATGGTATCGAGATTTCGGAGTGCAGATTGGGAGTGTAAAGCAACAACTTGTTTCTTGAAGACATTCACAAGTACAAGAATATGATATACAGTACCATATGTATGCAGGGGGTGATTCTGGGGCTGAATAGCACAATTCAACATATTTGGCAAAAGCTGTGGTCATTATGCCTTATTGATGATTCACTTTGCTATTGCATAGAGTGTACAATTTCACTCTCCAACATTTTTTGTGATTGGGTATCTCTACTGTAGGATGATGTTCATGATTTTTTCACAGCTCGTCCATAGATTCAACAACATTATCATTACTTGTATCTCCTGGAACAGCATCAGTTTCTACATTGTCCTCAACATCTTCAGTTTGCTCTATTTCAACAGTTTCAGTTTTAACAGTCATAGTTTCTGATGAATTTTCTGTGTTGTCCAGATTGTTAGGATCATCTACATTAGAAATGCCTTCTCGTAAGATATCATCTTCATTATACGGAATGGTGGATTCAACATTAGTTGCGTTAGCTTCAACATTAGAGTTGGCTTCATCTTTTGGGTTGGCTTCGACATTAGGTGTAGCTCCGGCATTACTATTTGGTGTGGGGAATACAGGAATAGGTGTGATACCATGTTCCTTGTATGCATGTCCTTTAAGATCACTGAGTCTTATGAATCTCTGGGAGCAATGATCGCAAGGAAAAGGTCTATCGGAATCATGTACTCTCATATGATTGGCCAGAGCACTCTTACTAACACAGACCCTATCACAAAGAGTGCAGCTAGCCTTGTTATAACTCTTGTATGGATCCTCACCCCTATGTCGCTTCATATGCATCTCTTGGCCCCCTTTAGACTGGAAGCCTTTGTTGCAAATTTTACATTTGTAGGGTTTGTTCGCTGGATGTGTCTTCATATGGCGTTCGAATTCAGCCATGCTTCCTAAAACAAGGTCGCATTGTTTACAAGCGATAGCTTTGCCACCTTTCTTCTTGTATGTACGCTTATCTCTGTAGTGTTTCCCCATGTGGAGCTTAAACTGCTGGCGAGTCTTCAATATAGCTTGACAGTGAACACACTCAAACCTCTGATCATCTAAGCAGGTCATCTTGTTGTAATGTACGGTCAAACTTGATTTCCGGGCAAAGTAACGGGAACAATACTTACACTTGAACCGTTCAGTGTTTTCTCCATGGACTGGCAAATGGACCTCTAACTCATCTACTGTGGAGTATTGACTTTTACACCAAGGACATGGGAATAAGGTGACATCAAGGACCCGAACCTCAGGAAGAGGCGCCAGGGCATCCTCCAGGCGGAATGAAGAGTTTGATATGGCTAACATTTCTTCATCCATATCAGTCTGGTCCCAAGTGTTGTTAGATTCCTCTTCATTGTTGTACAAACCATAGGAGCTGTCATCTGCAAGAATAGCAGGTTTGAAGAGATATACAAAATGAAGTATTGTAATAGTATATAATAATGAAGAACTTTTTTATTTTCATTTTTGAGATATAAACTAATCTGTAAATGCATACCCCTGAATGAGTTCCTGGGTGACCTTGCCCTATAAAGTAGCATTGAGCTGACTGACCTAGAATATACCTTCTGAGTCTATTTAGTTTAATTTAACTCAACAGTCATACAATGTTGTAAAAAATTCCATTGAATACCGCCTCATCCCCATATTATCATTTCTTTTATTTATTGTAAAATCTCTTAATAGACAATTGTGAGAGGTATCCAACATACAAGATGTTATACACTTTAAAAGAATTTTAGGTTCAGAATGGTAAAATCTGTATATCCAAACACCTCTCAATGTGAACACTTATTTTCAGTCCCAATTTAT
This sequence comes from Owenia fusiformis, assembly GCA_903813345.2. Classification (NCBI taxonomy): domain Eukaryota; kingdom Metazoa; phylum Annelida; class Polychaeta; order Sabellida; family Oweniidae; genus Owenia; species Owenia fusiformis. The sequence continues at coordinate 15,451,227 of CAIIXF020000007.1, read as the reverse complement.
TTACTCTCCCTCCCAGAATAGACTTCCATGTTGAAAAGTCTTCAAATATGAACACCTACCAAACACCTACCAAGCCAAATACTTTTGGCAAATCTCAATGGTGATCAGATGAGACAGGTTCTACTGCATATTTTTGTAAATTACAAATTCCAGGTACATACCTGCCTCTTCTGTATTAGAATCGGGAGAGTTCTGTGTGACCTCATAGTCAATATAGCTATTGTCCTCGTTACGCCCTTCTTGCTCTAACTGTATGGGTAACATATTACCAGACTCTAAAAACACATATTACATATTACAAGACTTTAGAACAAACCAAAATTAAATACAAGTATTAAGTCTAGTATTAAACCTCTCTACAATCAGGGTACAATTCATTCTCTTTACTTAAACAGGTCTCTTGGTATAGGTTAAACAATGTACATTGTAGTTCCAAGTTTTTTTTAATATATCGTAAAAGTATTTCAGGCACATGGCATCTCTATAAGTCAGAAGATATAAATGAGAATTTTACATACTAGGCATTTGGGAAAAATCATAATAATCATTATCAGGGCGTCGGACCATATTTGAAAAAAGGGGGTGTGTATCTAAAAATGTGGGTTGCTCGGCAAGTGACTGCCATGCATCTAGGGGGTCAGGAGCCATGCTCCCCCAGGAAGATTTCTGTCATCAAAGATGTTATCTGGTGCAATTTGAGTATTTATAAGGACTACTATATATAAAAAGTTATTTTCAAATAAAAAACTGCATTTTTGAAGGAATCTCATCAAAAATCAAAAAATTCTGAGTCCCTTCTGACGTAAATTAGATTATAAGTTCTGATCTAAATAAAAACATACCATTATATTCTACTGTAACATTTTGATTTCCGTGCTGACCAGACAGCATTGTAGGATTCCTGTGGCCAACCTGTAATTGGCCTCTCATCCCCTGCTCCCGTAGCCCTTGATGACCTGGGGTATGATTCAGCCTCATATGTGATGGGAAACTATTCCTATTTGATTCTGATTGAAAGCTAGCTGCCTGAGATTGAAACCTAGCTGTTTGAGATTGCTGCGTTTGATTTTCCATCAGAGCAACATCATCGGATAGAGCATCAGATGATTTCACTATAGTCCGATGTATCTTAACAACAAGATCCTTCTGGCTTTGCTCGGGAGATATACAGATGATTCCATCAACTTCTAAGATACGTGAGAAGTTCATATGTTCTGTACATATCTTCAAGACTGCATCTTGTATGAGGTCACACACTAGAGTGTTCCCAGTAAACTCTTGTAAACTCATCTTAACAGATCTAATGGGTAGACCAACTACTATGCCTGAAAATAAGGGGATCAAAATAAGGCATACTGAGTGACAGAAATAGATAACAATCAAAATGCTACGTTGTTCATCACTATGATAAAGTAAAAAAAGATAAAGTAATGTATTTATTACACACCTAGCTCAAATTCAATTCTATTGGACTTTCTTAAAATAATTGTCAATCTGTTCTCAATAATTAGTCATTCTCATCATGCTCTTCAGAAGTGATATTTGAATGTAATTGATCCAATCTTTGAAATATTTTACAAAATGCTCTGTACTGTTTATATGAGTTCAGAATTTCAGTAGGTGGACTTAAGCTTTAGATGTGAAAATGGGGTTAACGAAAAAGACTGACCAGCGACCGGTCGGTGTTTTCCAGAGTTAGCCTCAAAACATGGTTCTAAGAAAATGTGTAAAAGACAGACCATATCATGTGTAGAAGTGTCGATTTTGAATAGATGTCAATCGTAGGCAACGTTTTTTACCCATCTTGTATGTACATGTAGTACATAATGGAAATTATTTCTAATTGAAATGATTTTTTATTGTCATACTGATTACTGAACACAATGTAATGTTAAAAGTATAATAGTACCAGGCCTGTCAACTGTCCGCAATTTGTGCATTTGTCACGCATTTGCTGAAGATATTGAAGTCACAACATTTTTTTGCGTGACAGAATATGTCACGCATATGTATGCAAATACGAATTTTTGAGGTGTCCATAATTTGCATGTTTGCAATAAAATTTGAACCACTATTTCAAGGAATGTGTTCACCATTTGAGGTCACTCTTTTTGATGTTCCCAAGTTGACAGGCCTGTATAACAGACAAAGATGATATTACGTTTTTTCCATGTTCATTTTTCGTTGCGATTACACATTGACCTCGTAAAGTTAGTCGTATTGGATTGAATGGATTCCTATATTTTTAGTTTTCATTTCCTCTTCTAATTTTGCATCTATTCATCTTTATGAAAAAGACCGACAGCTGACCACATGTACCCAACTGTGGAGAGTGACAGGTCAGTTGACAGCGGTCAGTCTTTTTCGTAAACTTGTAATACTACTTCTTATTGTTCACACATGGAATATGCGGCGATCTCAAAAAAGTACAGTCATTTTGGCACTCCATGATGATGAAGAAGGTTTGTGCAGATATGGTCCTAAAATTCGAATTCAAAATGAGTCTACCTCAGCTCTATATCATTATACATGGACTGCTAGGAATTGCAGACAAAAACTCAAATCTCAACCATGAAATTCAATAGAATGAAACACATTGTGGTGCTGCATAACTTTATCCACACTACAGATCGAAACTTTTTTATTACAATGACATTAAAAATAGTTCAAAAAGAGCCACCTGGGTGTCATCGATCACGAAAACAATGTTTTAAATCTTACCAATTTTCAATCTTCAATATCACATCCGGTTTGTGTCTAAATGTCAAACGAATCTGTAAAACGAAGATGTAGAAAAATACAATTACACCAAACGAAATTTGGCTATTATTTTCCCCGGGAATTTTGAACTTGATTTAGTTGTTCTTGTAATATAACATTGACAAAAGTATGGATATATTAAATGCATTATCTTTCACTTGCACAAAAATGGTCAATTAATTTAATGAATACTCAGGGAAGGGGTATCAGGTAACAGTACACAATCGTACACAAAAGGTTATCCCGGCCGGTACGGTCACAGGAACCTGTATCAACACCTGACAGTGACATCTATTGGTGACCAAACCCTGGAAATAACCCTTTATCTCTTATAGAGATATCTTTCCATGGTTCTGTCACCAATAGATGTCACTGTCAGATGTTGATACAGGTTCACTACCCTTCTGTTACTTCAAACAATTTACATTAACCATGAGTCCATGACTCTCAAAGCTCTTAATATATTTTGCTTTTAATACTTTTCTGAGTCTTAATACTTTTCAGAAATCCCGAAAAAGATGTGCCAAGTATAAAAATCCTAGCCAGTGTATTTCTCAGATTGGTACCATTGACATTTATGAACAGCTTAAAATGTCAACAATTTTGGTCACATTTTTGAAAATGCCATTGACATCAATAATACTGTTCATTTTGGTCAATATACTAATTAATAAACAAAACACTCCAGTATACTTGTATATTTAACTAAATATTTTATTAAAAGCATATAAAAAAACTAGGTACATGCATAAAGACCTAAAAAGCTGCTTGATTGTGACTAATATATATTTTAGCATAAATTGCACCTCTAAACAGCTATCAGGGGTCCATAACTCATTATATACCCCTTTTTTATATGTACTGTATATCCTTGTGTTGTTAAACTTATAGGTTACATACCACTGATTGTGCAATAATGTGTTATGTACCCCTGATATTTAAAGAACACACAGAGATTGATTTTTCCAAGTTGTCATGGTGATTTAAATAAAGTGTTAACACAAAAATGCATTGTAATCTCTCAAACCATGGATATATGGCATTCCTTTTCTATAAAAAATCTTGAGCACATGTGATGTAATGTGACTGATTTGAATGCCAAATGATACTAATTAAATTACCATTTCCTCTCTATCTACATAGAAACACTAGCACTAGTGACCTAATCCCAATGACTTAATTATTCACAATTTGCAACATGAAACCACATGTTCGTAAGTGGGGATGTTAACTAGAATGCATCAAATTAAAGAGGAATTATCATTGGACCATTAACAGAGAGTAAATCTGTTGATAATCCATTCTTTTGATACAAAACACTATGATGAATAAATATTACATCTTGACCATTGTATTATAATATAGTGACACACTGTAAGAATTGGCTTCAAGCATAAAAATACATTTCAGCTTTACAATCAATGCTTATCTAATAAAATTCAGACAAAATGAAATTATCAAAAGATAATCAGACATAGAGTATAATTCTTTAAAATTGTTACTCTATAGAAATGAGTTGGCTCATATCATATAGTAAAGAGAACACATATAATTCTTAATTGTATGTTATAAATCTTTTTCAGATATTACATTAGGGATACTGATATCAATTGGTTGAGAAATCCAGTTTTGATAAAATATATGGCAGATTTCCTTATTGTCTAATTTACTAATAACATGTACACACATTGGATGTATGATTTGCATAATAAAATTATATCCATTTTATGCTTATAAATAAACATGTACACTTTATACAATAATAATATACTAGGGATAAGGTCCATCTACTGATTTATGCCCATACTTCGTTTAGATTTTAAAATGTTAAAATCAATAAGGTGTTTATTTCATTTTTTGGGGAGGGGGTCAATATGGAGAACAACAGCAAAACATTGACCTCATCCCTTAGCACAGACTGCACTACATTTGATTCACATACATAAATATTTTCAAATTTCACATCTACGCATTTCTAACATACCTGTATTATGTATACGTAGATGCAGAAGTTGTACCGTAATGGATTTTAATTTTGATTAGCTAAAATAATATAACACTCCTTCCTTGCTTTCCTTTTACATATATACATGTGTGTATATCACAAAGTCAAGGACTTGATGAAACTACAATTTAGCTTGACCTGAAAACAAAAAAAATGAACACTGTGAGAGGAAGGATCTTTTCGCTATTGTATGGTGGGGCTTAGACTCCTGAGGCAAATATGTTTTCAAAGGTACCACACTTTATGGTACTTTGTGCAAATAGTCTTTATAGTTCCAACCAATCATGCCTATATGAGCATAAATTTAGCGGGGGCCCTTTTTTATTGATCATCTTTTATGACATATAATATGGGGCCTTTTAATAGGAGTATATCCAACATTGTCATCCCTCTCGGGTTTAGACCCATTAAAATGCATCATCAATAAAGCACAGCTTCATACAATACAGATTTTTTCTATTTTCAATAAGCAGTTGCATTTGGCACCAATTAATATGGTTTTACAAGGTACCAATCAATATAGTTTACAGTGAAACCAGTCATTAGTTTCAACTGGTACCATTCCATATTAGTAGTGAATCTGTACTAGTCAATACAGTTTTTCCAGTTTCAATCCATTCAAGTGGGAACCATTGAAGTTTCGGAGTGTTTCTCTTAATGATAATTATAATCTCTAATACTATGTACACCATGATCACAGACACAAACATCACGACAGACATCTATTTTACGTCTTACAACACAACGCTTGTTTGTTTTTCTTTGGGTCGGGTTGAGAAGTGAGAGGTGCATCCTGTATCTCAGGATGAGGCTCTCTAGCGGGTGGGGTAGATGGGGCGCTTTTCTTTTCATACTTTTTGGATTGCACAGTGAATATATCTGAAATACAAAGAATGGATCAGTTAATTATTCAGTTTTTCTTAGCATGTAACATGTCATTACATCTATCAGCTGGAACAATTTTCTTTTGTAACTGATACACAACTACATGTACAACATATTGTATACGCATCATGTAATTCGTCTCTCTGATTAGTACTCTGTAGACAGATGCACCTTATCCAGTATATACATGTATCTATGTACTGTTTCTACCAGCTTTCATGATATGTTTTGATAAGACATTGTAAAATCATTAAGAACTATACATTAGGAATTAACATTTATTTATCCACAATAGTCTAAGTAATTTTACCATTTAAATGATTTTTGAAAGCTTGTTCTACATTGGTATCTTCTAATGCTGAGGTTTCTATGGAAGCAAACCCATTCTGATCTGAAACATACAAATAAAGATGTGTCCAATGCAACAGTACAGGGTTAACTTGTTCAGAGCTATTCTCCATGGTATAGAATCATTTACCTTTAACGATTTCAGGAAATCATCAACCTGATATATTCATATGGGTTATTTGCTGGGAGGGATTGAATATGGGTTTTATTCCGAGGGACAATATGATATTGACTGAAGGGTAATATGATATTGACCGAGGGAGCGCAGCGATCAAGTGTCGATATCATATTTCCCAGGGTCAATATCATATTTTCCGAGGAATAAAACCCATATTCAATCCCGACCAGAAATAACCTATTTATTCCATAATACATTCCTCTTAAATGTTACATTTGGATAATGCTTTTATCAATTAGCCAAGGTTAAAAATAACCGGGAAACCAAAAATAGGTTAATACGTTCCAATACGATTTTTTTCCCGGGGACAATACGATTTTTTCATGTAATACGATTCAATATGATTTTTATTCCTTCATATTTCCCTGGGAAAACAGAAGTATTATGGAATAAACCAACATATCACAAGATTAAATACAGGTGTCCCATTTTGACACTGTTATGGGTGTCAAGTTTTGCACAATTTGACATACAGTACTAGTAAATATTTTCCACTGCCTTATTTAAAATATCTATCAAATTGTAAAAGTAGGTCGAATTGCAAAAGTAGGTCAGCCTATTGGAAACTATAAATATAATACAAGTATGATGTAAATGCATTACCATGGTCCATACACCTTAAATGACAACTAACATGGGCATACAGCCTTTGATAATGCAATGACACCGTACAAAGTTCTTTATATGTACAATTAAGGAATCACACTCTTACCTGAAAAGTTTTTGGCATCATCAAACATAACAGTCCTTAGATGTCTGAGATCAGATTTATTTCCTACTAGCATAATAACAATGTCTGATTCCCCATGGGTTTTTACTTCTGATATCCATTTTTCTAGATTCTCAAATGTTGAGAATTTTGCAATGTCATACACTAATAATGCTCCAACAGCTTTTCTGTAATAACTGCAAATATAAATAAATTAGTAATAGTAACTTGGATGGGTGATACTGTAACAAACAATCAGAACGTTTGAATAATCTAGGCCACATTTTGGAGCATGTTATTTTTATCTAATAGACATTGCTACGTAATTAATAATTGTAGTTTATTTATATTGGCCAATAATTAAAGGTGCAACAAAGGATGGAACAGTTGAGAATTATTCTTAAAATTTCAAGAGATGAGAACTGGTTTTTCAATTCATAATGAATTTGAACATTTAGAATCAATCATCAATTGCATCATTTTAGATAATATAACTATATGTCATTGTTTCAGACATTGAATTTGAGATTGAAAGGGACACTGAAATGCTTATTGAGAAAGCTCTGAACATTCTACACTCTCTATCCTATACTACCACTTTAAGTGAGTAAACTTACGCGCTTGTGATTGCTCTGTATCTCTCCTGACCAGCTGTGTCCCAAATCTGGACCTTAATAGATTTGCCTTCTAGCTCTACAGTTCTGAAACATTTAGAGTTCAATATTTTGGAAACATTTACCAAACAAGAGTTCAATAGTACTGAAACATTTACATTAGAGTTCAAAAATTCTGAGATATTTTCTCAGAGGTTCAAATCCCCTGCTATCATGCAATCTTTCATTATTTTGAGTTCAAGTGATTTTGGGCTAAATTAAAAAAAAATTACCTCTTAGCATTACCTCTTAGAGTTGGCTATGGGCCTGTAGGATGACACTCTTTTGAGGAGAAGAGGATCAAGGGGAGAAAACGACTTGGGGAAATTAGCAAGCATGAACTTAAAAGAGAAACCCCAGTGACTTTTCTACTCACCTAGTTGCAAATTCAATTCCAATGGTTGGTTTACTTTCAAGTCTAAATTCATTTCTTGTGTACCGTGACAACAGGTTACTTTTTCCTACTCCAGAGTCACCTATCAACACAACTGGAAAACACAGATTCAAAAATATTTTGATAAATGGAGAACTACAATCATTAAGAGGGGAATCTATAAAAAGAAGTCTGCAGTCATATACTACAGGGTGACACAAAAATACCATTCACTATTGATAGAGTGTTGAGATGCAAAATGATTGTTGTACTTGAAAAGCATCAACAACTTTCAGATTTAGAGATCACACTTTCAGTCGAGGCATGTTCTCTGTAAAATTATCAAAAAATATTCAGAAATACAATTCTCTGAAATAGATTTACCTATATTATCAAAAGTATGTCATCTACCTATTTTTCTTAAATACTTTTGTTAAATTTATGATCAACTGACTTGATTATTAAGTAAATTTTACAAAATACAGATTTTCTAAGTTACAGTTTTGAGTGATTTTGTGTCAGAGCATACCCAAAGAACCAAACAGCATTAATACATGTACTCTAAATATAGCCCTTCATAACCCACATAAAAACTCTAAAACATCCAGCGGGACTTTTGATAGACCCTTCAAGGTGAGATGAAAAAGATACATTCTCAAAATTCCTGGATTGCTATGGTGATAAATGTAAAACAGTAGTCAAAGTTATGTTTTACTGTGGCTGAATGGCAGTGGGATTTTATATTTATTGCTATCGGATTGCATTGAGTTGATTGTTTGTTTAAAAATTAATCTGAATACATTTTCATTACTACAATTTTTATCTGATTTATGCAGGTTTTAAGTGGGTGCAGAGGTGTATGTGTGCAATGCACTACAAATCGCATTAAAACAGATATGGCATGGCTGTTAATAACCTTTAACATATCATTTGGAAGTCATGCCACAGTGTATATGTTTACCTAAAACATGTAAAATGTTAAAATTATTTTCAAACTAATTAATGCTGATAACATATTTAAACAAAATTTCATTTCATTTCACACATACATAACTATGCTCTATTAGTAATGATACCTAGTATAACTGATATGATCAGTATTGCTGAAAAGGACAGTTCATTTGATATCATCAAATGACTTGAGGTAGACGATTTGATATCTAGTCTCACATCAATTCCCTATTTCAACTCCCCTCACAATGGTCAAAACATGTACATATTTGGATTATACAGGTTTCATTATAGTGTCTGTCCATTATCATATTGTGATATTACATAAAGGATGACAATTAACAATAAGACAAAGAGTGAACAGAATCATACACTTCAATGGAATAGACAGTTTATGGGACGGATAGTCCAAAATGGCCACCTTAACATTTACCCAGATTAGTTCGTCATTAGTTTGATTTCACTTCTTTAAAATGGAACTTCATACACACTTTCTAAATGAGATAATTCATTGATCTCGCCTCTCCCAATCAGAATAGGATTATTGCATTTGAGCAACAAAACTAAAGTCTCATAGGAAAGAAACTACCTTTTCCATATTCACAATGAAAGGGCATGACTGCCACTCTCCTAGACAGACACTTGTGATCAGTACTATCTAGTATCTGGGCCCAAGAGGTGCATCAATGTACTATATCTACATTATTTATTGTGACTCTCCATCAGAAGATAACAACTGACTAATAATTACTGATTAGATAATAATATGATAAATAACATTGATGTATATATTGAAAATATAAAACTATCCAATGCAACTACTGTATTTGGTGGAGCTTTGACAAATTATTTTCCCCTTATGATATGTAAAATAAAAGGTTTGATAATTTTCTCAGGCACTGTACTTAGGTTAAAGTGATATTCATTAGTGAACTAGGAGATAAAAGTGATTTATCATTAGAAGCTAAATCAATGAGTACATATCTAATTTGTCAAGTTCATTTATTTTGTCATTTGAAAGTCATGAATGTTCACAGTGAATCCATTTTAGACATCAGGAAGACTGACTTTTGAAATAATTGTGAATATGTTACGCCTTTAAGTGATACTGATGGGAGCAATTTTTCCCAAGCATGACTTATGTTACTGCCTTGACAAAATTCTTAAATATAACAATTCATGCGTAATGATGTATTATTTATGTTAAACACAAAATTAGATGCTACTCTCAATTCATCAAATTGTTCCCATATAATACCCAAATGTCAAGGCATTTAAGGTAAATCCACAAAATGAGATTTTCTGCTTATTTTGACTTCAGTTCCCACTAATTAATGAAAAAGGTGATATTCTTCAAAATCCTAAGAGTACTAATATATTTAGTTATTTATACATTATGGCAGACAACCTAGTTTAAAATCAATGTATCTTACTGAAATTATGTTGAAATAATAATCCCAGTTTTATTTTAATATTTTATGAAGTTTTATCTGTTATAAAGTATCACGAAAATTACGAGTAAAGATATGTATTGGGATATAATCCTGTGTATTCTAAAAAGCTGTAGCATGTTTTGAGAGATAACACCTGGTTACTATAGAAATAAAATGATGCTGTTATAGTAACAGATCTTATTTGTTGTCTGTTTTAATCATGATCTTGGTAACACACTAGCATTTAGAAGAATCCTGGGCTCTCTAGAGTTCTAGTAAACATATTACAGCAAAAATCTCAGCCTGTGTTTCTGCCTCATAAATACTCTTTATATACAAAATCAATAACAATGTTCTTTATTTATCTGAGGGCTAAATGCCCCTATCAAATCAGTTGTATGAAATAGTTGTTAATAACATTAGTTCATGGATTTTTAGGATAGAAATTATAACTGAGCATTGATTTAAATTTCCTTATCTTTTATTTCATTTCTATAACGGATGATAATAATAAGGCATTAATAACATGCAAAATGTCACCACCTGCCATTTGTTACAGATGCTGAATGCCAGTGTCACAAAAAATGGAGACCATAACAAAATGTCACCACTTTTCGTGGTGACATAACAATAATTTGTTGTCTTATTATTGATGTTACTTTTGACACTCTATACAGAAATGTGCACATCTTAGTTGATAACAGGGTGCATAATTTATCACTGGTTTACTAGTCAGGTAGAACCTAATAAATAATCTAGCATCTCCTGATGCAATTTTATTGATCGCAACATCGCAGAATGCAATGAAGCAATTCAATTCAGTCACTACAAGCAAAGCCTCTCTTTATTAGATTTGTTACATGCCAGTTGCAGTATATCTTTACACTTTAGCTAATATTGTGCAAATATAACTCGTGCAGGTATCTCTCTGGTTAACATAGCTTTGTGTTATGTTTTGCAGTATTTTGTGTAATATGCAGCCTGAATGATTCAGCTTTAATAATGGTGGTCATAGGTGAAGCCAGGGGGATGCGATGGGTGCAATCGCACCCCCCCCCCCAACCAATACAAATACGACCAGTAGATAGAAAAAGATAAGAGCTTTAAATTGAACGTGTAAATAAATATAAATATCTAGGAGTAATTCTTACTGATAATAATAAATTTGATATCAACACAAGTTATCTCAAAGAACAATCACGAAAGGCAATATTCAAAATCAAACAGCAGTATAAGAAATTCAATGACGTGCCACCTGATGTTGCTCTTCACCTTTTTGATTCATTAGTCAGTCCAATACTATGTTATGGCTGTGAAATTTGGTATGACAAGAAGCAGATGAAAGCGATTCTCCATTTCGCTGTTCGCTCTTTGAATCAGAACGTTCGCATATATGGTGCATATATGTACTCAAAAAGGACAAAATTTGATTGGTCAATATTTTTCAACGATGCATTTCGTGTAGCTATTTGTGAGACCCGAAAGTTCTAAATCAAATTAATTACGCAATTTTGTTTTTACACCCGCAAGCTAAATTAAAAAATGACACCATCGGAATTCTTCTTCTTTGTCATTGAATTAATAGTCAGTATACCAGATTTAATCAATAAAAGATTATACAATTAACAACAAAATTTGGAAACGAGTATGTAAGATTTGCTTTCGAACCACTAAACTTGACCTAGATAATAGCGACGTGTCTTCTTTGGTCAAATGCTCAGTTGTTTGTGGGTTTTCAACGTAACTCTATAATGTAATATGAAGATGAGTACTTTTATTCAGTTGTTGCATCGATGTTACAGTTTGTAGTGCGGTAATATTGGCATGAACGTGTTGAAAGTCGAATGGAATTGCTTTTTCCAATATGGCGACTAGTCACGTGACTTCTTCTCTTCCGGAATATACTCCCATTTTCAATCATTGTTTTCACCCCGTTAGGAGCCAATAAAATGAAAAAAAATATATGTTATATAAAGATTATTAAAAGACTAATTGTTTCTGATAGTTTGTTTTCTCCGATCGCATGGAGATTCGATCGAAAATATCGCTTGAAAAATGGGTATGAAAATCCCCATGTTAAACCAAAGGGGAAAAACAAGGTAGAAAAATTTTGTTCCCCCGCGAACTGCATCATGGGAAATATTTTGACCTTATAAGGAAAAACTTTCGCGCCATCTTTATTAGAGATTCAATACTACCGAATCCGCGATTTTAAGAATTGAAACAATACATTTGTCCTTTTTAAAATCTATTTTAGGTGTCAAAACTCAAACAGCTAATCCCGCAGTGTATGGTGACCTTGGTAAATTTCCTTTATCTATCAAAATTGAATTATCAATTGTGAAATACTGGTTAAGACTTATTAAACTACCAGAATCTAATATTTTAAACCAGGCTTACTTTTATGGACAAGAAAAACATGAATTAGGGTTTAAATCTTGGTCTGGAAAAGTTTATGATATACTTCATAAATGTGAACTAACAGAGTACTGGGATGACCAAAGCCAAATTACAGACCACTTAGTAAATTTGGTTGACAAGAAATTAAAGAATATGTTTGTAGAAAATTGAAAAAGGACATTTTGATATATCCCAAATTAAGAACATATAAGCTGTTTAAGAAAGATTTTGCATTAGAACCATATACAAAGTTAGACAATAAAAAATATAGATTAGCAATAAGTAGATTTAGGTTGAGTTCACATCAGTTAAAAATAGAAACAGGAAGACACACAAAGCCAAAATCCAAACCTGTAAATGAAAGATTATGTAATATATGTAATTGTGTAGAAGATGAATTTCACTTTATCATTAATTGTACAAAGCATTCTCAACACAGGCAAATATTTTTCAGCAAAATTTCTGAAACATTACCAAAATTTGATTTAAATAGTGATAATTTATTTACAAATATAATTTCAAGTGATAATACCATCGTACAACGGCATCTTGGTAAATTTATATATCACTCATTTAACAATTTAGAATAGTCAGCATATTTTGTACATCACACTTAAAAATATTCTGCCTCTCTTGTATGCTTTCAATATGCATATAGAATTTTTGTACATTACTTTGTAAATGTAGAAGTAGTTTTAGTTAGTCTTAGTGAGTAGTTGTGACTAATGTAATCATGTAATGATACAATATGTCAATAAAAGTTATATATATATATATAAAATGCTTTTTATTTGAAGCTTCTAGCTCAATTTTGAAGGAAGTTGCATCAATTTTTATAAAATTCAAAACAAATCTTTTTTTGGGATTGGTTATGCCACGATCGCACCCCCCTGACTGAAATTTTTTGAGCAATTGCACCCCCCTAACTGAAAACTGGCTACCCCCATGGTGGTATTCCTTCCTATCACCAATGAAAAGGTACAGTACAAAAATGGATGCGTGACAAGTTGTATCATGTTTCATCAAGACGGGAGGCTACAGTTTTTTGATAATATAGCCAGTTCTAATACCAATAGAATATATGAAGTTTGAAATGATCCAAGATGAAATTAACTTACAAGTATATTGACGATGACATTGATGTACAAAGGCCATATTTCCAGATGATGCATCCGCAAAAGGGTAAAGGCCTATCTTGATCAATCTAGGTATTCTTGATAAATATGACATCAAATCCAATGTGACTACAAATCATATTCTAAACAGACCTGTACGCAGTAAGCCAAATGGATTCAGGAAAATAGATTTTCCATTAAACTTGACAATGAATCCTACAGACAGATGTATAAAGTACTGTGTAATGTTATTTTCTCAATGGGGAAATTGCACTCTTTAAGCCAATATGCATTTGTGATAAATCACCGATACTTTTTATTCTAAAGTTATGTTTCATACAAAGCCAGACACGCTTTATTATATTCTGGTCAATCCAAGTAGTACAGTAAAACCTCTCTTAAGTGAACACCACTTCAAGACACACTTTACATTGATTCCTGTATAAAATCACCTCCATGTAGTGAACACCTACAGGTACCTACAATGAACATTTTTTGTGGCTCCACATATATACACGTTTTACTGTAATACTATTAGTATAGCCATGCTAAATTATATCACCTTAAGCATTGTAATAAGGGAAAACTGAAATATGGGAAAACAATTACCTAATGTAAAAAATGAAATCTATCATTAAGCAGCCTAATGCACTGATTTCATAAATATAAGCCTACATGTAGGTTTCACATGTGGTATTAATTCTCTGATGCGAATACAAGAATTTACGAGAATAAGACTTCATGTAGACCAGACCTCTTGCGAAAATTCTCACATTTTTTCTGAATGTTATGGAACATTTTAGGTCTACACATTTCAAGTAGATATCCCCATAAATTGTGACCTTCACAAACAATGTTAAACATTACAAATGTTCACACTTCACTTATTTTATCCCTTTAAGGTCATAATATAATATATTACTGACCAAAGTATTTTTCACATTGCTTTTCTATTTATTGAGAGCCTATGCAAAGTTTGAAAATAATGTAAAACCATCCAAATATTATTTGCAATTTGAATTTCCCGCCATTTTAACCGCAAAAGTTATGATTTTTAGATCATCAAATGCAACATCTTTTGGGAGGTGATACCCTTTTATTTGATATACATGAAACCTTTATGTCCAAACACCTCTCTAATTTAAAAACCTCTCAATAAAACTTATTTTTCTTGGTTCCAAAAACCTTATAATGCATTTGGCAATAGAGACTTCAAACACTAGTTGCTAATAGGGCAAAATACTGAACCTGGCAAACTTGGCAACCATATTTCAAACTTAAGTGTAGAACACTTCTTTACCTCATATCTGTATATGAACATGGATGCAAATATATATCAATAGTCACTAATAGTGATCTGTAGATGTATTACATTCTCACCTGTATTGTACATTATTGATTAATAATAGAATAGTTCAATGACTCATTTCCTTGTTAATAATAATAGTAGTAATCATAGTAAACAATGTAGTATTTGTTTGTGAGTATGACTTATTAGAGCATATCTAAAATGGTCAATGGCCTGCCTCTGCTGGTAACGTGTCATTTCAAAAAAGACAGTTGGAGGGAGGGTACCATAAAATATAATTCATAATATTAGTATTCATGGTAGAACCCCTTACTCCTTCAGTATCAGCTTAAGTTTAAGGCCCGACACGAAAATATAATAAAGTACTAAATTACTATGTAAACAAAAAGGATTGGACAAAAGGTACATATTAAGTTAAATTATAAGTACCATATGAATAAACAATTATTTCCTTATTGCTTTGAGCATTCAAAGTAAATTCTTCTCTGAGAAATCATGAACATGTTGTAATTAATCAATTCAATTTGCCACACTTCAGGGTATCATTAAATTCAAATTCATATACAGCATATTAGAATTCGTAATTATAATTCGTGCACACAGGTATAATTAGTACATGTACTATCATCAATAATTAACAACTTTTACATTGTATTTTATTTTGTCAAGGGTTTCATCACATTCATCGTGATCTTTGGACTTTTTACGTTATAAAACTCACCTGGCCAACACAACCTAAGCACACAAGCCTGATATATACATACCTTTCCAAATTATATCATATCCATCTTCACCCTCCATTGTTACAATCAATCTGTCGTCTGTATGTTTTTTGTAGGTCACTATTAATATATTACATCCATTTTCTAATACACCATATCTACATATTATGTCTAGATGTTATCCCATAGCACTAATAATATTATAAGGTGAGAACTGTTAATGTGATTTCTTCAGTACACTTGACCTATGAATGTTTTCACTTGCTTGTATTTTAGGAGTAGCTGATTGGATATTCAGGAACATTTGAAGGTGAATCATCGATGGGAGGGGTATCCCCTGTTGTTTGTTATGATTCAGGAACAGTTTTATTTGTTCAATGATTTCATAGTTCCAGCATCATCATTTCCTCACAAAGCCAGTTTCAGATGTGATGTCAACATACTGAAATGAAACATATAGGCCTAAATTGAGTGACTATTGAACTATAAAATTTGTGTTTCTCTACTCAGAAGTAAAATTCTAGTTGCCCATGTTTAGTCTAGAGCCAAGTCGAATTTGACAAAGGGCATAAGTATAATGCGAGAAACTGGCATTACTCTGATAGTTGTTCAGGGTCTACATACACAGAAAACAGATAAAATATGATACCTACTCATTTGCAGTCTCAACTTGACAAGAGTTTGTTGATAGCTGTTCCGTTCACTCCAATTACAAGGGTTCCAACTTATTTTCGTTAATTTTGATTGTACTAAATAAAGTCGCCATTGTAAATCTTAAGAAGATACATTCATAATAATCAGGAAGCTGCTGAACTAATCACAGTTCTCATTAGATGGGTTAAAGCAATATATTAGTTGTCAGGGAGTGAAAGAAAGAGCCTTCTTAAATTTGGGGCTTGTCATGGGGACTTTTACATGAACCGCCAAAACGAAACGGCAAGACTAAAACGAAATGACATCTACAATTTGATGTTTTATCGGTAATATTACGTTTATTATGACACTGAATTTATAATTTTATGGAACCGGAGATATTCTTTTGAAATTTTAGATACATTATTTACGCTTGCACCATTGGAACCTTGCAAAATTTTGATTTGGAAGTTATTTAAAATTTCAGTGGGTGATAATTTAGTATACAGTGCTGGTATATATTAATTGATCAGTCGTTTAATTGGCATATTTTCTTGAATTTTAACATTTAATATCCCAAACTCCCACAAACTGCAGAAAAGTATACACCATAAATCATATTTACCAAAATAAGTGTCTCCAAGGCTTCACACCAGCGTATGCATAATGCATTTGTCCCGAGTTTGAGTGAAATTTCGCCAAAATGAAGTAGGCTAAGGGCAGTCTCTGCTAGGTTGGTTTATTGTGGGAAGCTTGTAAGTGCTCAGAAGCGAATAATTCATGTGTGCAAAATAATCAAATAATCTGATTGGTTTCAACTTTGCTGCACATGCGCGCAATGTGTGCCATGTTTTTTTCTAGTGTAACTTCCGCAAAAATGGCGGACCAATCACTTCGAAATTTCAAGAGAACTTTTTACCTATAATAGCAAAACTTTTGTTTTATTTGTGCATTCTATCTATCGAGTCTCAGGGGTATGTAGGCAAATTCATTTTGGTAGGAGCACTCTGTTTAGTTTGAAAACGCACCCTTTATTATTATATATCAGCACTGTAGTGAATCCGTGCTTTTTGCTACATTATCCTAAAACTCCCGTGTAGTTTCTCGTATAGACACTGCGACGGGCAAATGGCAAATCAGAATCTGAAGAAATTAGTCCGTTATTTATTTATTTATTTACATGTTCAATTCCCCTTGATATCATTAGATTGAGCCATGTTTTGTTGATTGCACATCCATGTAATGCATTGCAATCAAACAAGTTCTCAAAACCATCATATGGTGGAAGCTTAAACCTCTAGTGACTTTGACTATCAGAGTTTTGGCCTCACACTAGAGACGGGGGTGGTCTTAATGACCAAATCTCAGAAAAATAAAAAGTTTGATCCTAGTACTAGGAGTAGATATTGATTCTCATATCTGACCTTATTGTTTTCCTCAGATACAAGAATCAATATCTAACACTAGGAGTCAATTTCTTTTAATCCCCAGTTATTAGGAGGCCCCATCAGGGGGCCTCCTATAGATTTTATAGATATTATTTATTCTTTATTCTTCTCTTTATTCTCCTACTTCTAACTAGATTTCAACTATCTACTATATGAACCTACTAGGGACCTAGGTTGAACTTACCGGGAAAGGAATTTTTATCTAGGTCAAGGTCAAAATCTAGGTCAAATCAAAGTTTTTTCTAAGTTTCTCAGATTTCGTCCTCATACTTCATTATTTCTTGCGATGAATTAAAATGTAACTAGATATAAGCATTCCCTACAAATTACTCACGATATGTTTGCGTTAATTTTTTACCGTTTTTGAGATAATTGACGTCAAAAAACGGTAAAAATTGGTCATTTTTTAACTTGCTTCAAATTGACCAAATTCTTTTTTAAAATCATCTACAAGTTCTCAGGAACTCAAATCTGACCTTACTTTTGACCTTTGACCTTTAGTTGACCTTCAGTGACCTCCGAAAGGTCAAAAAAGTTGATTTTTCAACTCGATTTTCTGGATTCAAATTTAGGTATATTTATTCACAAAAGACCCACTGAGGTCTAAAAAAGTAAAATTTGCAAGGTCAAAGGTCAAAGTCATCAAACGAAATCACAAACTGTGTTTTCTAAGTTTCTCAAAATTGGAGACTACAAATCAATTTTTTTACTGAAAGTCAGAATATATATTCCTCTAAAGGTTCTTCACATATTAGCAATTGACTATTTATTAAAATTTTGCTCCAGTTTTGAGATATTAGAACTCAAAAACTGAAAAAAGGTCAAATTTCGAAATTTTTCAAGGTCAAATTTCAACTTGCTCTAAATTGACCAATTTTTTTCTTCTCAGGAACTGAAATCTGACCTTAGTTTTGACCTATGACCTTTAGTTGACCTTCAGTGACCTTCGAAAGGTCAAAAAGGTTGACTTTTCAAATTGATTTTCTGGATTAAAATTTAGATTTATTCAATCAGAAAAGATATACTGAGGTCTAAAAAAAGTAAAATTTTCAAGGTCAAAGGTCAAGGTCATCAAACAAGATCACAAACAGTGTTTTCTAAGTTTCTCAAAGTTTGTGACTACAAATCAATATTTTTGAACTAAAGTCAGGATATATATTCCTCTAAAGGTTTTACACATATTAACAATTGATTAGCTATTAAAATTCTGCACCAGTTTTGAGATATTGGACCTCAAAAGCTGAAAAAGGTCTAATGTTGAAATTTTTTAAGGTCAAATTTCACATTGCTTCAAATTGACCAAACTTTTTTTTCTAAAAGATGCATGGAGTTCATATATGACCTTGTTTTTAAGACCTTTGGCTGACCTTTAAATGTTCAAAAAAGCCTACGGGGCCTCCGTAAGATTGCTTGCAATCTTAAACATCTAGTTATGTGTGATATGTTTGTTCCAATAAAATCTTATATGATAAAGTGTTAAATTTAACCAGACCTTAATTATTATCCCATCAACGAAGTTCGGAGGGATTTTGGGAACGCCTCCGTCCGTCCTTCCGTCCATACGTAAGTCCGTCCGTATGTAAGTCCGTCCATACGTAAGTCCGTCCGTACGTAAGTCCATCCAGGCAATAACTCAAATGCTGTTGGCCCGATTTTGTACACATATACCCTATGGGGGTAGAAGGTCTGCTCGAAAGCCGATTCTCAAAATGGCCACTCTTTAAAAATGGCGGCCACTTTAGTGCCAATTTTACAGTAATTTAGGTGCAATATGTAAAACTGTAATAGCAATATGTTTTAAATGTAAAAAAATTATATAGGACATGAATAAAGCTAGAAATGTAGAGATTAAAGAAGCACATGGCAGCCATCTTGAAAAATGGCGGCCTTTACTCGTTATTTTACGATTTTTACTATAACTCGAAAAATAGTGGAGCGATTTTGTTCATATTTGGTATGTGAATACTATAAGCATGGCACACTGTCTAATGATTTGGTAGATGGCGGCCATTTTTCAAAATGGCTGCCATTTTACCATATTTTACTATAACACGAAAAGTAGTAGAGAGATTTTGTTCATATTTGGTATGTGAATACTATAAGCATGGCACACTGTCTTCTGACACTTTTGGTAGAAGGTGGCTTCCATTTTTGCTATTTACTTTGTTTGTAAAAATGCCAGCCTTGGCTGTTCGATGGGATTTGCTACGCTTTGGCGTTGCTGTTGTCTAGTTGTAAACAATGCAGTTGCGCTAATATGATAATTTAGGATAATACGAACATCCTATGATTTTTTTCAGAATATCATTTTAATCTACTCAGTGATATCAATATATGCACTTGTTCGCTCTACTCTCTCGTGCAGATATCAATATCACCTCAAAGATAAAAATGATATTCCTCAAAATCATAGGATATCCTATAATTACCTGATTTCCAGATCAAGTAATAATCTGGTAAAAAAAGATAATATGATAGAAACAAGTTGAGAGTCAAGTTTTGTTTCAGACAATTTTTCAAATTTTCAAAGCTCCTATCATTTAAAGTACATGTAGGCCTAATCAGTTATTTTTTAAAAAACTCGAAATATTCTGTTCTGACCTTTCTGAAAATACAGCTTTTAACTTTTCAGAGGGCTGTAAAAGCTGTTTCATCATGTTTAAGGTCATGCTGACCATGCCCATTGTGATCCTGGTCATGTAAACGATGTGTAGAACTTGTAAAACTGGCTGAAGGACAAAACAGAATTCGGCCTTAGTTAGAAAAAGAGGTGCAATTTTTCTGAAAATTTCCTTTTTCAAAGTGCAGGACCACAGTCATTGTGCAGGATAAGGTCTATGAAAAGACTGATTGCCGGTCTTCCTCTCAAAGATGAATGGATGCTGTAAATAATTTTTTTTCAATTTCAGGGTTTATCTGTTGGAATTATATGCACATGTTATCATCTTGAGACATCATGGTTGGTGGGAAAAAGAATATTGAAAGACCGCAGCATCCTGCCCTAGGCATAAGAACAGATTTGGAGAATTTGATTGCAGCTTTTACTGAAACAAACAGTCTTCGATATGAAGAATTTGCCAAAATCTGGAGAGATCGCAACATGCCTACCATATATATGGGAAGACAGAAACAAAATGAGTTGCGTGAGGTAAGAATCTTTTTATAGGGTGGCTGATGGGGAAGTAGTGGAGTTTATTTCTTTTTTTGTGTCTCCATAGAATTAATGTGAAAATGGTGGTAAATGAAGTTGTAAGGGTGTATCCAGTGAAAGCATTTATAGCATCTTAGCTCTGGAGTAATCATAAGTAAAATCCTTGTTTTAATATTTCTACTTGGCAACAAGTGGATAAGGTGGCAGAATGTATCAACTGGTACATGTACTTGAATAAAGTTATCCAATGATATAAATCTGGAGCAGTGTTTTCTCCAGGATATTTTCTTTTTTTCTTTTTGAGGGCGATTTATACATTCTTATGTTGCATTCCATCATTCTTATTACAGATGACAGAAGAAGTATTTAGAATAGCAATATCCTATATATTGCCACCCTTTGAAATACAAGTGAAAGTTGGTGCCCTCTATATGATGTATGGGCTCTACTTCAAGCAGCTAACTACTCCTCGAGTCAGGGTATGTTATGTCACCTCTAGGGTTTGAATTTTATTGTCATGTATTGCACAATTTGTGATGTGTTAAAATTAGTGAGTACACACATATTACATAATTTAAAACCATATAATGATTAGTGATGAAAAGTATTTTTAAACTTTGCATAGGGCCTTTAAACTGTAGATTGATTACTATACAGAATTCTGAATTACCAGTCTTCTAAGATTTTAAATGTTCATATATTTGTAGTTTCGTGTGACAGTTGATAATTGGAGGAAAATAAAAGAGTTTCACTTAGAGGTCCAAAGCCAGCAACATCTTGACGCAGACTATATATTCAGGAAACTGGTCTATGAAAATGCCTTCTTCTTCACAGCTACTGAAGCTGAGGTTTGTGATTCCTAGTCATTACATTCTGAAAACTGTACTCCCAGTTAATTTCGTGAGTTTAAATTTGCGAACTTTGAAAAAACATGATTTCGCGACTATTAAATTTTGCGAATTTCACTAAGTACACCTACTACTATGTCATCACGGTCAACTTTCGCGATTTTACCACCATTGCGAAACTAGATCGAACGCCAAAAATACTGGGACTACAGTAAAGTTTTACATGTAAAATACTTGTTATAGTGGTGATTCTCTTTTATGATTCATGTCTCTTAACACCTAGGACCTAAGTTGATGCTTATTTATGTACATGTGCATTGATCTGTACATTAGTCCACTATACAATAAAATGCATACATTGATCCTCATAGCACAGAATTACAGAGTAATAATTAGATTATAGAACATTTTGATAAAAGCCAGGTTTTTACCACACAAATGGTCTTATTTACTGAAATAGTTTGTAGATAGATGTAGGGTCATACCATGTCATCACAACAACTAACAGTGATCTCTTTCTTATTCTTTAGATGTACCCCTGTCTGAGGCCAACTTCTGAGGATACTGATAAACCTGAGAAACTTGGCAAACAAAAGAGCATCATAGGTGAACTATTTGAATCAGATAATATTGAGGTATGTTATTCAAAATATCCCTGTTTCCTATTTCTATAGTTTTTTGCTACAATTTCAATATTATTACAGTGGTGACATATTGTCATCAACTTTTTTTTTATAGATGGCTGTCGGTGCATCTGTAACAAGTGGCAGGTGGTGAAATTTTGCATGTTAATCTAAATCTGCAATTATAAAAATAAACATTTTTAAATCGAAAGAACTTAAAATTGACTCTGTCTGACTCTGATCTTCTAATACACCATATGCGATAACTAAATGAACAAAGATATATAAGTAGAGACTGACATCAATATTCATTCCTGGAAATTATCATTGTTTGAGAAACAAAAAAATAATCATTTTTGAAAATTGAAAATGAGTATGGACAAACTCAAAAATAAATGAAATTAAATCTTTTGTAGCAATTATCAGCATTTCATGAGAACTATCAGCAGATGAAGAACCGTTTAACAGGGGATTCCAAGCAGGTTGATGAATCTCTTAATGTTATAGAAAATCAACTGGTGCATTATATAACAAGGTATGGAAATTAAAGTACATGTTCATTTATAATGACTGACCACTATAAATAAATGAATGAACTAAACTAACTGAACTAAACCATAATTAATTTTAGTTATTATGTCACCACCCCAAGTTATAGCCTCCAACTTTCTTATGGGTGGTGGTTTGTGTTGGGCGTCTGTAACATGGCATCTGTAACAAATGGTAGGTGCCTTGTAGTTGGAGATTTTGAACTCTACATACAAAATTACATACTAGACTCAAATGGACTAAAGATCGTTCAGAATAATGTTATTTGTATCTTTATATTAAGTTCAGGTGTATTGCTGTATGCACTCACATGTTATATAATCAAAGGTAGGGAGGGATCTACATGTTCCTGCATCTGTAAAAGAATAAAAGATTATTTTATGGTCATGGAGAATACACAGTAGTCTGTTGAAGGACCATGTCTTGATTGAATGACTTTATTTTAGAGGAATCACCCTTTATCTAATTTATATTTGCAGAAATGTTACTTCACATGAAGAATGGCGTACTACTGGACGTCGTATGAGAAAGAAAGATGGTGGTATAACAACATCAGAAAGTGAGGGTGATTCAGATCATGAAGCTGTAAGTGTTAAGTCTCATACCCTGATCCCCATTGGTTAGCCACACGTGTAACTACCTTCTCACTTTTACATAGGATTTTTACTTCACCACCACAATTATAGTCTGATGCCTAGAGACTAGATGCCTCTTCTCAAGAAGATATTTTTAAGATGGCTACCGAATTTCAAACTGGCCGCCATTTTTTTGGAAAATAATGTAATCTTTGATAAATCAACATACAACTTGACGGATTTGGTTCAAATTTTATATGCTGATGCCTAGAGACAAGGGACCTCCTCTGCTCAAGAAGACATTTTTAAGATGGCTACCAAATTTCAAAATGGCTGCCATTTTTTGTAAAATAATGTAATCTTTGATAAGTCAAACAACAGCGGACAGATTTGGTTCTTTTGCTAAGGTGGCTGCTATTCATCAAAATGGCACTCATTTGTTGTTGTAATGTAATCTTTGATAATTCACATACCAGTTCATGGATTTGGTTCAAGTTTCATATGCTGATGCCTAGAGACAAGGGTGCTCTGCTCAAGAAGAAATTTCAAGATGGCAGCTGAATTTCAAAGTGGCTACCATTTTCCGTAAAAAGCTTAATCTTTGATAACTCAAAAAACAGTGGACAGATTTGGTTCAAATTTTATATGCTGATACCTAGGGGGGAGCTCTGTTCAAGAAGAAATTTTCAAGACATATTTTGTTTGGCAGGATTTCCTACTCCATGGAGTTGCTGTTTTCTAGTTAAAATAACAGTGATAATGTCATTTTTATTTGAAGTGTATGCTTTTTATTCCTATTTATTATACATTTTATTCCAGACTGTATCAGACATTGGAAAATCCCGTGCTTCAATACGAGCGAAAGCATCCACAACAATGGGTGCTTCCAAGAACAAATCAAGACGTCATCGTCGCCCTGAAATGCTAAGTCCTGATGAAGATGAACCCATGAAGAAGAAACCAAACATTGACATTGATTTTGATGAAGCTATCAAAAAAAGCAAGTGCTTAGACTGATTTAACTGATTACTTTGTATTTAAAACGCATATGTTTCAAAGTTGATAAAACTATGTGGATCAAATCCATATCTTACATCCATCCAAGGTGACCCGTAAATGTTTTTATTTGCAGAACTATCTGTACCAAGTGTAGATGTTGGACCGATCCTGAAATCTGCCCTTCTCAGCATGCCCTCATTTGAGACAGAGGAAGAACAAACTCAGGGTAAGTACCCAGGAATGAGGATAAACAGTCATTAAGTGGCCTCATACTAATCAATTTCAATTCATATTACTGAGCAATTGTCATGTGATCTTCCATGTACATGCTGAAAATGTATTGAAACTAGCTGGATCTAGGCCTCTGGGTCTGTTAAACCTCGGGTCTTTTTTACTTCAAAGTCTCATGAAATAGTTTGACAGATAAAGTGTATGAGAAAAGTGTTCAAGTAAAGAAATAAACCATGGTTTGTAGCAATGTATCTTCAGATCAGCATTGGACTTTATTCTTGCTATCTCAAGCCATATATGACTTGCAGCGTTTAATCAATGGTGATTTATTTTATTTCATTAATGTTTTCAGTTAAAGGCAAAGGAAAGGGAAAAGGCAAAAAGTCTCCTAAGTCAAATGAGAAAAAGAAACAGACCAAGAAGGACACACTTAAATCATCAACAAAACCAGATACTAAAAGTAAGAAATCTAAAAAAACAAAAGATAAAGAAATTCAAGAGGAAATTTTGATTGAGAAGAAAGATAAAAAAGCCAAAAACAAGACTAAATCTATGGACAAAACAAAACCCAAAATGACAAAACCTAAAGACAGTCCAAACTCGGAAGAAAAATCTGCAGAGGAGTCAGGTAAATCTAAGGACAAGACTAAAACTAAGAGGAAAAGAAAATCCAAAGTAAAATCTGAACCTGATTTAAGTACCATTGATACATCAACTGTGAAACCTGAGCCTGCAGTTAAAGCTAAAAAATCTAAAGAATAAGTAATAAAGTTAATGAGAAGGAATGGGTTGAATAACTGATGTTGTACAGTGTCCAGTGTGCATACTATACACCAGCTGTTACAGCTATCATGCCAAATTAGAATACTTGTAGATAGAGATATTCCAAAATGCTCAGAACTGTGTCACGAAACATTTTGAAATATGTTGCAAGATACTCCATACTCCTTTGAACAGTAACACTATCCAAGACACTGGAGCAGGTTAATAATATAGTTTCCATATAACTTTTGAAATCTCGCTAAATCTCGTTTTTTGTGAGATTTTAAGAGATTTACATATTAGATCTCTAATGACTTACATTACCTTCTTTTAAATGGCATCTTTGAATTCAGTGAACTGTTTTCTCCTATACTAGCTTTGATTTATACAGTTATCTCCCATACTAGCTTTGATTTACACAGTTATGTAATTTGAATAATTTTCTATGACAATTTAAAAAACTTGGGCCAAATCTCCATAGATGCAATGCTAAAATTCTTTAAAAACCTTGGATTATTTGTATGTCAACCAACATTTGCATGTTTAATCAACACATGTACATAAACAGGGTCATCACGTGGTATATCATTCAAGTTTTATATATATTCAACTAATACTCTTTGATAAATGAGCCTGGCCATAGGAAATTTATTTCTTATTTTGTCGAATTATTTATAAAACATGAAATATTAGAAAAGAAATCTATGTGGAAGAAATTGTGCGTAAAAGATTTGTTGCATATGGGGTTTATCAAGCAATATATGCAATCCAATCAATCAAGTTTTCCAAATTTTCAATGATATCATTTAATTTAATTTAATCCTTTACCTGCTGCAGTGATTGCTGAAGACTAGCACTGCCATTGGAGTTTGGAGATACTCAAAATGACACATCTTTCAGAATTGAATGTTTGTGATTCATCCTGTCAAGGGAGGATTTTGTAAACACAATGTGAAATAAGAGCATTGTGTGAATGCTTTGAGCGTTATGTGAACATAAAACATTGTGAGAATATATAGACCATTTTGTAGAATAGAACATTGTGTGAGCACATAGACTCAAAGAGCATTGTGTGAACACATGGGGCATTTTGGAATACAAAGCACTGCAAACACAAAGAGCATTATGTAAACACATACAATATACATGTCCAATATTATTATATCTTAGATATAGTATTTTCTAGCAATAAATATCCATGCATATAAGCACGGACCTGAAGTCCATGATATAGGTAAGTGCATGAAATTTCTAAATGCATTGTATATTGTTCCTCTAATGACATCACAGAATGTCACAAATGTTAATTTGCAGATGTGTTTCTCACTTTGTCACCAAGACAGTGGCTTGGTAACACACTGAAACCCAGCAGTTCTATAGTAACTGAGCGATAACAATATTTAGCTGAATAACCCTATCTATATGAAAATTAAAAATGCATGATCATAAATAAATTACTGTCTGATGCATCAAAAGATCAAAATACATGCAACCCTCCACAGAACCAAAGGTGTCTGGATTAGGTCTGCACTAGTATCTCGATATATTATTATATAAACACGTAAATGTTACCGTTGTCAGAGTGACATTGTTCAACATCACAAAAAGATGGTGCAATTCGTTGTGAGTTCTAGAAAGCACACGTTAAATGCAAAATAATGTATTTGTGATTTCACATATTTATAAAGATGGGGTTGTTCAGTTGTATTCATTGTTATAAATATGGAACTTTATGTGGGTAGACATGTAATGTATATGCATTGTAGAGACGAGTCTATTATGGTAGAAAAACTTAGAGCAATGATTAATCGGCCATTATTTAGTTCGAGAATCATTTATATTAGAATAGATCATAATGTGATACCAAAACGCTGTTACAACATTCGTTCTGGAACGTTCATTCTCTTCTAAACGATGCGGTTTTGAGCGTTATTATTGTGCGGGTGACATTTTGCATGTTAATGCCTTGTTTCTCTTCTCCCTCATACGTTAAATGATTACATGTTATATACCGTTCGATGGCTAACACTAAGCAATAATCGTATCAATTCGCATTATGATGAACTTGTCAATACGGAATGAATCGTTCGCACATACCATTATATTTTCAAATAATACAGAACGTACTTTTACTTGTAGAATGACAAATAAGTTGTATTACTTACACTGCTTTTTGCATGCAGTTTTTCCAAAATTCCTCAAGTAAGTCGGCCAAGTACAATAAAACACTCATCGAATGTTACAGGCTGTGTATGAAACAAGTTCTCTTATTCTTAAAATTGTCAGAACGGGTTGCCAGCGTTTCTCTGTTTGGAGTCGGTAGAGACGCCCTCCGGCCTGCCTGTAACAGCGTTTTGGTTATACACCGTGTATTTAGATAGCGGGAGGGGAGGCAATGAAAGGGGCCTTAGTGTCGATATTTATTTTGGTGTCAGTTCAAAGTATTAAATCTTAATTGTCCAGGTTAACCATAAATGACATGTCTAGACGATAGTATCGCCCCTTAGCACAAAGGTATAAGCCATACAATAATATATATAGCTCAAACCCTGGCAGAAATAACACACCCATCACTATTACTTACACATATATTTTGAATTGAGAGAAGATCAACGTGTTTCAAAAAACGACGCCTAAGGCTTAATATTCATCAATATTTACGATTTATTTTCAGAGAATTCTCCCGATTTGGTGAAGAGGCGAAACGATTGTTAACAACTTTGACATTTTGTTGTACAGGTTTATCATATCAATATACACCAACGCGTGGCATTTTCAATTAACTTAACAATTGTTGGATTAAGATAAGTGAGAACGAGACATTCCCCGGCAAAAAAATCCAGGTGACATTTCGCCCCTAAGTTTGCAACGAGACAAAACGAACGAAATATAAGTAAAACAACTTAAATCTTAGAAAATAAAACGACATGTAATCCAAAGTCACCATTGCTTGAAATCATCATAAAACATATTATCTTTGGTTTTTGTAATTTGTATGATTAAAATGACATCAAAATCAAATTCAATTTAAATTTTACGTATTCTTACTTCACGTTTCAATTTCGTCCATGTTCATCGTGATATTGATTGCGCCATATACAATTTAGAGTAGAACACGTGACACATTTTTTATTTGAGGTGAAACGTGGTTTTAAGAGTCTGGTTTATTTCTAGACTAATGAAAAAGAAGCAGAACTTCGTTAATTCATTTTAGCAGCAATTCAACCACTGAATGAAATATGTAAATGATATATGATTTTGGAGCTTGGAATGTTTATATATGAAATGTGAATTATCAAGAGGGTATATATAACCATCGCCATGAGCTAAGAGGTAAGAAGCAAACTGCGCAGATCAGGAGTTGAAATACACCAAATCACTGCGTTTTATTTGTGTTCGGTAAAATTTCATAGAAATCAAAATCATTTGAACAATGCATAATATTAAAGTTGTTACACTTTGCGTGTCGATATTGCTAGTTGAAAGAGGATGGAGTCACAAAGAAGGAATTCCCGAAACTGACAAAAACAAGGCTAGTTTGTACTATTATCTGAATGCAGAATACGAAAAGGATATTAATGTTGACGTTATAAATAAAAGAAGTAAAAAATTGATCACTGGAGGGCATGACAATTTTAGGAAGCATAATAAGGACATAATCAATCCAAAAGATGGATTTGATGACGATGATCCACAATTCTGGGATGATAATCAGAAATATAGCGATGCTATTAGAGATCATAAAAAGCATCGACATAATGGGAATCGTGAAAATGTTAATTACATTCAAGGTGAGGACCCTACAGCAGGGCAACACAGACGTAGGGGCGCTGATACGGAGGGTATAGCTAGTCATGAACCGCGCGGGGAGAGAGTCGCCAAAGTTGAACCCCGTTCGCGTTCAGATGAGCTGTTGCCGGTCCGAGGCTCCGGACGCGAGACGTCCAATTCAATGCAGAGAACCCAAGCGCATCAAGGATGTGCTCTCTGTAGAGATAGAGAGGAGGTGAAACGTATGAGGTTAGAAATAATTAAATCAGAGATTTTAAAGAAGTTAAGATTAGACAGCCCACCCAATGTAACAGGCATACCTACACCGACTAACCCACCGTTCCTGAATCAATTGAGGCGATTTAACAGTAGAAGTCAGCAACAGCACACACAGCCGATGGGTAGAAGACCCCAAGATGACGAAGTTGAAGAGGACAACTTTCATGCTGAAACAACAAAAGAATTTATATTTGCTGAACGAAGTAAGTATGTCGCATATCGTGGATTGGTTTTTATCTTTACAAAATAGTTAACTTTTGCCACATTGTAATTCTAGGTCGTAAATTAATACAAAGCTGAAATCATGTCTAAAAATACCCCGTCCCAGGACGACCTTATCTGTCGCAAAATAATTTCTAGTTCTTTGTTAATTTTTTACCATGAAAAGTTCGTCTGGAATGACCAAAAGGACAATCCGCGACAAGCCAGTGTTTTCAACTTCTGTCTTCTATATGGGTTGCATTGGTCGCCAATATTAGCGCTACTGTTAGATGTACAAAATACACATCTTTTAAAAAAATTATCAATTTTGATAACTCGTAAATGAAACCTCATATTATAACAAAAAGGTTTTGTTTTGTACATTCTAGAGATATCGTTTTGTATACAGTATTGCATTATAAATTATTTTAAACAAAGGGTTCAGTGACCAAAATTCAACACTTGACATCTCTTAAAACATCGTTAATTGACATTTTAAGATGCGAGTGGAGGTGGTTGGTGTCTGTTACCAGCATCGTATTAAAGCTAAAAATACCATATACAAAACAGATCGTAAAAGTGCTATAAATAGTAGTGAAATTGGGACTTCAGATAGAATTTATGATACGCCATTATATAATTGCCGATTTTTAACATGTTCTATTTTAAATACTGCATTGACGTATTAAGTTTGGATTCCAATGATTTATTATTAGAATATCGATAGGAACGTAATGTAAACTTGGCAATGGAATTTGACCAGAGAATTTGTTAATTGAATAAGTTGGAATTCTTCAGACAGAAAATGCTTTTGATAAAAAAAAGTCGCTTTAAGTTAATCGAACTTTTACGGATTGAACGTAACTCATTATTAAAGTTGATTATAAATATAATTGGGTTCCACCGTTCGGCCACCCTGTATTTAGTGATGATCCTCCAGTATTATGACAAATGATGTAATACATTGAATGTCTAAGTCTAATCCTTTGGAAAACATGCTCGATGCTATAGTTAAACATTTCATTGAAATCGCCCAAATCATGAAAATCAGATACAATGAAAAAGTAATGATAGGTTCTCAATTTAACAGTTTTTACTAAACTAGCAACACTTTTCTCACCGCTGTGCAAACCTCTTTGTTCGCAACCTGTTCACAATATGTACTTATCGCAATTGTATCATGGATACGCAAATACAGTTAATCGTTCGGAATGATCCCATTTGGCGTTGACTGCTCGCCAGCGTCTCAAGCCAAAAATGTCTCTTCATCTGACACTTCAAAGTGTCTGTTGTCGTATCAAATCATAGATATTTCTAGCATGTATACGCCAAATTCACGGTTTATCTTACCCTACTGTTACTGGATACTTTGTTCATACTTCTTACGTCGAATTATATGATAAAAGATTGCCAAATTTTGCGCCAAAAATGACATGGCCATAGCATGCAAAAGTAGGGGCATAATATTTTCATAGATTGAATTTATTGTTTAAACAATTTGGTCTTTCAAGATAAGGGTGAAAACTTCAAAATAAGCATTTTCATCTTTATTCAGAAGATGCTATTTATAATTATAGCCTAACCTACACTACAAAGTACACTAGTATAGAGAGCAAACTGTAAAACACACCCTAAACGCACCTTGGAAATATTGTGAATTGTAAGGTTGTGCACCCTACGGCTTGAAATTCCAGGAGAAACTGGGTCCTAATTCAAAACGCCGAAACGTTGATAATTTAGGACTATGGTAGATAGAAAAGACGATATGTTCGTGAAGGGCAAATGTTTAAGGATGCAACAGAGATAAGAGAGGACTTTACAAATACACTGAAAATCAGAGAAGATTGTCACAATTTTACACATTTTTTGTTCGCAAAGTTTCACGAATCACGTTATACCAATTTTTCTAAAAAGTAAAACAGGTCCGACTTTATTTCACTAGCCTATAATATTGATTTTGAGTTTATAGTTTATGATTTTGAGAAAACAAGACTCCCACTGAATCTTATATCGTCTGTAATTCACACACTTTGATAGTCGCGAAATTCCAAGGAAATCCCCGGGGATTTCAATGTTGATAATATTTTCGTTTTGCTGGGCGATAATAGGTAAAAACGTGACATTCCGAGTTTTGAAAAAGAGAAATTAGAAGAAAGATCGTTCTATAACTAAATGGCTTCATAAGAAGCCAAAATCATTGGGCGAAGGAACAACCATGGGTGATATCGAAGTCGAAAGAGTGACTCTTGTCTATATGACAAATCCGCAAAAATTAATAGCCGCGAAATTTCTGAAACTGAAAATTAGCGAAATAGCCTATAATAGCAGCGAAATTTCAAAACGCGAACCCTAATAGCGTCAAATATTAGTGGGAGTACAGTATCTCACTTCTTTTTCAGAAAATAAAATTCGAATTGTAAGGGAAACATTGATATGGTTTTGAAAAGATTCCTTCTTACATTTTTTTGCTGTGCATAATTCACATTCAAAAGAAAATGTTTGTATTTTAAGGCTCAAGCCAAAGTTGCCGAAATGAAAACTGCATCCATTTCTCATTTGGAAACAGATCCCGGGTGAAGATCCTCAATGCGTACCTCTTCATCTATACCAGGAACTTTTCAAATCTAGAAACATCGTTTATCAAGATTAATAGGGTAAGGAGGAATGGCGCAGACCAAATAGGCGTGAGGCGACTAGGGGAAGAGCAGAAGAATGGGTGGTGGCATAAATTCTCTATTCTGAGGCTCGTTCAGAGCTGGTCTAGAAATCCCGATAATAACTTTGGCCTACAGGTAGTCATCAACAACGTCAATGGACGGAGTCTCGCTGTAACCCAACCAGAAACAGAGGCCGACAAGCCCCTGGTAGGTTTCATATTAAGTTATAGTTAAGTATCCAAACGACGAAGTTCAGTTCGCTAGTCTAGTCTAGTCTCTTTTGCTAATGAAAAAGAGTCCATGCGTCCGTCAGTCAGTGTGCTCAATTTCCAATTCCAAAATGGCAGTCACTGTTTTTATTTTAAACCAAAGAATGGGCTTTCAAGAGAATTACTTTGCAGCCCTTGACCAAAGAAAGTGATATTGCTGTTTAGTAGCCTACTAGCATATCCTACATTTTCCTATCCAAATGAGGAATTTTAGTTCGTTGTGAGATTTCCATTCAAATCAAAGGCATTTAAAAGTTGATAATACTACTATATAATATCATTGTTAGATTCGAGCATTGGAAAATCAAAAATTGACAACCCAAAAGGGAGGATTTCCGTTAATTTTGACGCACACTTTAAAGTTTACATCACTATTGTAACAAAAAATGAACAATACATTTCAGATAAATGCTCCGTGGAATTCAAGACAAAGGACTTGCATATATCCAATCAAGGGCATATCTTATGAACTGTTGCATTCATGGTAACAATTTATATTTTTCAGAGGCCGACGATTTATATGACAATTCAGAAGAAGAAGATGTACAGGAAAAAGAGAATGATTCATAACCGTGAATGCTCAGAATACGCCAACTCTAACCATTGCTGTCGCCATTCTCTAACCGTTGACTTCCAAGCCTTCCAGTGGGACTTTGTCATCGCACCAAAAACCTACGAGGCTTACTTTTGTACTGGAGACTGCCCCTACCAGTTCATGCAAACCTACTTCCACACTCACGTGACACAACAGCAACACGCGCTAAATATCTCAAGTGACGCAACCGGGCCTTGTTGTACGCCTGCGAAGTTTTTACCAATTTCGATGTTATACTTTGCTGACAACGTCTCCCAGACAATCAAGATTGCCGATCTTTCCGATATGGTGGTAGAAAGATGTCAATGTGTATAAACAGGGGCGATGCATAAGACTCTGAACGAAATATGCTGCGGTGACAAAATAAAACGTGTTCATGATCATATTGCATCATATGCCACGAATCGGACTCGTTTACACGGGCATAGGCCTACCACTGTACTGATTATATAAGAGACGCAAAAGAAACGAATGTCATAAAAGATGCAATGTGAAAATGACTCAGAAACGAAATGGACGCTCACGATACAAAACCACAATCATAACTCATGATTTAGACAGACTAAGTCACCCAAGAACCTCGTGCTTTCAATACATATATCGCCTCAAGCTTTTGGATGGGGGATAATATACTAAACTGTGACCTTTATGAAAAACAGCTTTTACTTGCAATCCTTCAGTTTCCAAGTGATCGAGTAATTCCTCACAAGAGTGCTCCAAAACGACCTACGCACCTAAGAAAACTATGAATACGTCCATTCGAACGTCACGACAAACATTGGTTTACAGTCTGACAGTACATGGGGATTCTAAGCAGTAGCCTATACAATGTGCTTTGCAGTAAATAGACATTGTGTACATTAATGAATATGCTGTACAATAAATTAGAGTGTTGTACAATAAACTGAACGTCATGTACACAAAGTGAGCGTGCTGTACAGCTGCGCAATAAATGAATGAACTGATGAACGTAATGCACAACTTCAAAGTAAATGAATGCACAATTGATTAACGTATTGCACAGCTGCGCAATAAATGAATCCACAATTATTGATAAACGTACTGCACAACTGCGCAGTAAATGAATGTTCAAATGATGAACGTGCTGCACAGCTGCAAAAAATGAATGCACAATTGATGAACGTGCTGTACAGCTGCAAAGTAAATGAATGCACAATTGATGAACGTACTGCATAGCTGCGCAATAAATGAACGAACAATTGATGAACGTACTGCACAGCTGCAGAGTAAATGAATGCACAATTGATGGACGTACTGTACAGCTGCGCAGTAAATGAATGTTCAAATGATGAACGTGCTGTACATCGTGTTTGAACTGTTCAGTTACAGAACATGCTGTACATAAATGATTAAATGTACAGTAACTGAATGAACGAACAGTAATTTCATATGAACCAGCTGTAAAACAATTAAGAACTGTACAATAGTTGTACATTAAATGAAGTAGCTGTACAGTAAATGTACTCTACAATTTCCACAACTAGAAATACATCATGACCGATAGGAGTAGGTCCGATCTCACAGACTAACTGGTGATATTGACTGTATATACATGTAGTAGTAATTACAAAAGGTGCAAATAGTTCATATTTATGTATAAATCCCATTTCAAATTATTTTTAGCTTTGGTATACGAAAAAAATAAATGAAAGATGGGTCACTCCAAGAACTGAAGAGTTAGAAAAATGATGGTCAAACTTATCAATAAAATGAGAAAATCTCATCAAGGAATCGAGATGAAAATGAGTGACCAAGTACTTTTATTTAACTTTTTTTTTTGATATAATTTGTAATGGATGTACAGTGGCTAGAGGTGATAAATGAATGTATAAGCCTTAACTAGAAAAAAGCTTGACGGAAGAACCAGTTAAAAGGGAGCAGGGTAAAGTATGCATTTCAGTATTTCAGTTGGTGAATTGGTGCTAAATAAGGGAACGAATTATATTGGGATTTAGTTTGGGTTATTGAATACATATTTTCATGATGTAATTGACCCAAATTTGATTCTATTGTATTTTGTTTTATATAAAACATGTATTTTTACTGAATGCTGAAAGCAAGATAAAATACATTTTCAAGGAGAACTGATTTGAAAATTCAGGACAGAAATATTTGCTGGACAAAATGCAAATTGTATGCGATACATGTAACTCATATGTTGAGATTTTTCAGCAACTTGGTAAAATAAAACTTGTAAAATAGATTAATCAAAATATTTCAAATTTGAGTAAATTAATCAACTAAATGTGACTGTTGGCAGAGTCAAAGAGATGTCAAGTTCAAAACAAGATAGATATTTCTATAAGGTTGTTTTGCTTTTTAACATTCACTGAATCAGCCAACTTTTGTGAAGTGAACAAATTTGGATGAATGTCTTCTCTGATTGGGACACTGTATTTTTATACATAGATACAATGTATATACAAATAGATTAATGTAATATAAGCATCATTGTTATAAAAATATGCAAGTACAAAATATTGAAAACTTTTGCAGTAAATAAAACAAAGTTTTAGCAAAAATCATCATTGTTATGAATTTTTTTATGAAGTCATCTTGTTAAAAAATCCCCCAAATGTATGTTCTATTACCTAATGATGTATTTTATGATCATTTCAAAAGAATAATAGCAATACAATATTATGCACATAATATTTGATAGAACACAACTGTGGATTGTAATATAATGGAAGGTTAGCAAAACCAGTTTTTGATTTATTATGAACTATGTGCACTTGACATAGAAAGTCATATAAGTAGGAGCTTCTGATCAAAATAGCATTTGTAATAGTAAATCCTCATCAAAAAGTGGGTCATAAATAGAAATGTTGAAGGTAAGGATTCTTAAATCAACTGTTTTAAGTATGGAAAGAAGAATATCCTTGGGCCAAGGATGAGTTAACCATGAATATAATAACATCAAAGTTAGAGAACAATAGCCTAGGTAATTTTTAACTTTAATATACAGTAAAACCTGTCCGATGGAACACATTTCTGTAAGGAATGCCTCTGCCTTTTCAAAAGAACCAAATGTTATCTATTGTCTTACATGTTAATGGGCCCTCTTTGTAAAGAACACCTGTCAACAGGGAACGAGGAACAGTGTTATATGGCAAATGATCTACCAAAATCTCCCTAAATCGACCCCCTAAGGTTTGATTGAAATGATGAAATGATTGAATGTAAAATGAAAATAAGTCATTAAAAAATTTAAAGAATTTAGAAAATGGAAATGGCTATCTATTAGCCAAATTATCATTAAACAATGTAATATTCTTCTAAAACATACAATTTCAACAAAATCGTTGCACTAGATTTTCAGTTATAGCAAAAATGTAAAATAACAAATGTAGAAATGGTCACGTACCAGCAAAGTGTTCTTGAAAAGTGTAATATGCTTCTCAGAAAGTACATTTAAAATTTCAACAAAATCGCCCTACTACTTTTCCAGCAACAATGTAAAATAGGATACATAAAATCTAAATGCACAAAATGCCATAATGTCATAATACAGAGTACCATGCTTATAAGTATTCACATATCAAACATGGCTCAAGTACTTTTCCTTCAAAAGCAAAATTCATAAGCGTATAATGGCCAAAAATGTTCAATTTTCAACTTAATCAATATCCAATATTAATTTCTGCATTTAAGACATATTAATATTACAGTTTTATATGTTGTACCTAAAGAATTGAATATTGACACTGAAGTGGTGGCCATTCTGAAACTGGTAGCCATTTTGAAAATTGGCTTTCAACTGAACTTGTACTCACATGGGGCATATATGTATACATTTAAACAAAGCTGTTCTCTATATCCACAAACTTTGATCGATGGGAGAGTAAGACACACATTACCAGAAGTTACAGACAACTCTACACAGAGTGTAGAATTCTTACAAATGGACAGATAGATGAACCAATGATAGGTAATTCAATGCAATATATGTGAGCCAAAAATTACATGATTTATGATTTGTTTGACTTATCCCCTTATTTATGGACGGACAGAATCTCACTCAAGAACAGGCTGACATAAAGTTTTAAAAACAAATATCTCTGCAAAAAATTTATTATTTGTTTGGGTATTAAATCAAAAGTCATCATTATATAATATAATATACTAATAGAAATAATAGTGCAATTTTATAGAATTATTAATATATTAACATGACAAAATGTCATCACCTAGCTGGCAATTACAAAAGTGTAGTCACATTGCTGACAGAATAATTCAATATGATGATATAATACTGTTTTGTTTTGTTGAAAATGGTAGAGAACCATAACATCAAGTAACATCATTGGTATTGTCTATTTCATTTGCTGTTTCTGTATCCTTTGTTAAATTATCTTTTCGTTGTCCAATGTTAGTTTTGTACTGCTCAATAGAGAGAAGTTTATCAATTTGAGATTTAAAGTCCACAAGTTTTGGCATCACAATGGCCAAGTAACCATCTGTCTCTGGCTGAAAACACACAATGAAAGTTTAAATTAGGTAGGGTATCAAACTACGAAAAGCGTCATATATGCATAAAGTTTAAGTAGACAGAACCAGAGGGTCCAGAGACTTCATGCAACCTCAACATGTGCTTTGTATGCTGCAACATGTGAAAAAAATTTATAGGTGCTGCTATAGTATAGTAGAAGCAGATGTACAACTTCTGTGTCTGCAAGCCTCTACAAACTGCAATCTTTTTTTCTAAAATGCAGAATGAAGACCTTTATTTGCTGGCCTTTCTAAGAAGTACATCTACCTTAACATCAACGTCCTAATCACACAAAAAACAGTGATACACGACACACAGTGATAAATATCGCACTTTGAAGACCAAAATGGTCACCATGTAATTTACCCAGAATGCTCTGAACCTAATTAAATCTTGGCACTAGTTTGCTCTTGCATCTGTAAAAATTTCAAATTAAGGTGCCATGGAAGTTAACAGGAAATGACAAAACAAAAAGTGACAAAACCATGCTGGATTTTGAAATTTAAAAAAATTGATATCATTCTTAGAAAAAAAAACTGAATTGAAAATCGATGTATTTAAAAAATTGATTCGGACAATTTTTTAAAATTCAAAAGATTGTATAATTTAGAGCAATATATTGGGCACATTTTCTGAAAAAATCAAAAGATTCTGTTCATTGACCTGTCCTGAGCACCTACTCTTAGCTATTTTTCAGTCACATTTTCAGAGGGCTGAAAGGGTTATTTCATCATGTTTATGGTCATTCTGACCATTTCCATTGTGTTCCCGGTCATGTAAATGATATATGGAACTTGTTAAACTGACTGGAGGTCCAAACAGAACTCGGTTATATTGGTTCAAAAAATTTTCAAAATCCAGCATGGTTTTGTCATTTTTTGTTTTGTCATTTCCTGTTAACTTCCATGGCACCTTAAACAGTGGTTTACTTGGAATTTTGATGACAAGATTTATGGAAAAATTCAAAATGGCCACCAAGTAATTTACCCAGCATGCCCTGAGCCTAATCAGAACTTGGCATTAATCTGCATGTTCATCTTGAACATGTAAGCGGTTATCCTGGAAATAGGACAATTCTCGGTTTGGAGAATGAAGTTCATCGGCTTATTTCAACGTTTTCAATGTCGCCAACAATATTGATTTTTTACATAGTG
This sequence comes from Owenia fusiformis, assembly GCA_903813345.2. Lineage (NCBI taxonomy): Eukaryota > Metazoa > Annelida > Polychaeta > Sabellida > Oweniidae > Owenia > Owenia fusiformis. Next base: position 15,412,128 of record CAIIXF020000007.1, on the reverse strand, counting down.
TAGATTGAAATGTTATCTTTTGAATATTTACATTATGGTAATATTTTTATTTCAGGACAAGACAACGGCATATAGCACTTTTTCAAAGTGCGATAAAAAACAGATACTGACATTAGTGACTAAGTAGGCCTAGGCCAAGGGAGCATTTTAAGCATTCAATATAAGTGCCGGTTGTCTCCCCAGCTGCTTGATCTAGGCACCAAGTCATAAATGTCCAAACTTAAGTTCATTACTGGCATAATACTTGGATATAAACGTGATATCTGTCACATTAGAATGCACTAAAGAATAGTTAGATGTGTCCATTATATCTGAGGGAACATTTAATAAAAAGAACAAGTATAACTACCAAAGAACTTCAATTTTAACAAAATATACCAAAGTACTATAAAATTTAGATTACATTCAACAACAATACTAGAGACAATCAATGAATTATTGAATTTTCAGTTATATATCTGAAAATTAATTTTCGACATAAGTCCTGGTCAGGAGGCCTGACATAAGTCAATTTTGATGTGGAGCAGCTGAATTTTTCAGCGCGTACAGAACGAACAAAAGCAATTGTTTATAATCCAATTTTGACAATCTCTGCTGATATGATACAGCATCTGTAAAGCAAAATAAATATGACAAAAGTGACATTGAAACCAGATGCAGATTTACTTATATTTGATATATTACCCACCTGATACACATAAAGCATAAATGGGGAGCACTTATGATTTTTTGAGACAGGGTGACAACAATGTTGTGACATTTTTCTGATTTGTCACTCTCTTAATTTTTTACAAAAAGGGCATGGTATACAACTATAAATTTGCTCAATAAGTTTTGTAATAATTTGGATGAAATTCATATGCATGTTAATTGCTTTTTGGGGCAATGACACTTTCATCTGACTGCGTATTTCATAACAACAATATACACGATTAAAAACTAAAACGGACGTTTGTGCAATATAACGTGATATAATCTTGTAACACAAAGATTATTTGTGACACTACATACACAATTTAGTGTCACAACCATGGAAGCTTAAAGCTTGGGATTGGCAAAAATAATACAAAAGATAATAATGCATATCTAAATAATACACATCCAATTGCCAATCATTGTTGACTTAATGTCCACTCCTTGATACTATAATAACAACAGTGAAAGGCTACTTAAAACCCTTTGTTATTATGAAAAATAAATCAAAGTGTTATAAATCAGTGTCTGTACAAATAAAATATGCATCCACAGTAAAATGAGTGGAGTAAGTAAACCCCTCTCTCTTATACCCTGTAATTACCAAATAAGTGTTTCACCTAATGAACCAAAAAGAAGGTGTTCCAAGTACACAGGTCCATTAAGTAAATCACTGGGCCACAGCACTTTTAACACCTTTCCACGATCTTGGATGAAGGGTCTGGGGGGGGGGGGTCAAAAGCAACTTGCAATTTGAAAAATTAACAACTGTGTTCAATTCAATTTTAAAGAAGGAGGGGGAAGGGGGTGTCAGTCATATTGATATGTAATTCATCAAAATGCATCAGTAGCATATAGATGTTCTACACAGTGTCATTAGTTTTGATTTACATATTTTGTAACCAAAATGCATCCACTTTGGTAACAAAATATTGGAACCTCGAAGGTGAGATTTTTCTTTTTTCCTTATTTCACAAGTTGTAGGTAGAATCTCCATGACATATTTATCATAAGCGTGGGGCAGTATAATAAGAAAATTTGTATGTTTGCGAACAAACAGTTCAGAAGACTCCAGAATCGTCAATACAATACCTCACTATTAAAGCGTAAATGGTACCTAGTAAAAATTCCAGATCTTAACCATTTTTGAAGTTCCATTTATGTAGCAAAAGTGGGGTATTGATGATTTTTTCGTCTTCTGAACTATTTGAGCAGATTCGTTTCGGTAACATATTTGAAAAGTGCAGTCCCAGTGATCGTGCTGAATCCAGTCCAGTGCCTGGAATACTATTTCTGCGTAACTCAGACGGATAAATTCTTTTTATCCCCCTAGGCCAGGTTTTAATGTATGCATTATTGTTTTGAAAGGTGTCAAAACTTGGAATGTATGCACTTTTACACCAGGTAAATGCCAAGTGCCCAAAAAGGAACAAAAGGCAACAATCCAAAGAAAATAATGCTTTAGGAACAGAAATCTTGACAATATGCTACAAAGGGCATCCTGACTGTTCCTGTTTTACAACATATCTTTTAAAAAATTAAAATGAGGAGTCTAATTTCTTTTTACATATCTTAATACTTAAAAAATATGATCATCTGCATTTAGAACTTTCTGTACTTTCTAATTCCAGCGATCTACTTTAAGTACGAGGGTTGATTCAAAAAATCTGCACGTTTTTCTCTAAAAATCTCAATACTTTATGAATATTATTCATATTTGTCCTCAGTCTCTCCATATCTGGTACATGTAGTTTCATTTTGTGTAAAAACATGAATTTGACCAGTAACACAGGTGTCTGGTTACCACAGTAATGTGACAACAGGGCATGTGGAGCAAGAGAGCAACATATTTTAGACATACTCTGTTGTCACATTGCTATGATAACCAGACACCTATATTACTGTTCAAATTCATGTCTTATTTTTACATTAAATGAAATTACTATATATGGGGTGACTGTGGCCAAATATGAACAATATTCATAAGTATTGAGTAAACTGTGCAGAACTTTTGAATCAACCCTCGTATGTACAAAATGAATACCATGATATTTTGTGAGATGATTTCTCCTCCAGCTGTATGTCTCGCAACCAGTGCACAGACTACTAATCCAGATGAATGTTTTCATTCTGTTTGAAAATATTTTTCTTTTTTTCTTATCAGTAAAACGCCTCAAGCTGGACTAATCTTAACAAGTTAGAGAATTCACGTTAATGTAATGCTAGTTTCATTAAATTCCTTGTCATTCCTCACTTTTAAGAGGAAAATAAGAATTTTTTAAAGGACAACAAAGGGTGCCATAACCATTTCACCTTTAAAAATGCCGGCTGAATAAACTCATACATCAGTCTCCTATTTCATAGTTAACATTGACTGATCAATCAAAGATCGACCCCATTATCAAATTGTAACATCAACATGTGGATTTGTAAACATTCAAAAAGTACATTGATAATTTCAAGTTGAAATATTTATCACTTCTTTCATCCTTAAATTTCACAAAGGATAATCAGAGCCATGCTTCTGATGACTATTAAGGCCCATTATCTATATAAAAACAGAAATTGTTGCGTTAACAGATTTGATTTGATTCATGCTCACCTTTTCTATTAATAAGGTAGGATTTTTGTACAGTCTCTCGTTGATTTCCATAAGATGACCCCTCAGGCAGCTATAAAGTATGTATTCTGTACCATCAGTGCATGTCACACGACACAGGGGGGAGTTCTCTGTAAGCCACTGGGCCCCCTGGAAAAATTCATTTCATTTGAAACTATCTTAATCGTTTACAAAGATACACAATACATATATTTAGTAAATATGCACTAGCTGGAATTAAGTACACTTGCACTCTGTTGAAAATTCAAAACGAACGTGCTACTGAAAATCTGTTCGAAAATGTGTTTGCCTAAGAGCATGATGGGGAGCGGGATAAGGGGCTAAATGGGGGGAGGGGATGATGCAAGATAACTAGCCAAACAGCAGTAGACTAATTGTCAAATAAATCAAGAATATACATGCAGGGGGTAACAAGAAAATGTACAGGTGGCATCCAGGTTAGGAGATGAATTGCAAAAAAGACTTCTTCAAATGTTAAGTATGTATGTGTCTGCATATGATATAATAAACATGAGAAAAGCAGGTTTCAAACATTTCTAGGAATTAAAGGGACAGGAAAGGATAAACACAAGTTGAAAGTAAGTTTCAAAAAAATTGTCACAATTTACTGTCAACATTCCTTGTCAAGTCCAACATTTATGATTTAAATTCAGAATGATCCTTCTTCAATAACGCAGATGCGAGTAGGTAGTTATCAGATTCACCACCAGATGGCTCGTTCGAGTCAGATAGCATGGCAGATAAAGTAGAAAGTTCCCTTTAATGTACTTTTACATGCAGATTTCAAATGTGACATCACTTTGACTGAATTTTGAATATTTAATGACGTAAATCAAGATTATTTCTACTCGTATCTAGTCTATTCAAATGAAGTTGGAATTTTTTTGCATCTGTAAGGCAAAAATCAGATGCTTTATAATAAGATGGTTTTGAAAATGTTATCATCTCTACTCCACTTTATTATCTTTGATGGAAAAACCATAATTTAATCAAAAGAAAAACCAGCTGGAAAATATTTATTAATAGCAAGACATGTACGAGTATTAATCTTTCTGGTTTTCATTATGCAACATAAATATTTGTGATTAACCATGTTTTATCAAAACACTAATTAATGCCCTACTGCTTTTTACGTCAATCAACAAGACGGATGGGCAACCTGATGATATATTGTAAACTGTGCTGTCAACACAGTTATTCATAGCAACAGAAATGAGACAATCATACATCAAAGAAATTAACACAAGACATTAAGACTCTAAATGTCGCCAATTGTCATTTGTTACAGAAGGCAAATACCGAACAACAAACATCAACAACTGAACACCATCTACAAAAAAGTTGGAGACTAATAAACAATGTCAACACTTGTGGTGGTGACATAAAAATCGATAATCTGACCAAGAGGAAGCCAAAATTAAAACACTGAAATCTAACATCTTGATTATTCACAAAAATGTTTGAGCAAATGTTGTGAATCTAATTCAAACATGACCATGCCATATTAGAATCTCATATCAGAATGCAGCATAGCTGTTCTTTAACTACAGTAGAACCTGTATATCTGAACACCTGGCTAATCCGAACACCTCCCAATCTGAATACTTTTTTTCGGTCCCATTTTTTCCTCCCATTGACTCCCATGTTAAAAATAACTTGAAATGTGAACACCTCTCAATTTGAACAGGGGACAGTCAAATTAACCTGTCTAATCTGAACACTCTTCATAAAATTTCACATGTTTCATACAAAATTGCTCAAGTATTGTTATGATATCAAAACTTTGGGGAAAAAACTTGAATGGTCTTGATTATAATAGGGCTTTTCAGCATGACTAGATTCATTTGAATCGAATTTTCAAATTTCTGAAATGCCATAAAGCTATGTGGTCAAATGAACTATAAAAAGGTACCGAGAATGTGTTCACATTTCTTCAGAATCCAGAATCTCGCGAATGCAAAAACCTCAAAATGTGAACACCTCCTAATCTAAACACTTTAAGCTGGTCCCAATGGTGTTCGGATTAGACAGGTTTTACTGTATGGATATATGCATTGTATTATATTGTGATGTCATGCACAGTATGTATGAATAGCAAAAATAATAGCAAGTTGGTTATTTCATGAACCTCAATCCCAGATTCTCTGAACAATGCTTTCATTTTTTATGTTTGAATAGTAATAGATAATGATATGCCATTCAATATGGTGAAATTCTACACTCGTTGGACAAAATGTCAGTACAATTACTGAATTTCACCATATTGAATGGCCTTTCATTATTTATTCCTTAATTATAGGACTTGCTGTGTTATTTTACATGTAAAACGATGGAATATCAAATAAATACTTTAAGTTATTGAATAATTTGAGGTGCAATACAGGATATATTCTGCTCGAAAAATTCTTTATTGGACCGAGACGAAGTCGATATCGAGGGCAGAATATATCCTGTATTGCACTTCAAATCATTCTAGAACGTTTTTATCATATGATTTTAGGCCAATACATTTCACCAAGGAGATAATCCTTTAGAAATATTCTGTATTCTCTGTATTGCTTCTGATACTGTCCACTCAGTACAAATATTTTCTGTATCGCTGCGGAGATAATCAATGGGGACAATCACAGTAGCAATACAGATTGGTACAGCACAAGAACTGACCAATCAGAGGGCTTCATTTTACAGATCATACGATAAATACAATGATTGAATCTAATATTTTTCAATTAGATTACAGATTCATATAGGCTAATAGGTTGTGATGCCACATAACCAATCCAAACCAGATTCATCCGATTACAACAGGAATCAAGAGATCACATCTTTACATGCAATAAATTAACATAAAATGATATTTGGCATATTTACAAGAAACCACACTTATTTCCAATTTAATTATTTGTGGAAAAGGAATAATGAAGTATGAATTTTTATAAATCTTCTTGAGCGAGTGCATTTGGACTTGTTGGTTATCCAGTTTATGTAACTTAGTTTTACTTCAGATACTTGACTTTATAAGTGGAGTTACTCCACAATAGTATAACACACTAAAAATATCATGTCATTTTTCATAATTTCAAAATGAAATTGCATGACAAAAGCCGTAATTTAAGTCAAGAAGGTTTTACAATTATCCTACATCTTTTTAATTACCGGTTATATCAATCTTGTAAATTAAGAAGCAGTCTTGAAAGAAAAATACTGAAACCTAACAGAAGGGGAGAAAATCATAGATTGGTTGAACAGCTGATTGGTTTCAAAATTCCAGCTGATTTCCCCAGCAGTATGCTGACCTCCTTGACTCTAACTCCATTAATAAAAAAGTTTGTTTAGATAGTTTGCAAGATGAAAAGTGGGATGGGGCTAATTGGGGAGAATAAATAGCAACTGCTACTGTTATGTTTTGGATTATCTGAGGCTGGATTATTAACTGTCTGTCAAAATGTTACTCCCTGGCTAAGCGTGTACTACAAATTGAATTGTCAAGTTTTGAAGTGCTTGAAGCAATGATTTAAGTACCAGACAATACTAAACACAAGACGCAGACTTGTCCAGGGTTCTCTAATTTGTGACGGACATGTGCGTCACTAAAAGCATACAGACGCCATTTCACTATTAACTGAGCCATGTCTTAAAACCCTAAAGTATTTCATTTTACAGAATCCTCCAGGACATGTTTGGTTAATGTTTCTCTTCAAGAACAATTTATCTTTTTCAGTTATAGATGATTACATTTTTTGATTATTCTTAGAATATGAATTCATAATTAATTAATTATATTCTTGCCAGGTTATTGAAAATGTTGCAAAAGTGAGTTTAAACTAAAAGTGTGTAAATGTCTGTGATCTGATTACCCTTTGCATTCGTTTGACTTCACTTCTTAAAAGAGAGCTTCGTCTTCACTCTTTCAAACTAAAATAAACCTGTGAACTCACCGCGTCAATCAGTGTTCGTCAGTCAAATTTGACCGACATTCTATATATGGTCATTCCTTCTGACGTCATCCTTGAGCCCGGAATTAGCGAATGACATGCGCATATTTAATTAGCACGCATTTGGCGTATATTTCTTCAAGCTCGCTGATTGGTGGAAGGAAGGTCAGCGCGTAGGTCAGAAGTGATTTATAACCCAAACTGACACCGGTACCCGTTGTGGGGGCGGAGCTACTAAACTGTAATATGGTCTCTACTAGGCAGAGTGTAGTTTAACTAGACTCTGTGCGCAGGGTATGATCTGATTGGCCCATTGATGACTTCTTACACAAATATCTATAAGTTATATAAGTAAAATGTTTACTTTTACCAAAACCTCCTTAATAACATAGAAACAAACTTAAAAATTTATTTCAGTCCGGCATTTTAGTTTTAAGTTGCAACAATATCAAATATCATTTTTAAACTAAAAATTCTTGATCGATTTTGTCTATGGTTAATTCAAGGTGCACATTTATACTGAAACTGAAGAAAATGAAAATTTAAATCTTTTATTGCTTTTTACCTCCAGGTAAATGGAATGAAATGCTGAAAAGTTGCAATAAGCTGAACAATTTGAAGAAGTGACTGTTTTATCTTATCGTTTGAATAAGGGGCTTCATAATTATGACACATAGAAGGTGAATTATCTTGAGTGAAATTCCGGACAAAATGCTAAAGTACACAGAACAGCTGATGGCCTTGGAATGAAATATTACAGTAAATTGATTGGTTAATAAACAAATATATGACATATTAATTAGACATTTTGAAAACATTGAATTGTGGCAGCAGGTCATATCACAATAAGTAAAGATAATAGGTAATGCTCATCTCAGATCTAGAGAGAAAATCAGAGAAAATATAACAGCAAGAGTGACAGATTAAAAGTCAGGATACTACCTTACTTGAGTGTTTCGGCTCTTGAAATGTTTAGCAAGAGCTTTAAATACCTGCTACCTCATAATACAATGATATGTGTTAAGTGCTTGGAATTCGCAGAGATAAATGTTGAAATATATTGAACTGATACCTGTTGATTCAGAAAACTGCACCAAAAAGAATTTACAGAGGCATGGATATCTTGATATATTAGGGCCTGTATTTGCTCAGAAATATTTTAATGACATTTTTGATATATATATATAGTTTCATCTCATATCTATTCCAAAATGTTAACATCTTGTTGGTATCAAAATTGAAACAAGGCATTAACATGCAAAATTTCACCACCTGTCATTTGTTACAGACGCAGAATGCCAACCTCTGACCACCAACCACCGAACATCCACAAAAAAAGTTGGAGACAAATAGCAATATATTAAACAAACAAAATAAAAAAACATAGAAGAACTAGGTGTCAATTCTACACTCTTTTCTGCGGCAAATGGTACATCACTAAAGACTTGGTCCACAATTTAATATTTACAATGATGAAAGCAATATTTTGACTCTTGTAACCCTTGAAGGTTTCTGTGTGCTTGTTTGTTTGTATTTTACTTGCACTTTGCAGATCTCCCGGATATTAAAAACAATTCACTTAACACATTTTGCACATCCAATTTTACCACTGTGATATAAACGCCATCTTTACAATAAGAACATCTCCATATCAGTTTTAAATGTCCCTTCACATGTTGAAGGAGATAACCACCACCTGATGACTGGGATTTTTTTCATTAATGATCGTTTTAGGGAAATATGAGCCAGTTTTATGCAGCTATAAACAGACACTTTTACTTAACCTGTGTTAAATCTGTGCAATAAGTTTTTTGCAGAGGTGCGGTCTGGATTTTCAAGTACAAAATATATTATAGACAAGCAGGCACATCTTGATGAGGCTCCCCATGGAGATGGTGAGGCATATCATGATGTTAAAGAGGCAAAGAAAAAACACAACAAACCAGATTATCATATACATGTCAAGTTGAACTCATTTAGATAAAAAGAACGTATTCCGAGTAAAAATAAATTCTTTGAATTAGTGTTGCAATTAATGAGGTGTTACCAACGTAACACTGAATGTAATAATATCTAATTTGTCTACATTCTTCAAGAATAAGTAGGGAAGATTTGGCCTTGCACCTTGCCCTAGCTTTTTCCCAAGTCAGAAATGTACTCTAATTGGGGTAAAATAAAGATGAGAAATTGGTCCCACAATCCAACATTTGGGATATCAACACACTTGTTTAAGTAATACCAAAAGAAAATGTAATGTTAAGGGGATTTAAGTATTTTGTGTTCATCAAATATAAAATTATTTGAGAGGGAGGGGGTAGATCTGAGATACAATTAATTATGTTTTGAACAATGCTGATCTAGTCCCTTTTTGCGTATCAAATAGTACTTATATCTCTGATATTACCTTTTTGCCTTTACCACTGACTTTATTTGCCGTTCTATCTGTCTTATCATCGATCTTGAAATCTATCTGCTTTGGAATTCTTCCAGATGTTATTAAGTCATGTGAAGCTGCCATGGTTACCAAACAAACCCTGAAACAAATAAGATTTTATTAATGAAACATGTGAAGTTCAAACATTCCATGCTACTTTCGTAAAACACCAGAAAGACATTTTAACATTATGTACCCAAATGTAAGACTGGATACACAGTTACTCTCCTTTTTGTCCAATAGGTGTATATTTCCCAAATAATGTCACAAAATGCCAACACAAAGTTATATGCAAGTTGACACTGTTGTGTATTTTTGCATGTCAATCATCAGATAGATAATTCATATCATTAAAAACGAGGCCATTTTAGATTTTTTTTAACAAAATATGATGAAACATTTAGCAGTATACTGTGATAGTTGATCTATGATATGATGTACCATTATGTTTATAAAGGAAATTGATAGAAAATATGCCTAGCCCCAATATCACACCAGAATAGCCTGACAAGGGTAAAGTCAGATACCGTTGTCACAAATGGCGGACATAACCGTTGCTTCAACTGTTTAATCACTTGGTCCTCATTTCATGGGATTTTATCGTAGCTAATTCTCTGCATGTATTAAGCTCTTGGGATGATGTTTCATATGAAATCCTATCTTTGATCAAATTGGGTCGTGAATCGCCACAATATAGCATCTTCGATATCGTCAATGACAATGGAATCTGAATTTGTGTAATTTAGAAAGACAAAAGACAACGGCATATGGTAATATACGTTGTCCAGTATCTCATTTTGATTGGTTAAATTAAACACTTTATTAATTGTACAATGAGTATTAAGACACTTTGATTGATTGTTGTTCCAAAAGAATATATTCTAGATGCTTTATTAAACATACAGTTCATGAAAATCTAATTGAAAAGACGGTTATGTCCGCCATTTGTGACAAGGGTATCTGACTTTACTGTTGTCAGGCTATTCCGGTGTGAATATGTTGACACAATAACATTCATTTTTCTATTAGTTTCCATCTCCCTTTTATTTGATTTGTTAAATTTTGATTACTTATATAAGTTTGATAATTTTGATTACTTATATATAACTAGAGTACTGTAATGCTCATTAAATTCTCCCACATACAGGCATGGATTATATCTTGCTCCCCATGCCCATATAAACAGCTGAAATAATGCTCACATTAAATACTTTTAAATCATAATAGAGATCTTTAAAATGCTATATGATACAGTGTACAGGTAAAAATGACCCCAATGTCACAAAATCAATGTTTAGACCCACCCTGTACATACATGAAAAAACATTTAAAACAAAAACGGACATTTCTATCATTTTGTTAATTATGTATTTTAAAGGGATTGGAAGAGACTGAGAGAATACAATGTTTGAAGCAATATTTTCAAAAAACATGCCAATTTCTCCCTTACAATCCTAAATTTACATGTATTTTCTGTAAAAAATCGAGGTATTTGATGTTCAAATTTAGAATACATTGAAGATTTAACATGCAAAATGTCCACAATCAAGATTCAGTAGACTCGAATTAAAATCGGGGATGTCCATACATGAGGAAAAAAACATATGGACAGAAAAACTCCTTTATAATTTTGTACTTTAATCACTAAGTATCAAGATGCCAATAATTTGTCAATGGGTCAAATGTCAATCCTCCAGAAAAGAATTGCAGAATTTCTTTTAAAATGTTATTGTAAATACATGTAGTGTAGTTCTGTAATTTATAGAGGAAATGCCAAATGTGTCAAAATCAATGACATTCAATACTTCAAAAGTCCCATCCATCAAGTGATTAATTTAAAGAAAAATCATATAAATTTGAAAGAAAAAACATTGGAAGGTAAAAGACAAAGGGCGCAGACAACAACTGGGTGACTTTTATACTTGAGATTGTTGTGCCCTGTATCAAGGTGACTGCGGCTCTTTTAACTTATGAACATCGGGAGTTTATGGTTACAAAACTTACGTCATCATCACCTTAATCTATAGTGTTGTTTACCAACAATTATTGGAATGTAAATATCCCTGCTTTTATACTACAACAATAAAACCTACACAAATTGAACACCACAATGATGAGTCAAGTGTTCACAGGGGAGAAATAATCTCATTAAAAAGGCTCAGATGAAAAATTTGAACAATGGGATTCCAACATGGGACTCGACAAAATTGTTCCCATATCATACACTACACTTCAACTTAATTTGGCAGTTAAACAAAAGTCAACAGATAGCAATATGGATATAATTGGGCTCAAAAGTGCATCTTTTGAAGTTCGCAAAATTTTTCAATATTGCAATTACGGCAAATAATAAACGGCAGAATCTTTAAAAAAGCAAATCCGCCAAAATAAGTAGAAGTACAGTATTAATGTCAGATAGTTATTCACACAAGCAGATGATGATGGATATATACAGTGACGCAGAAAACTTAAAGATGAACCTTTCACACATGGACTGGAGGCTGTTTGTTGGGCCAAAATAGGGGGGGGGGCAACACAAGGGCATTCTGTACTGAATATCATCAGAAAAAACTTTCTACCCTCATTTATAACACACGGGTGTAAAACAGAAAACTCTCATTACATCACCCGTGGGTACTAAATTGGGGGATCACATTAAAACAATCTCTATTATGCAATATCTACATGTATATCTTACTAACCATAAGATGAATACATACCTATTTGAATGAGATAAGACACACTGATCATAACCAGGTTGTTTCTTGATATCTGAAATAACACAGTAAACATTGTATGAATACAGAATATCAGATTTTATCAATGAGTTGATCAAATATCACACTGATATGTGGTTGATAAATGTTTCTCTGAAAAATATCACATGAATCTCAAAATTATCAGAAATATCACTAGCAATCATTATTAACCAATATCATAGCTTGGTTTTTCACATCAAGATAAAGTAATATGTAATGAATATGTTTACATCGATTAAAACATCACGACGACGCGCTATGTTCGATAATTAACTGGTGAGAATTTGCGCAAACGAAGGTGGTACGCAAGAGACGTATTATGTCAGTCATGGCTAAAGCTCTGGGGCTTTTCCTCCTCTTGTTTGAACATAAATAGGTTATTTCTTGTCCGGATTGAATATGGGTTTTATTCATCGGAAAATATGAAATTGACCTTGGGCAATATGATATTGATGGGGTGCGTTGATTGAAAAACGGCCATTTATCAAAATGGGCGCCGTCTACCAAAAGTGTCATTAGAAAGTGTGTCATGCTCATAGTATTCACATACCAAATATGAACAAAATCGCTCCACTACCTTTAGAGTAAACAAGGCACACGACGTGAATGAGATCACACCATTAAAAGACTTTCAAAATGGTCACCAGAAAACAAGATGGCCACCCAAAAGTTAATCTGCTCTAGAAGTTGATATCCTCTATCACGTGTGTGAATTTGGAGATAATCCGACAAGCGGTTTTCATAAAATGGCGATGACAAGATTTTCCTAAAAACCTTCAAAATGGCCGCCAGAAAACAAGATTGCCACCCAAAGGTTAATCAGCTCTAGAACTTGATATCCTCTATCATGTGTGTGTGAATTTGGAGAAAATTTGATGAGTGGTTTTCCTGAAATGGCGATGACAAGATTTTCCGAAAACCAAGATGACCGCCCAAAAGTTAGTCAGCTCTAGAACTTGATATCCTTTATCATTTATTTAGAGAAAATCCTGAAATGAGCAATTCAAAGGCTCCATATCAGGGTACGTGTGATGAATTTCATAATAAACTTGCCCATGTGACCCACATCGCTAATTTCGTAATAAAAATAATAACTCTCATTTTACACAAAATTATGGCAAACTAATGTATCAAAGAAGCTAACAGAGGTGCATTTTGGTAGAATCGCAAGTTTTTATAGAGACTGAACAGCTGTCTATAACCCTATATCTCTTATAAATGAGCTCCTCGTTTAGACCTAAAATCAACCAATCCATTTTTAAAAGTTACAAGACTGTTATTTTTCTTTTCCTGTGAGCCTTCATATTTTCCCCGTTTGTTGAAAACATGATCTATCAAAAGACTAGAATTTAGCATAAAATTTGATTCACCGTCGATTGATTATGATAATTTGAAGATTGAAGTTGGCTAACTTTTCCTACGACAAAAGTACGGTTGTGGCTCAAAATTTTCAAAATTTCATTGCTCACCTTTCGTTCTTTTATCGCTAGTTTCAGCACAAACAACAATCTGACAATTGCAGAGATACTTCATCCACTTCTTTGGAATGTATTTGCAACTGAATTTCCATGTTTTACTTCACTTGAAGTGCAATTTGAAATGTTTTCGTATTTGCAACATTTTCAATTAAACGAAAACGAGGCTGACCCCGAGGATGACCTATTTGGTTCGGAAGAAAAAGTTAAGTCAAGTCACAAAAGTACTCAGATCTCAATATTTTTATATATAAAATTCTAATTGATCGAGCATGAAATATCCAATAGTAACTAGTGATATAGAGATGAAAAACTGAGCACTAAGTTGAATTTTTTTGATGGGTAACTTGGACAGCCTCGTTTTCATTTATTTGAGAATATTTTTAAACTTACCCCCAGATACAAAAACATTGCAAATTATACTGTTCAAACGAAGTAAAACAGTAAAGCAGTAAAACATGGAAATTCAGTTGCAAATACATTCCAAAGATGTGAATAAAGCATCTCTGCAATTTTCAAATTGTTATTTATGCCGAAACTAGCGATAAATGAATGAAAGGTGAGTAATGAAATTTTGGAACCACAGGGCAACCATAGTTTTGTCGTACGAAAAGTCGGCCCACTTCATTCATCAAATTATCATAATCCATCGATGGTGAATCAAATTTTATGCTAATTTCATGTCTTTGGATATGTTTTCAACAAACGGGGAAAATATGAAGACTCACAGGCAAAGAAAAATAACAATTTTGTAACTTTTAAAAAGGGTTCATGATTTTCCAGTGATGGTTACTTTCCTTGTAAGAAATATATTCCCAGGGTTCTGTCACCAATTCTGGGGTTTGGTCACCACTAGATGTCACTGTCAGGTGTTGATATAGGTTCCTGTGCATATAGGTGGCACACAGTGAGCACTATCAATCCGACTGAAAGTGCAGTTTCACTCTGACTTCCGGTTTGGACTCCCGTTTTTGTTTGGTCATAATCACTGAGTTTGTGTATATTTTACCTTATTTTTTAACTTCAGTTGAGTCTCAATACTCTGGGCATTATTTTGATACTTAAGGTCAGGGTGCATGATGGGAAATTTTCTGCATTCCTCAATTGAGTCACATGTTATTTTTCAAACAAGAATCACTCCTTCCCTTCATTGTCTATATCTTCCAGTTTTGCACAAAGAGTGCACTTATGTGCCTAGAAAAGACTTGTGGGAAGAATGTTTTGATAAAGTGTATAAAAAACAAGAAAATTCAGTGAAAAAAATGAGAAAATTTTCAGAAATTTTTTTCACTGAATTTTCTCATTTTTTATACATTTTACAAAACAGACCTTCTCACAATGCTTTTCTAGGCGCATAATTGCAATCTTTGTGCAAACATGGAAGATGTAGACAATGTGGGGAAGGAGTTATTCATGTTTGAAAAATAACATGTGACTCAATTGAGGAATGCAGAAAATTTCCCAACATGCACCCTGTCCTTAAAACATGGTCAGAATCGCTTGCAAATCGCAGATATTGAGCTTGAAGCACATATTTCTTACTTTTTGGGCCAAAACTCTGCTCATGGACAGGACCTCATATCTAGTTATAGATCGTCAAGAAATCGTTTCTGACAAGTTACAAAAAAAAAAAATATGAAAGTTAAAAAACATAAGATATCACTGAGCAAAGCCCCTGGCATGAGAAAAAAATTATTCAGAATTGTTTTTTTCTAAGTTAGTTACCGGACTTCATTCTATTATATAAGATATTAGATAGATGGTGCTGACTGTTTATCCTGTTCCCAGACTATGGTCCTGTACTGAGCCCATACATTTGCCTGTACGATTACAACTTGGGAGAATTATCTACGCCCCTTCCACTTAAGAAACCTACCTCAATGCAGTCTAGAACTCAAAATGTTACTTCTAATATATTGGAACCGCCAATTGTCTGGGTTAGTTGGCAGAACGAGGTCTTTTTGTTTCTTATTGCTCTTTTGGTCGAAGTTCGATTAAGATGGCGGTTATAACGGAATTTCCCGAACTCTTCCGTAATAGCATGAACTTGGTTTTTCGTTACGTCACTTCCGTGTAAAATGGATTTGTTTTCGGTAAGAGGGAATTTCGAAAATTTCGGACAATATTTTCAATATTTACTGCCATGTCGACATCCTATGCTCTTAACTGTATACCGAATGGTTAAACAATGTTTCTTACCGAAAACAAATCCATTTTACACGGAAGTGACGTAACGAAAAACCAAGTTCGTGCTATTACGGAAGAGTTCGGGAAATTCCGTTATAACCGCCATCTTAATCGAACATCGACCAAAAGAGCCATAAGAAACAAAAAGACCTCGTTCTGCCAACTAACCCAGACAATCGGCGGTTCCAATATAGACTATTAGAAGTTACATTTTGAGTTCTAGAATGCATTGAGGTAGGTTTCTTAAGTGAAAGGGGCGTAGATAATTCTCCCAAGTTGTAATCGTACAGGCAAATGTATGGGCTCAGTACAGGACCATAGTCCGGGAACAGGATAACTGACTGTGAGGTGGCACTTTCAAATGCTGAATGATGTGGGCGATAATATGTGATTAATTCAATATAACAATATATAACGATTCAATTCTGCATTAAATATAAGAAATTCGATGTAAAATGGAGTATTGTTACCTATTCTATATTTCTGGTTGTAGTATCGTTCGGAAACTGATGGGTGGATGGTGTCTCCGAGTGAAAACGTGTTTTGCTCGGAAAATTCCATCTTCTCGCTGTCGTAAGAAATGACTGCCACTAATGAATCACGGAATGTCTATGTGGAGCAAAGGGCTTTTTTATAAGCCCGTTAATCGTCACGGCCCTGACACTGGGCCCGCTGTGACATTGTATAATGTATCGTGGTATTTATCAGATTCATAGTGAATGCAACTTTGCAATTTAATAATTTTAAGTTTGATTAAGTTAAAACAGCCATATTGTTCAGGGCCCGTAGCCAGGATTTGCCAAGGGGGGTTCACTTTTTGAAAAATTCCAGGGGAGGGTTCACTTGTGACAATTTTGGTCCAAAATCACTTAAAAATGCTCAGAAAGATGAAAACCACCATGATTTTGAAAGATTTTTTGGCCAGGGGGGGGGGGGGTTCGCTCGAACCCATCGACCCCCCTGGCTGCGGGTCTGTTAATCAACGTTTCCCATAAAGGGAAAAAACATGCAATCCATTGTTTTCAGCCTTGAATCGTTGCACATAAAACTTTTTACGCCATTCTACTTTTGAAGAAGCGAGATCTCCTGCTGAATTTTAATTTATTAAAGGCAATAAAAATGAGAAAAACAAGTTCCTATTCAAAAAATAAAGAAACGACGCCTGAATTTTGAAATTTTGTGCCGAATGTCTTGATTGATGGTCGTTTCGGATGGGTGGATTTATATCATCCTGAGACTTGGCTTTGCGGGGAACCAAGGACCTTGGGAACACATTATTTTGATGAGATATGTCATAGTTATGGTGAGAAAATATAATAATAGTCAAACGGAAATGACTGTCCATTTCTATTCTTCTTAGTCCTTTTTCGTGTTCCAAGAACGTGTTGTCACTATTATGCTCTGGACACTTAAATAGTTAACTGTTTTAAAACGAACTTATACTATATTATCACTTGTACTTATCATTTATGCCTATTTTACTTATGCTGAGAGAAAGGCGCTAAAATGATCACACTTAGACTTAAACACAAGTATCTAACTGTTAAAACGATTTTAGAATAACATCATTCTCATTCCTGGTCCCGTGTTGTTTAGTAAGATTCAGGTTCACAACTTCACAGTCTTGAAGCAAGACTACCCAGTAGCCCATCAACGACGTAGCCATTCATGAGGCAGACTGAGACAAGGCAGCTGCGGTACATTATATCACCAATCACCGCATTCAAAGTCACTTGTTAAACAGTTGTCAAGGTGACAACTTGACTCTCCAGAATGAAATTGATACTTTGCCAACTTGACCGTTGCAAAAAGTTTCATTGAAAATATGTTATTTTAGTGAATTTGTATCTTTTGGGTGATTTCGTAGAAAATATTTTGCAATATGTGAAAAGGGTTTAAGCCCAAGACTCAATGCATTGTGGGCTTTTTTGTGGCTGCTCCATTCCAAAGAGGCGTTGTTTCTTAAACTTTGCATTCCCTCTGCGTGGTCATTTGGAAACAACGGGCTAAATCAATGTTAATAATCACAAAAGCGTTTTTCATTTTTCATGAGTAGATTGAAATACTGCAATAAAAATCTCCATTTATTATAAGAATGCACTCTGAAATTGAGGAAAATAATCTATTTATTAAAAAAATGTATATACATGTACATGTAATGTGAAATTTTGAAGTATCATGAATGGGAACATGAGATACATGTGGTTTTGGACATTTTTTCTTGGGCTACAAATACTGTGTCTTGGTACCACCTGTTGCTTAAATTATGGTATTTGTGTTGCATTATACTAGTATTCATATTGCGACGTTTGTAGGGAATCCATCGCCATCACCTAAGAGACTGATGAATAAAACGCCGTAAAGACAAGTGATACGTAACACAGTATTGTCACTTGCGTGCGACAAGTCAATCCAGACAAGTACGTACTATTGAAGTTTGATTTTCATATTGTTAGCGTCCTTGATTTAGTCATGAACATTAAACCATGTGCAAAATGCTAAAATGACAAGCTAACATGAAAATACTGATCATAGCGCCTCCATTTGCGTCATTAGCATTATGCCAAGGAGCTACTTCGTCCCAAATTGCAAACATTCTAACTGGGCCGCCACTTCCATTTTCTATCTTTGCTGGCATAACATACACTTCACTTCCATGTTGAGGTATTTTGTTCACGTTAGCAGCGTTTTCAACACACCATTTTTCTTTTTTAAACATTACACGATGGGCCATGAATGTCTTTGCGTTGACACCACTATCACAACTGATTCCCTCAACCACGAAACCATTCACGTCTCTATATTGTAGCAACCATTTCACCGCATCAGGATGAAAACCCGGGGTCTGGAAGAGCGGTCCTTCTCCATCAGTCCTGTTAGGTCCAACAAATTTATCCCTGTCACCCCAATATTTGCCCCATCCCGAATTCTGGATAATAACAGCTCCCTCTGGAATTTCACCAAATTCTTTCTCCCATAACTGTAGATCTGCGATGTCTACAAACGCATTTGGGTCTTTTTGCGCCTTTTCGCGGTTGTCTATTACAACACCTGGACCATGAAGCTCAGAGAGTTTTAGTTCGTGCAGCATTTTAGCTCCAAGTCCATAATGAACGGGTGCATCAATGTGTGTGCCAAGATGTTCAGATAATTCAAGGTCATTCATGTAGACACTAAAACACAGAGTTAAGAACTATAAGTTGTGAATTAATATCACAAGGGCGACATTTGAAAACATAAATTTTACAGAAAACATGTACTTCTACTATCTTTATGTTATTATCATATCACATTGATTCAGGGGTAACCTTTTTTAACTTCTTTTTGAAAACTTGTGACATTTGTATTTTCGTTGACCCTCCCTTTACATGGTTATTAGCTTTAGCTATCGTTTTGATGCTCAGACCATCTTTGACTTGCTAAGAAAGGCAACGAGAAGGATTTATGATCTCATACGATGAGCTAAGTTTGTTCAATTTGCTATAACATATCACATTTACTCAGGGATCACTTTTTTCTAAGTTCCTCCCATACATCAGTGTTGTTTTCGTTATTCATGAGACCATACTTACTACGGTGCATCCTCAAATGATCCATTCATTGTGTTCAGCATATTGAATTTCATATACTCAGGAAAGTAGACAGCATCACCGTTCAACGTATGTGTCATATCGATCATAGCACAATGCACGGATGATACCATGATCATTGACAGGGCGACTAAACCTTCCTTATTCATCATGCACGTTTTAACAAGTCAAATGCAATCTAACTACCTAAATATTCGGATCGAATGGTTATTTAAACATGAGTCCAACAATGTATCATCACACCCGGTTCTCAACACGTCGTACAACCGGAAGGGCGCGTGAATTTCGCACAGAGTACTTCAAAGTTTTGACAGAATATGAGAATTTCTCCCGGGAATTTCTTCATCATAGAAACATCGACCGTACTGCGCAGAGATGCCTCGAGTATCACTAAGTTTAAGTCTCAACATTTCACCTGATCCACGGCAATTTGTTGAAGACATTGTCATGCATTTTTCACAAAATTCATCATATTTGTGACAACTTGACTCAATCATGTAAAAGTGACTAAATCAATAAAATCATCACACATCATCCAGACACTCACGTCAGGTCTAAAATAAACGGATTGGCAGAGAAATTAAAGGCAGAATCTGATCTATAGGGGGTGACAAAATTACAAGCAACATGTATAATTGACCTACCAATCTATTCCTTACAATATCAAATACAATATCTCCCAAAAGATTCACAATATGTTATTAATTGGTGAAGTTATTAATGATTCAAAGTGCAAAATTGAGTGAAAAATGTTTAAATTCTCCAAAATAATAAGAATGGTAACCATTCTTATCGAAAAATCATCCAGACACTCACGTCAGGTCTAAAATAAACGGATTGGCAGAGAAATTAAAGGCAGAATCTGATCTATAGGGGGTGACAAAATTACAAGCAACATGTATAATTGACCTACCAATCTATTCCTTACAATATCAAATACAATATCTCCCAAAAGATTCACAATATGTTATAAATTGGTGAAGTTATTAATGATTCAAAGTGCAAAATTGAGTGAAAAATGTTTAAATTCTCCAAAATAATAAGAATGGTAACCATTCTTATCGAAAAATAATACATTATTGTAAAAATCTTTAGTTTTCCTGGAATAAAGTATCTTCTATTGTGATTTTTAGAAAATAGACATGACAAGGAATGACATGAGCCAAAAATATTCTAAAATTGAAACAATTTTTTGTTTAGCCTGCTCGCTATATCTGATTCTCTCTTTAATTTTGTTTGGAATTGAAATGTAAAACGCGATGGGCGTGTATAAAGCGAACCAGCATATGTCCTTAGGCCTAAAACAAGTATTTGGGCGTTTTTCCTTTTTTGCTTCGTCTAAGTATAAAAGTTGAGCTTCCACCAAACATTCCCACACTCGCTTACCAGTTTCCAATGTAAACGTCTCAAGTATCTTGGTCCATTTCCGAAGGTATCGTAGATTTTAATTTTGGCACGAAAAAGTATACATGAGCTAGTAATGAAAAATGTAGCCGTTAAACCGCATCGGTCATGTTGCTGACGTTTTTTCTATAATCACTTTACGGTTTAACTAGTTTTTTCAGTTGTAGACTGACTATATAAGAGGCATTTTAATTTAAAAACAAGGCATTAATATGACAAAATGTCACCACCTAGTTGCTCACAATATTGTTAGTTCAATCTAAGTCAGATTTGAATTTCTGAAAACTCTGTAGTAGATGGTTTTGGAAATTAAATTGGTCAATTTAAAGCAAGTTGTTTGACCCTGAGAAGGTCATTGAAGGTGAAATCCCAAATCTAAAGTCAGGTTTGAACATCTGAGAACTTGTAGATGCTTTTGAAAAAACATTGGTCAATTTGAAGCAAGTTGAAAAAAGACCTTTTTGATCTTGAAAGGTCATTGAGCTTTTTTGACCATGGGAATGTCATTGAAGGTCAAATATATAGCCAGATTTGAACTTTTGAGAACGTGTAGATGATTTTGAAAAAGAAATTGGTCAATATGAAGCAAGTTGAAAAATACCCTTTTGACCTTTCTTTGACCTTGAGAAGGTCATTGAAGTCAAATCTTAAAGCTAAAGTCAGATTTGAATTTCTGAAAACTAGTAGATGATTTCGAAAAAAATTGAAGTCAGTCTAAACAGTATTTGTTAAGTTATTGGAAGTTGTAAGACTTTGTTACAGACGCCAACCGCCGCCCCCCGATCGCCAAAAAACGGAGACCATAACAATATGTCATCACTCCCTGGTGGTGACATAAAAAACGATGTCGTTACTGAAATAACATGACGTAAAATGTGCCACATACACTTATTATTGAAATAACTCTGGGTTAAGACTAGAGGCAACTTCTATTGAAACTCTCTTTACTTGGAGATGGCAAAGTCAGGTCTTCATTGAAAGTCCAACAAAGTGAGTGAGGTGTTTTGAAAATGCTTCTCAATAATAAGTCAATTTGAAGCAAGCTGAAAAGAGACCTTCTTGACCGTGTTACCTTGAGAAAGTCAGTGAAGGAAGGTCAAGTCTGAAATCTTAAAATCAGATTTGAAATTCTGAGATCTTGTTGATGATTTTTTTAAATATTGGTCAATTTGAAGCAAGTTGAAAAAATATTTTTTTTACCTTCAGAAGGTCATTGAAGGTCAAATCGCGAATGTTAAGTCAGATTTGTAATTCTGAGAACTTGTATTCAAATTCAAAATTCAAAAATATTGACCTCTAAAAAGTCCAACAGAGTTAGGGTGTACTTACAAACTTGTCGCCAAAATCACGTCGCGCACTTACGGTTGTACGATGTGTTGAGAATGGGGCGTGTATATCTGTATATTGCCCGAACAGATATTTTCAGTCTTTATAAACCTCTCACTGGTGAAGTAAAACAAATCCACGGTGTGATGAGTCTTATTTTTGGTAGGGAAATACTTCCTATTTGAGTAAATTTCTTTCAAAAAATCCACATAATCTTATCCGTAGTAAGTTACTCAAGTTTTTTAACACAGATTTTTAATCAAGTTCATGATCCAGCTTGATATTATATATGAATACAGGGACATTATGCCATTTGGCCCTGACATTTTTATTGTGGAATTTAATGGTCTCATTTATTTGCTTCAAAAGAAAAAAATTAAATTAGAATACTTGAAAGGGGAACATGACATGAATGAGGAACTTAAAGCAGTCATATGCACCCAAAACGTGATAAAGATGTAAAATTGCAATGGGAGAATTTCGAAGAATATATATAGTACTATCAAATCCAACATCTACCCTTTGCAATCGTTCGACTTCGCGATTTTAAAAATGTCTCTATGATAGATTACGACCTTAAATGTATATATTTGTCGTTCTTGAACAGCGAGTCAGTGAAATGCGATATCCAGCTTCCTCGTCTTTGCAACGTCGGGAGTAAAACTAGGCTTCGCATCCAATTGAAATAACTATAGATGACGTTAGGGCACAAACATATGAAAATTTAGTGTTTGGTCAAAATTAAGTTCAATTTTACACCAAATCACTGGTCAATGTGTCCTCCTGGGCCATCTTAACAGCAGCAATTCCTTTCGGGTCGGAGGGATATTGAGTTGGAAAAAGAGAACGGTGAGGGTAGAAACTCTAAGGAAACTCTTCTAAAGTCCCTTAACAGGTTTTAAGAAGGTTATAAAATCCCACACCCCTATTTGAAGGGCTTTTAAGGTCATATCTGAAAATAATTGCTGCTGTTAACATGGCCAAGGGGACACATTGACTAGTAATGTGGTGTAAAATTGAACTTTATTTTGACAAAACACTAACTTTTAAAATGACTGTAACTTTTTCCCATTCGGGAGTTAAACCATGATACTTGGCAAATCAATGTAACTTTGGATAAGCTTTAAAATGATATATGACACATACTATGAGGGCACTGCAATATGTCTGCCTAGGGGGGGGGGGGGGCCCATACTTTCAGGACACCCTGTATATGAAGAAACATACAATCTCAATGTTCATTCAGTAAAACATGTCTAATCTGAACACCTCTGGGACCAGCCATCAGTGTTCCGATTAGGAGGTGTTCACATTTCAAGGTTTTTCAACATGTAGTTCAAGAGTAGGAGGTATCAAAGGGACTGAGTAAAAGTGTTCACATTGAGAGGTGCTCGGATTGTAGACGTTTTCGGATATACAGGTTTCACTGTACACGCCTAAGTGTATCATTGATCTAGAATTACCGATATTTTGACAATATAAGGTCAGAATTTATAGCCATAATCCATATATTGCTCTATTTAACAGGAACCATACATGTAATATAATATACAGTATTTTCATTTTTATTGATTTAGCTGACATGATTTGATTTTGAACATACTATATTGTGTATATTATTGTACATATGCTATTGCATATACCATATTGTAACATATGGTATATGCCATGGACAGAAATTGATCATTTCTAGCATAGACTCATTTCATACAACGTTTTTTCTTTACTTTGGTCCCTCGTCCAACAAATTGGATGAAAAGTATCTAAATGTTCTACCTAGTCCTCAAAAAAAATTTATGCTATAAAAATAGATTCATCCTTCTTCTTCTTAAATGCAGGTGCCCCCTGTTTGTGCTGTGCCTCCGGGTGATTGGAGAGTGTTGGAGGGCACTGGGAGACAGGGCTTTCCATGAGGGCATGTTTCAGATCATAGAAGAGATGACTGTCATCTTGAGTACAGAAACTTATTGCAGTTCCAGTCTTACCAGCACGCCCAGTTCGACCAATCCTGTGAGTGTAATCTGAAATGGTATTGCCTCAAATTAAACACACTTATATTTATGTTGGTTGCCATTTTTGTTCCCTCATTTAAAATTGCCTCCTTTTTGCAAAATGCACACTTTGACATGACATGATGACAGTCACATGGCGCCCTATTAGAAATTTCTGTTTGAGTAGACGACCATGCCCATAATAATCAGCCTTTAAATTTGGTAAAACAAGCTCATTGGGCACCACTCTATAAAATTTCAATTGGTAACTGGTATTTGAGTTATCACATGGACAGAATAATAAACAAATGAATGGATGTGTATGCCTACTCAAACTTAATTCTGTGTGATATTCATGAATTTTGCATAGAAGTTAATTTGTGCCACAATCACTAATTTTTGTAACATCCCTATTTAGTATTAGTTGATTAATTTTATTAATAGCACCATATAGATATCAACTGTTTAGTGAATTTGGTAAAATGACCAAATAAATCCATTACCTTCAATACTCTTGGCCATGTCATAATTGATAACTAGAGTAACATCTTTGATGTCAATACCACGTCCAGCCACATCTGTTGCCACGAGAATATCTTTGTTTCCCTCCTTCAAGCTGGCCAGGGCAAACTCTCTCTGTTCCTGTCCTTTACCACCATGGAGGGTTGCTGCATTGTACTAGAATAATAATAGAAACCAAATGTAATACAATTAAGGCTGGAGTGTATGTTTATTTGATACTTTTGATTTCAGATGCTCAATTTAAATATGGATAACCCCTCCCCGTCTGTTTGTGCATGGTGCAATATATGCATATGCCTCATTCACATTTTGAATTTTGAATTGGTGGAGACAGAAAACCTGCAGTTCACATACCGTAGATACTAGTGGTGTCAATTAACCGCTTGAGCATTAACCGGTTAACCAGGGGTTTTTGTGTCAATTAACCGCTTGAGCATTAACCAGTTAACCAGGGGTTTTTACCGGTTAAAGTCGGTTAACCGGCGGGAAATTTGAACTGATAATTTCAAATGAAATATTCATCTTCGATCTTGAAAGTTGAAAAAACTGGAAAAATGATATATCGGCGTTTATTTTTTACGTTCGTCAAGCTTTACTCTATTCTAAGTAAGTAAGCGCGGGAAAGCAATGTGGCAGGGATTAAAGTTGCTGATTGGATGTTTGTAAGGAGTTATCGGATGTATGAGTAGCTTATACGTGAAACTGACACCATAAAACCAAACGGATTAGCATGCAAAATAAGCGCGGGAAATAACAGAATTATACACGGTCAACTAACCGCCCATAAAAACACAGACCGGTCAAGGCATTATCGGCGGTTAACTGGTTAACCGGTTAATACTTGACACCTCTAGTAGATACACTTATTTTGGCGCTGCTTAATTTGACGGATTTGCTCAATTTCAATTTATGCTCTATTTAATTTGGCGTATTCAGGACTGAAGTTTAATTTTGTAGATGTTTATGTCATTTGGACAGGTGCTTACGAAGATATTTTCTGTATTTCTTTTGGAATAATGTAGAATTGATGACATGTTGACAGGAAAAGGGGCCCCTGGAGTTTAGTTTCTGAAGTGCATTGGACAAAAATTCCAAACTGAAATTTGACGGTTTTTTAATTTTAAAATTAAAACGGGAGCCAAATTAAGTGTGTCTACAGCATGAACTTTGATGAGATGATGCCTTGAGGTGACTGAGACATTTCAGACATCCAAATTAATGTTAAATTGTTAAACATACCCCCATTTTCTCCAGAGATCTGGCCAACACATCAGCTCCTTTCTTCTGATTGACAAATATGATAATAGGAGGATCAATTCCTGCTTGAAGTATAGACACCAATTTCTTCCTGAAACATACATAATCAAAGCTTAGGAATGTGGCCATAAATACTGTAAAGCCCTAGAAATGACAAGAAGATATTGAAAAAAAAAATATTGAAAAAATGAAGATATTGAGCACAATTCTTTTCCTTCATGTTTCAGACATGAGGATACATAATGAGATGAATACTAGAAATAACATTGGGTCACTGATTTGTGAGATTTCAAACAACAAATAGTCACATTTAAGAGATATAAATATGGTTGTGAAATGTGAATACTGAACCTCACTGAACATTTTCAACATTGAAATATCATTTCCTGCTCAAAAAAAGTTTTGTCTGTATTACTGTAACAAAACCTGGTATTTGTTTTCATCCTTTTCTCTGAACACAATAAGTTCTGTGAGAAATGAAATTTGACTCAGCGCTTCATAAAACATTCAAGACAACAGAGATGAATAGCTGAAGCAATCTATTGAATCTTGAGTACCTTTTCTCTTGTTCAGATACAATGTAGACCTCCTGTTTAACTCTATCAATTGGTTTACCAGCTGATCCTATGTATACAATAGCAGGTCTACGCAAATATGTCTTTGCAAGTCGCTCTACAGCAGGGGGCATCGTAGCTGTGAACATGACAGTCTGAAATACAAGGACAAAGTGATCAAAATCTAATTCATACATAGATAGTGAGATATATCAAGTTCCAGCAAATTCCTTTGCGAAAAATTTTCCTTGCAAAATAATTTGTTCTTTTAAGTGAAGCTGTAAAAATCTTTTGCAATGTGTGAAAATAATTTAATCACATGACTGAATTGTGGATGATAAAATACACTAGTGTCTTGTATTCTAGACTTTGAATTTGTGCTGCCACACTCATTTAAAGTCTGGAAACAACAAATCATCCTAAAATTCATTGAGTCCTGGGCTTAAACCCTTTAATATGAGTCGCAAATGCTAGTGAAGAAAACACAATTTATCAAATCCCCGGTCACTTTGAACATAAACTTTAAAAAACAAGGTTATTTTTTATGTTATGTGAAAATTTCATGGAGAAATATGAAAGATTCTTGCAATGAGTGCCTTCTTTGGTGAATGAACAATCTGTAACTTGTAAAACTCACCTGTCTATATTTTTTATTTGACAAGAAATTTGCTTTTAAGAAATTTTCATCTTCAGCTTGTTCAGAGTCCGGCTTCAGGTTGGTGAGAGGCATATACTCCAAGATAGTCTTTACATCAGGCTCAAAACCCATATCTATCATCCTGTCAGCCTATAAGACAATACAATAGCCTAAGTTTTGAATATGCAAATGTAAGAATTAAGCAGAACTGCCAACCCAACGCATGAGAAATAAATATCAAGCAATTCATTTCTCAACATTAACATGCATTTGGATATACTAGAAATGAACATTGTATGTATCTGTATAATTGATATGCCTCTACATATCAAGAATGTTGTGTGTGTATACGATATAAAGTGAATATAAAATGAATTGATTATAGAAAATATCACCCTTGGTATACGCAGCTAATGAAAATTGACCGGTACGGGTCAAAAGCTGGACCGGTACGGGTTAACGGTTTTATTTGAATTTAAAACAGCCATAACTTGCTCAATATTGACTTCCTCGTGTCTAATTTGAAATATATGATGCCTCTCGATGCTTTTAAGTACCCCAATTTTTTACAGATTTTTAAACGGACCAAAACTCTCTAAATGCGCATTTATGCTCTTTTCTCTCGAGAACGACTGTCTCATTTTCACGATAACTTTTATAAAAAATGCGAAACTTTGTGACATAGAATTTCATCCTGCTTGCAGCGAGAAGACGGACCGGTTCTATTGCCCCGAACCGGTCCATCTTCTCGCTGCAAGCAGGAGGAAATTCTTTGTCACAAAGTTTGGCATTTTTTATAAAATCAAACGCGCGTCATTGAAACTCACAAGATGTAAATAGCATGTCATTTACATCATACCTTGATGGGGAAAAATAGATCTTATATGTTAAAAGTACTAAATAAAAGTTATCGTGAAAATGAGACAGTCGTTCTCGAGAGAAAAGAGCATAAATGCGTATTTAGAGAGTTTTGGTCCGTTGAAAAATCTGTAAAAAATTGGGGTACTTAAAAGCATCGGGAGGCATCATATATTTCAAATTAGACACGAGGAAGTCAATATTGAGCAAGTTATGGCTGTTTTAAATTCAAATAAAACCGTTAACCCGTACCGGTCCAGCTTTTGACCCGCACCGGTCAATTTTTGTTAGCTGCGTATACCAAGGGTGAAATATGTTAGAATGATTAACTTTCTCTTATCTCATCTCTGACATCATAGATCATAATTGTATAGAAAATATCTTTCAATCTACTTTGGGTTGCTTTGGGTTGCTAAACAAAACACTGTTTAACTTACCTCATCCATGACAACATATGTACACTGACCCAGCACAAGGTATCTGTTCTCCAACACATCTATTAATCTACCAGGTGTTGCTATGACAATCTAAACAACAAACATACAAAATAATGTATCATTTCTTAGAGGTGAATAATTATAGAGCAAGATAACAGTAAAAGCTTCTTCTTAGTGAATATAAATTATTAACACTGTTTATTAATACTTTTAGTAAATAAAGATAAAATGCACAACAAATTGTCAAAAAGTATCAAATATGAATGGAAGAAATAATATTTTATATAAGTTCCGAGTTAATAAGTCAGCTAATCTGCATATAGCAATGGTGTCATAATAGGAGGATCTATCAGGGGTGAACAAATAAAAGTTTGAAAAAGATTTTGGAATTTTTTTTAAAAAATTTGTATTTAGGAATTTCTACATTAGCTTCCTTGCAACCATTGGATAAAAAGTGTGTTCTCACCTCGCAACCTTGTCTCAGTTTGAAGCCTTGTTCCTCTCTAGATATACCACCAATTACTGCAACTGATCTGATCCCAAGTGGCTTGCCAAACTTCAGTGTTTCTTCCTCTATTTGTTGGGCCAACTCCCTGGTGGGGGCCAGGATCAATGCATATGGACCTTGGTCTGCATCTTCTATTCTATAATACAACATTACTCTTTAATGAGTAAGGTCAATCAAGGTGGCACAAAAATATGGGAAACAGTGGTGGACTTAAAAACATCTACAGCAATGAGATTTAGAAAAATCATATTTTCTGTTG
Source organism: Owenia fusiformis (assembly GCA_903813345.2). NCBI lineage: Eukaryota > Metazoa > Annelida > Polychaeta > Sabellida > Oweniidae > Owenia > Owenia fusiformis. The sequence continues at coordinate 15,382,682 of CAIIXF020000007.1, read as the reverse complement.
AGGTGTTGTGAGATTTATTCCATATAAGTCCTTTGACCCAATGTGTACAGAGAATATGTTCCTTTGTAACTAACCTTTTCATTTTTGGCAATGTTTGTATCCACACTAGAAGAGGTATCAAGAAAGCAGCTGTTTTTCCACTTCCTGTTTCCGCAACTCCTATGATGTCACGGTTCTGTAGACCAATAGGAATAGCTTGTCTCTGAATAGGTGTTGGTTGCTAGAAGAAAACATTACATCTGTTTTGAATTGATAAATAATGACTACAACACAATTAAGGGTATGCAAACAATACTAGTGCTCATAATATGCAAAAAATAAGCAAAAGATTTATATAACCAAATCTTCATCATTACACATTTATACAATGGCTTCTAGCAGAGATCACGATAGTTGAAACAAGGCATTAACATGACAAAATGTCACCACCTAGTTGCTCACAATATTATGAGTTCAAACTTAAGTCAGATTTGAATTTCTGAGAACTTGTAAAGTCAAATTTGAACTTCTGAAAAGATGTAAATGATTTTGAAAAAAAAATTTGGAGAGTCAGATTTGAATTTCTGAGAACATGTAGATTTTGAAAAAAAAAATTAGTCAATTTGAAGCAAGTTGAAAAAAGACCTTTTTGACCTTTTTTGACCTTGAGAAGGTCACTGAAGGTCAAATGTCAAATCTAAAGTCAAATCTAAAGTCATATTTGAATTTCTGAGAACATGTAGATGATTTTGAAAAAAGATTAGTCAATTTGAAGCAAGATGAAAAAATACCTTTTTGACCTTTTTGACATTGAGAAGGTCATTGAAGGTCAAATGTTAAATCTAAAGTCTAAAGTCAGATTTGAATTTCTGAGAACATGTAGATGATTTTGAAAAAAAAATTTAGTCAATTTGAAGCAAGTTGAAAAAAGACCTTTTTGACCTTTTTTGACTTTGAGAAGGTCATTGAAGGTCAAATGTCAAATCTTAAGTCAAATCTAAAGTCAGATTTGAATTTCTGAGAACACGTAGATGATTTTGAAAATTTTTTTAAGTCAATTTGAAGCAAGTTGAAAACAGACCTTTTTGACCTTTTTTGACCTTGAGAATGTCATTAAAGGTCAAATGTCAAATCTAAAGTCAGATTTGAATTTCTGAGAACATGTAGATGATTTTGAAAAAAAAATTAGTCAATTTGAAGCAAGTTGAAAAAAGACCTTTTTGACCTTTTTTGACCTTGAGAAGGTCATTGAAGGTCAAATGTCAAATCTAAAGTCATATTTGAATTTCTGAGAACATGTAGATGATTTTGAAAAAAAAATTAGTCAATTTGAAGCAAGATGAAAAAATACCTTTTTGACCTTTTTTGACATTGAGAAGGTCATTGAAGGTCAAATGTCAAATCTAAAGTCAGATTTGAATTTCTGAGAACATGTAGATGATTTTGAAAAAAAATTTAGTCAATTTGAAGCAAGTTGAAAACAGACCTTTTTGACCTTTTTTGACTTTGAGAAGGTCATTGAAGGTCAAATGTCAAATCTTAAGTCAAATCTAAAGTCAGATTTGAATTTCTGAGAACACGTGGATGATTTTGAAAAAAAATTTTAGTCAATTTGAAGCAAGTTGAAAACAGACCTTTTTGACCTTTTTTTGACCTTGAGAAGGTCATTGAAGGTCAAATGTCAAATCTTAAGTCAGATTTGAATTTCTGAGAACATGTAGATGATTTTGAAAAAAAAATTTTGTCAATTTGAAGCAAGTTGAAAACAGACCTTTTTGACCTTTTTTGACCTTGAGAAGGTCATTGAAGGTCAAATGTCAAATCTAAAGTCAGATTTGAATTTCTGAGAACATGTAGATGATTTTGAAAAAAAAATTTAGTCAATTTGAAGCAAGTTGAAAAAAGACCTTTTTGACCTTTTTTGACTTTAAGAAGGTCATTGAAGGTCAAATGTCAAATCTTAAGTCAAATCTAAAGTCAGATTTGAATTTCTGAGAACACATACATGATTTTGAAAAAATATTTTAGTCAATTTGAAGCAAGTTGAAAACAGACCTTTTTGACCATTTTTGACCTTGAGAAGGTCATTGAAGGTCAAATGTCAAAACTTAAGTCAGATTTGAATTTCTGAGAACACGTAGATGATTTTGAAAAAAAAATTTAGTCAATTTGAAGCAAGTTGAAAACAGACCTTTTTGACCTTTTTTGACCTTGAGAAGGTCATTGAAGGTCAAATGTCAAATCTAAAGTCAGATTTGAAGGTCAAATGTCAAATCTAAAGTCAGATTTGAATTTCTGAGAACATGTAGATGATTTTGAAAAAAAATTTAGTCAATGTGAAGCAAGTTGAAAAAAGACCTTTTTGACCTTGAGAAGGTCATTGAAGGTCAAATGTCAAATCTAAAGTCAGATTTGAACTTCTGAGAACATGTAGATGATTTAGAAAAAAATTGAAGTCAGTCTAAACAGTATTTGTTAAGTTATAGGAAGTTGTAAGAAATTGTTACAGACGCCGGACGCCAACCGCCGGACGCCAACCGCCGTCGCAAAAAAACGGAGACCATAACAATATGTCACCACTTTTGGTGGTGACATAAAAAAAACGGAGACCATAACAATATGTCACCACTTTTGGTGGTGACATAAAAAAAAACGGAGACCATAACAATATGTCACCACTTTTGGTGGTGACATAAAAACTTGTTAGCCATTGTGGCTAAATCTTCCAAAATTTTTTTAGCCAACCCAAATATGAATTAGCCATTTTGAAAAACCGTAAAAAAGGGAATTCGCAATAGAGGTGTCACGGTCCAAGAAAATTTCGGTACGGTACGGAACGTTACTAATGGTCTCAACACGTTACTTTCAGGACGGGACGGGACAGAACATTAAAAATGATGCAATGTCTGATGATGACAGTTTCACTTTCAGTTTCACTTTTCAAAATCATATTCAGGAATAAAAAAACTTCCATTAAAATTGAATGTAAAGCATCTGCCGCGAATGTGATCGGCATTTCACATAGTCTGCACGGTGTAATATCACCAATTTGTTTACCTTGTGATATCGGAGTCCCAAAATACTTCCAAACTGCCGACTTTTTCGACTTAGATGCCGGCTCGATTTTTCAATTTCTTTCTTACATCCGGCATACTGATAATGCACTCGATTTGCGAACGACGATGAAGAAATTTACGAACAAGCATTACCATCTACCTGAAATCGCCGGTCCGTTAATAACACTTTTCAATGCAAAGAAGTGTAATCTAGGTACGAGGTAAGTGAAAATATTGAATTTTTCAGAACGAAATCGGAGGTGTTCCTCGCTATTTATACACGTTTTTATGCATTTTAGGGAAGGAATCTATGTTCCGATATTAACCCTTTCTGTCCCATGTCCCGAACCGAAGCATCTGGACCGAAATTCGGTCCAATATCGGGAAAACGTGACACCTCTAATTCGCCATAACTGCGAAATACCTTTACATATTTTTCGCCACCCCTTTCGAAAATTCGCAATTGGCGAATGGCGAACGTCTACCGTGATCTCTGCTTCTAGTAAATATATTATAAATTGGGGGTTCAGTATTAGACACATACCTTGTATCCAATATCATCAACCACTTTAAACACATCCTCTGGGAGATTAGCTTCTTTCCATGACCTCAAGGGATGTGGAATCTTGCCTCCTTTACATGATATGGTATAGTCTTCATTGAGGATACGCCAATCTCTGCTCTGCATTTCCTCTAGGGTTTTCTCAGTCCAATGCCGATCATCAAATGCCTGCTTAGCAGTCTTTCTGGCGGCAGATTTCAATCGCTTTCTAGAAAGTTTATAAAATGTACATAAGGGCTGTGATAGAACCATTTATTTCCTGTATTTAATGTTCTGTTGACTGTTCATATATAACCATCTTCTGTTTATTCATGGGCATTCAATAGATTGAAAGCCCATGGTTTATTTTACTGTTGTGACAAAGATCATGAGATTGACTGTGTAACTTCCCCTGAGTACTTCACCTTGTGCTGTTAAGGTGAAGTACAGGGGGGGGGTTGAAGAAAGACTATGAGATACGGTCTTCAAGTATGATCAAATAAAAGCCATTTTTGATGGCATTGGCAATTTGTGATGTCTCATATACCATTTGTTGGTTGATATTTTTATTTATTTTTCAGTGTTATTCCTTATATGTTCTATTTCAAATGAACTACCCTGAATCTCAACCAAATAGTCACACTGCCCTCTTAATACTTCAGATGATTCTACAGTTTTGATACTGATAAGATCATAATGATCACAAATGTAAACATGCAAATTAGCTACTAATAGACAAAATTTGCTGTGTTGTGATTCTTTGACTTATAGACTAAGTGGATAGTGGTCAGACATAACAATTATTATTAATTCACAGAGTGAAGATAAAGTCAAGTGAAGGGTAATCTATAACTTACTCTTCTTGTTCTTTCTCCCCTTCAGTTCTCCTTTTATCCAGAAGATCTCCATAAAATTTGCTTTGATCTTTTTTCTGAGACTGAAAAGTTGAAATCAAGATTAACAGTGGTGAAAATCACCCAGTTAAGTAAAGATAAAAGGTATTTCTGATTTTCAGGGTAAACTGACTCTTTAATTGAGTAGGCTATTTATTGTAATAAGGCTATAACACACATTAACCAAAACTGAAAAGGTGTCAATTTAGAATTTCATTCATCACAAGACTTACCTTGATATCAATACCAGCTATATGTCCCCTGCCAAAAAACTGAACACTATGACGCTCTTTATAGATGGGGTTATAATCTGTAGATGTGTCATCACCAGCTTCCCAGTCGAACACAAATTTACGATCATTCAAACGTCGAATACGTTTTTTCTTTTTAACATTCCCTAAGTATCGTTCCTAAAGCAACACATCAGTTATTAATTACTGTTTAGAGAATTTCATCATGGCATGCAAGGGAATGAACTATTTAGATTACAATGTAAATGTTCATTTACAAAAAATCAACATCCTGGTTGTGTTTTTTAAAATCCAAAACATACGCTCATTTTGTAATTCATGTTTCAAATTTTTAAATTATCTTTTATATAATGTTATCAAAATTAGCTGCATAAATAATTAAATATCATCAATAGAAATGGCCTCATAATTATTTCATTTTAACATGAGCAATAAAAACATGTGAAATTTTCTCTTTATCAATATGTGATCTAGATTAATAGAATATTGAAATGGCATTCTTAGCAACTGATTAATACATGTACTAACTTTAATAGCTTCCACTTCCTTTTCTTTATCTTTTATATCTAATATATCAGGTTTTCCTTGCTCTGCAGCCATTAGTCTTTCTCTTGCTCGTTCGCGGCGTTCTCTCTCACGATGCTCCCTGTCATCTAAGTGTGTGAACATAATCAACTATATTTCAAAATGTACGTACAATACATGTATACAATGATTTGGTATAAACAGTTGTATTTATAATGGCAACTCAGAATACTGCTCTTCATCTTTTGTATTTAAATATATTGGCAATGGCAACACAGAATTACAACACACATTTCCATATTTATATATTTTATATTGGTCTTTACCCATGCCATAGTTTTCCCTTCCTGCATTCAGAAATTCCCTTTGTTTTTGCCTCTCTTCATCCATCTTCTTTCGCTGTTCATCTACTTCCTCCTGACGTCTCTTTAGTGCCTCGGCTGCACGCTCCTCTTTTGTTAGGAATTTAGGCTGAAAAATTTGAACACCTTTGTTATAGAAGTGAAAGAAAATATCTGAACACTCTAATAGGAGGGCACTCGTGTTGTCTGGGCTTGGGTTCGATATTTAGAAATTCTTGCATCAATCAAAAAAAATTTGTGAATGAAAGAACTTTGAGCCAAACAAGCCTACGTGTACATGGAATCAAGAATCATTAATGTTGTTGTTTTCAAATGTTGCCCTTTATATTCTCATCATACCTTGCTGAGAGCTTCCTGTTCTGCTTTTTTCTTTGCTAGCATCTCTTCCAAGGAGAGTGGAACTCTCTTCTCTTCCTTCTCCTCCTTTTCTTTCTTGCCTTTCTTATCTTTGTCATGATCCCTCCTAAAGTACAATGTAGGCAATTGAGGTAAACAGAATATCAACTCATAAAGCACAAATAAAAAGTAAAGAGTATGCCTAGTGGTTGCATATTTTAATGATGAGTTCCAGTTTTTTTTTTCCAGTTTTACTTATGGATAATATATTACTTTTTATCAGCCTTACTCTATGGCTGGCAAGTCTCCTGTAAAAAATAATCAGCAATATTATCTCATTCGAGACCATGCTATTTTTTTCCTTGCCATTGTCTTAGATTCTGAGATTTACTTCAATGTCAGTGAACACAATCAGCTCATTGTTACAAAGGAAATAGTTGTTTCTAATGTTTGGTCAATATCTACACATAAAATTATTTTCTATTTATTTGGTTGTGCTACAGTAGTTGGGAGCATATATAGTTCTACCTCCTATGAATATCTCCATCGGTAAAAACATGAGTAAATTGGTTTTTATGTCTGAGGAAGTGGCATACTAAAACAAAGTTAGTCAATCAAATCTAATATGAAGTTATATACTAACTTGTCTTTGTCTCTACGAGGAGATCTGTCCCTATCTCTCTTCTTGTGCTTCTGACGATCTCGATCTCTACTGCGACTTCTTTTTCGGTCTCCTCTGTCTCGATCTCTGTCTCTATCACGGTCACGATCTCTGGTTCGATCCCTATCCCGACTTCTTGATCGAGGCCTCCTGTCTCGATCCCTGTCTCTTTCCCTTACTTGATCCCGCCCCCTATCAGGGGACCTTCTATACATGTTGGTGTAGAATTCTGTAATAGATTTCATTTCATATTTAATCATACGTGTAATCTTGAATTGTGAAGTTTGAATAGCAGCTATAAACAATACCGATTGTACAGCACTTCAGTTTCATGTTCAACCTCAACCACAGTTGTTGATAATTTTTCGAATGTCTCAATCAAAATGAAGGCTAAATAGTCAACCATAAACCTACTAACAGAAAGTGACCAAAGGCACTATTCTGCAATCAACTGAATATTTTATGGGAAATATGGAAGCTGCCCTTCAAGTCAGTCCAACATCAGTAAGCATGAGTGTTATCCATCATCTATATCCAATATCCATTATCTCAGTACCTTGACCCGTCATTTCAGTTTTCATCTGATTCATCTCAATTATCCCTGAATCAAATACTAAGGGCCACCACTGCATAAGTTCAAAGAAATAAGTTCGCCAAAGAAATAACAACCTTTTTCATTTTGACCAATCATAACATCATTTTTTTCTGGAAATTTTGAGTAGATGTCCCTGAATCAAGTTGAGTAGGACTATCAAGGTAGTAGGACTATCTTACCTTTAGACTCAAGTAAACACTGGTCAGTATCAAGCGAAGGCTGAGACTAACATTTTATGATGGTCTCAGGCGAAGGTAACGGCCGTTACATTTGGCGGATGGGAAGCGTCGGTTTTGATATTATTTGAACCAAATCACTCATATGACATGGGAACTAAGGAAAGGGAAGGTAACTGGAAATATAAGATACGGTAACGGTCATGTTAGTTTTCAATACATGGTAACAAGACATCTTAGCTCTCCATTATAAACTCTCATAACATTACCTCATCACCGCATATCAGTTATCTTATCGGTGGAAGATATCCTTGAACTGTGGCGCCCATGCATGGTATATGAACAAATGACATACATGTACCCCAGAGTTTCCATGTCATATAAGCGGGATTTAGTTCAAATATCAAAGCATTATGTCCAGTGTATGCCCTAAGGATTCAAGAGCTGCTGGTCAAAAAGGCATTACTGACCAGTTGCAATGTTATTTTCCTATACCTAGTGAAAAAATCAACTGGTCAGTATCAAAAGTAACCAGATAATGACCAGCTGTCCGACGCTTAAGGCGTGGCCTGATTATGTCAACTATAAAGTTAGTTTAATTCAATGAAAACTAAAAATATCGAACTCGCCACTTCCCATCTGCCATCTTTGATGCGAAGGTGACGGCCGTTACCTTCGCTTGATACTGACCAGTGAGTAAAGTAAGGCCTATAAGTAAGTTCATCACCGACTGGTGACTGGTTAGATTCAAATCATTGACTTTTAGACTCTAGATTCCCGATAAAGATATTTCTTCGAACACCATGCCTGTCAACTATCCCGCAATATTTGTGTATTTGTCACACATTTGCTGAAGAAATTGGGAGTCAGGCCAGTTTTTTATTCTGTCACGTAAATTCTGTCTGTCATTTTTCTGATAACTGTCAAGCAATACCCTTTGCATTGGTTTGACTTCACTTCTTAAAAGAGAGCTTCGTCTTCACTCTTTCAAACTACAATAAACCTGTGAACTCACCGCGCCAATCAGTGTTCGTCGGTCAAATTTGGCCATTTTTTTTGGGTTCTTTATATGGTCATTCCTTCTGACGTCATCGTTGAGCCCGGAATTGACCAATGACATGCGCATATTTAATTAGAACGCATTTGGCGTAGGTCAAAAGTGATTTACCCAAACTGTCACCGGTACCAGTCGTGGGGGCGGGCTGCTTAACTGTAATATGGTCTCTACTAGGCAGAGTGTAGTTTAACTAGACTCTGCACGCAGGGTAGTCAAGCAAAGATATTCCCACGGAACTTAAAAAAACCAATAATGCTGTAACATCAAAAGAACGAAGCCGAAAAAGAACGAACCCATTTTGTTTGGAATTTTCATGCGATTTGCCTATAGATCTATGTCACACATTTCCTTTGTTTTATTTGTCTCTACACCCCCTCCCGCCCCCGTTGACGGGAGTTCTTGAAAGCGAGCATTGGCCTTCGATCAAGAGAAGCAAGCGTGAGAAATTTGAGGTGTCTAAAATTTGGATGTATGCAATAAAATTTGGACCAAGGTGTTCAGATTTGGGCCAGACTGGTTATGGACCAAGGTGTTCACAATTTGAAGAAGGTGTTCAACATTTGTAAGTCACTCATTTTGTTCCTAAGTTTACAGGCCTAAAGTTTAGACAATCAACCTGCATAAAATTTTTGAATCATGTATTATTCGCTCACCTTACACTACTTTGGCAGCTTAGTAACGTGTAATTGAAAGGTAATCAATCGTTTTGTAAATGTATTTTCACCGTGCAAGAAACGACCGGAAATGAAGCTAGAGATTGACACACCTCATAGTAGGTTTTCAGAGTCTTCAAAATATCGCTTATTATTGTAATTTCGGATAACAGAACAAGAAAATTGATAATAGAACAATCATTCCGATTGTTAACTATTTGAAAATGACACAAATTCTAAATGGAAGAAGTACTTTTTATTTGAGCTAGAAATAAATATTTGGCGTAGGACCTGCATATTTGTTTACATCATGGCGGACGTTTTGTGGGAAGACAGAGATGTCAGATTTGACATCAGTTTGCAGTAAGTATAGACATTGACAAAGTGGTAGTTTGCGGTTCGTAGTATAAATATGAATTGGTAGTGTTCACATTGATATATTTAACGTTAGTAAAAACAATTTTGGATAAAATTATTTAAATTTTTACAGCTTTTTTAAAATTCAGGGGTTGAAAATAAGTTGAATTAAAATCTTAGTCTAGTCTAGTGGTTATTTAGTGAAAATTAATCTTTGAGTCAACTGCTGACTTTTTCAACCCCAAGGTTTCATTACAAAATTAGTTTTGGGGGTGAAAATCAACCCCACATTTACGGCGGTAATGTTAGACTATATCCTATTTAGTCTAGCCTAGTCAGTCTGTTGGATACATACTAGGGGTAATGTACATGATACAATTTACTTCGGTCCAAAGCCTTCTCTATATTCGGGCTTTGAGTAGAAAGATTGAGCTGCCTTGGTATTGTAAATCATTGTGTCACACGCACAGTAAATACGGCATAATAATATGAAATATACCTGTACCTTTATGTATAGATTTGAGAAACATCAGCACACAATAATACGCGGTAGCCTGACAGTCTCCCCAGGTAAAATGAGTTGTAAACCATAGATCTATTTTTAAATGTTAAGGTTTTAAATTATATTCTATTCAAATTCTATCACTGTTAAATTATATATCTGCTATATATGGGCTTATTAGCCTTTTGCAGATTATTGACATAGACATAGACATAGACATCTCTGCCTGAATCTATTGTTATATTTTTGATTTCTTCAAGCGAGAATAATTTCAAAGTTTCCTCCATTTATTCACGTCCTGAACCGGAAGCCATTTTTTAGCTACAGCGAGAAAATTTCACCATGTGTCAAACTCCGAAAATAAATTTTGAAATATCTAAATCCAGACAAGCAACGTTTCATCCTAAATATAATAAATATTCTTAAAAATATTTATAAAATTTATTAAAAATGATTTCTAGGTGCGTGTAGCAATTTTTACATACGAAATACGAGTACATACAAAATCATTGAAGTTACATCTAGCTGTAAGCTAGAGACTCGAGTAAGATACAATCATTTAGATCTACTGATTACTGCATCGCATGCCATGGATCTATTTCGATCCCACAATCATTATAAAGAACACTTACTTCCATGGGCGTAGCGCCCGGTACGCTGGGTACGCACAGGCATACCAGATGGTTGCAAATTCGCTCCAAATACAACCAAATTTCAAAATTTTCCTGGGGAGAACCCCCAGATCCCCCTAAATTGTTGTTTTTTGATTCTTGACTCTTGTTCCTGTGGTGGTGGCGTACTACTTGGAAAAATAGCACGCCTATGCTTACTTCCATATCCATGAAAATGAAATACTAAAAGTCTCCACCTACATGTACCTTCTGTCCTCAAATGTTTCATACATCATTGATTTGACATTAAGGTAAATGTGTACTTATGGCCATTTTAATGCAATCCTTATTCCTCATTGAGTCGCATGTTATTTTTTTTTCCAATATGAACTCCTTCCACACATTGTCTATATCTTTCTGTAGAGGATAGACATTGTAGAGAATAGTGTTTTTTAAAATGTATAAAAATGAGAAAATACACATGTACACATTCCTGGTACTATTTTAATGCTGGTGATTTTTATTTAAGGCAAATACAGATGCGACCTGGGGAGAAGACTGTTGACAGATTAGATGCTATTGAAGATACAAAGGGAAACAATGGAGACAGAGGTACATTTTATATAATTGTCATGAACATATTAAAAGTAAGGCCATTCAAAGTTAATAATGTTTAAACGTCCTCTTGATAGTCCAAATCTCAGGGGGCTGGGTTATGAAAAACAAAGTAATTAAGAACAAAACTGTTATTTTTGATTCGGAATAATACTGGCTAGTATATCTGAACCCTGGCCTGACCCTTGAATATGTGGAGCAAGCAAACAAATACATGTAATATTTGATCAGTAGATTATATCATCTACAAATCTAAAAAATATGTGTATGATAGTTATGACATAGTTATGTTCTCTCCTTATAGAAACATAACTCTGGAATATCAACTAGCAAGATCTGATGGTATCCATAACCATTTCTCTTGTTTTCCAGGACGGTTGATAATCACAAATTTAAGGATCCTTTGGCACTCCATATCTCTGCCCAGAGTTAACCTGTGTAAGTAGTATGTGAAACATGATACATATTTTATATCTTTTAAAATCAGGATTCCATTGAAGCAATTTTTTTCACTATAATATAGATTTTAAAGTAAAAGACTCCATATTTTATAATCAGATGTTATTAATGTTTTTGTATTTGGTGAATTACAAGAGTGATAGTGAAACTCATGGTAAACATACACTTTAAATTATATTATGAAAGATACAACTGAGTCCAACTTTATATATCAGATTTGCTTACAATTGAAAGTTGTTGAAATTGTTCATATATGGAATTTCTTTTTAGGTCACGTTAAATTACAAAAACATGCACTTTTTACTTACTCTTAAATTCAGTTTTATTGCTGAAATTATTATCCCATCGAACGAAGTTCGGAGGGATATAGGGAACGCCTCCGTCCGTCCGTCCGTCCGTACGTACGTCCGTCCGTCCGTCCGTCCGGGCGATAACTCAAATACAGTTGGCCCGATTTTGTTCATATTTTGTACACATATACCCTATGGGGGTAGAAGTTCTGCTCGAAAGCCGATTTTCAAAATGGCCGCTCAATTCAAAATGGCGGCCATTTTAGTGCCGATTTTACAGTAATTTAGGTGCAATATGTAAAACTGTAATAGCAATATGTTTTAAATGTAAAAAAATTATGAAGGACATTAATAAAGCTATAAATGTAGACATTAAAGAAGCACATGGCAGCCATCTTGAAAAATGGCGGCCTTTATTCGTTATTTTACGATTTTTGCTATAACTCGAAAAGTAGTGGAGCGATTTTGTTCATATTTGGTATGTGAATACTATAAGCATTGCACACTGCCTAAAGACACTTTTGGTAGAAGGCGGCCATTTTTCAAAATGGCCTCCATTTTAACGTATATTACTATAACTCGAAAAGTAGTGGAGCGATTTTGTTCATATTTGGTATGTGAATACTATAAGCATGGCACACCGTTCTATGACACTTTTGGTAGAATGCGGCCATTTTGAAAAAAAATTTGAAAAATGGCCGCCATTTTAACGTATTTTACTATAACTCGAAAAGTAGTGAAGCGATTTTGTTTATATTTGGTATGTTTCATATTTCATATGTGAATACTATAAGCATGGCACACTGTCTAATGACACTTTGGGTAGTAGGTGGCCATTTTGAAAAATGGTCACCATTTTTATGTTTTTTACTATAACTTGAAAAGTAGTGAAGCGATTTGGTCATATTTGATATGTGAATACTCATGAGCCTTGCACACTGTCTCATGACACTTCAGATAGTAGGCAGCCATTTTATAAAAATGGCTGTCATTTTTACATTTTTTACTATAACTCGAAAAGTAGTGGAGCAATTTTGTTCATATTTGATATGTGAATACTTTAAGCATGGCACATTGTCTAATAAAACTTTGGGGAGTAGTCAGTCATTTTGAAAAATGGCCACCATTTTTATGTGTGTTATTTTACAAGTACATGTATGCGATTTTTCAAAGATTTTATAGGTGGCTACTTAAAAGCATATTATTTCTTCTGATGACAACTTGGCTAGTGAGTAACCATTTTGAAAATGGTGGCCTTTCTGGTGTGTTGTTTTATTATGTTTGCTATATATTTCGTTTGTAAAAATGCCAGCCATTTCTGTTCGATGGGATTCGCTACGCTTTGGCGTTGCCGTTGTTCTGGTTTTGAGTGCATAAGGTACCTAAAATGGGTTGACAAATCCCATATTGATACTGATAATGTTTTTGTCTATTTCAGCCATTGGTTACAACTGTGTGCTCAATATCTCTAGCAAAATTGCTCAGTCAGTAAGTTATGCATCATAGAATTAGAGCTATCTGTATGTAAAATGTAGCTTTTATAATGTCATAATCGAATAAACGTATGTATTTGCAATAATTAAAAAGAATTCTGTGTAACAGGCCATAAAGTATTTCCTAAATATCAACATTTTATAGTTGTCATCAGGTTATGATGAATCTCTAATAAAACATCATTTTGTTGTAGAAATTGCGAGGTACAACTGAAGCCCTGTTTGTTCTTACCAAATGTAACAACACAAGATTTGAGTTTATTTTCACTAATCTGGTAAGAAAAACATTACAGTATAACATGTAGGATATTATCTTTTATTATATAATATCATATTATATTATATGTATTTTATTTTGACTATTATATTGTTTTATACAATAAATCTCATTTTAATCATCAAACTACACATACATTTATAATGTATGATAGTGTGTTGTGACAGCTTAGTTCAAAATATAAAATTATTCTCACAAAATGTCCAATAACCGATGCTCATGAAAAACAAAGTTAATTTCATTGTGATTTGACCCATACCTTCATCTGACAAAATTTTGAAATGTTGATTTGTCTTTCACTTGAATGTTAAAAATTACAGTATTTGCTAATGAAACCATCATTTACCCCCTCCCCCTATGAAACTACATGTAACTTTGTTATTTCACAACTGTTGACAATTGGACATCATCATTTATGTTTGGTATTTGTAGATCCCAGGCAGTCCCAGATTATTCACATCAGTCATTGCAGTACACAGGTGAATAGATTACATACGGTATACAGAATAGAAAAATACTGGTTATTAATTATTAAAATGAAGCCACTTGCAAGAGGACAGCAATTTGTCATTTTTCTAGATTTCATGGTTTCTGTTGTGATATCCTAGACTTGCATGAATTAGTCCCCGAGAATAATGCAGATGCGAGTAGGTAGTTACCAGTTTTACCACCAGGTGGCTCGTTCGGGTCAGATAGCATGGCGGGTATAGTAGAAAGTTCCCTTTAACTTAAATCATATCAGTTTTAGTGGTTCGATTTATTTTATGTTATCTGTTCAATATAAGAAAAGATATTTCACTTTTTGTGATTTTGTAACATGGGGTCTATGGGGAATCAACCCGAACTAGAAGTCACATTTTCAAAAAAATTATACTTCATAGTTGATAAACAATTTTCGAAATCATATTTCTAGATGTACTTTTACATGTAGATTTCAAATATGACATCACTTTGACTGAATTTAGAATATTTAATGACATAAATCTAGATTATTTCTACTCGCATCTATTCTATTAGTCCAAGTAATTTGTATTCAAAGAGAGCTTGTGGATTGTGGAACCTTCTTTTTTGCTATTGAATCAGAAAGAACTCAATGAAAAGCATAAGGAAAACATCACCCACATAACAATATGTGCCCATTCAACAAATCCAACAATACAACAAGAGAGCACTTTCAAAATTTTTATTTCAGGGCATATGAGACTACTAAAATGTACAGGGAGTTGAAGCTGCGAGGGGCATTAATACAGAACAAGACTATACGTCTACTGCCACAGGAACAGGTGTACGATAAGATCAATGGTGTCTGGAATCTTTCCAGTGATCAGGTAGGTAGAGCTGACAATAATATTTTTTTTATCAAGACTATTTTATTTGTCTGTTTTCATTACATCATACAGATTTATAGTGGTTTCTACATAATTGAAAGGATTTGTTTCAAGTTTTTGCAAATACATTTCATATTTTGCAATATCTAGACTACATGTACAAAGTTCCATATTTTACAAAAAGTACCAGCATAATTCTTTTACATGCACATATGAACATTCACATGTCATAGTACTGAATACAGATGATATACATGTACACTTGTAGGGCCTCAATGATATTATGATATTCATGGTTGTTTGATTAGATTTACATACAAAGGAGCTTCATTGACATAAATGTTATTTATAAATATCGGACCATCTCAAAGTTCAGCATCATTATTGCAGGTATTTTCCTTTTTACATTTCAGGGTAACTTGGGGACATTTTTTATCACAAATGTGCGACTTGTGTGGCACGCGAACATGAACGAGGCCTTCAATGTCAGCATCCCATATTTACAAATGGTGAGAATGTTTCTTAATAAAAAGATAATAAACACTCCAGTACATTGAAACCAGAAATATTACATCTGAATTGAAGATTCAGTACATAAGAAAGAAGAAAATGTTAAGGACGTACATGTAAATACACACTCATGTTTTATTTCTTTCAGAAAACTGTGAAGGTTCGCGATTCCAAGTTTGGCCTGGCCTTGGTCATTGAAAGTTCCCCACAGGTATGTGCCTTATATCTCATTAGCTGTAAAGCAGCATACTAGATTGTAGCTTTATATTGTGATCCCTCTGTAGATTACATGTATATCCATGCATTGTAACATATTGGTAGAAACATCTGTGCATTGTAACACCTTTGATTTGTAGATTGTATTCATGTTGATCTATGCATTGAAGTATTCACTAAAATAGCTCTGTAGCTGTAATTGCTATGCTTATTTTACCCCTGCTTTATACATATACATAGTACTGTATTCTAAATATTAACAATATTAATGGTTAAATTAATTTAAAACACAGGATTAAATCTTGTACGAGGGGTGATCAATAAGTAAAATATGCTCTTTTACACAGATACTTCTCATAAACACCAATCTTCTCATCTTTTCTCAAGTATGCATCATCAAATTATTTTAGATGTATCTTTATAAAAATCACCCATTTTTGTTTTGTTTGTGAAGAAACTGCACATTACCATTGATCATTCCTTGTACTTCTAAGTCCTATTATAATATGCCTAATCTTGACATTAATATTTTTGACTATGTGTACACTGTAGTTCAATTTGACTGATCCCCCGGTAAGTTGGTTTCTGGGTTCTGGAGACAGAAAGGGAAAATAGCAAAAGTACATCCACTGAGATCATATTTTGAATTTTGTTAAAATAGAGTGATCTATTTTGTTTTGCCCTTTCTGTATAGTGTAAAGGTATGCATGCCTTTGGGTTTACCACAATTCTAGAGTAATTTTGAAATAACAGATCACAATGAATAGAACTGACGAATATTAAAATTGAAAAGTCAATGATTTGAATAAAACTAAGCTAAGATGAAAGTGATTCTTTCGAAGCAAAAGATGATGGAAGCATGAAAATATCTTGAAAGCGTGTTCACAGATTTTCATCTTCTAGATGCATTTATATCAGGTTGTGTCATTATGACTTCCACATGCAGGCCAGTGTTGTTTTATTGACCTTTTACTGTATTGATTTTCTTTGTGCTGAAAAAACATATTTATCTAATGTTTCATCAGATTGATGACATGAAACTTAAAATAAATTGAATCATTTTTTAAAATTGTCTGACTTACAACAGGACTTATGAATTCACATAATAACATAATATACTGTTATAGTGCTGTATTAGAATATATTCAGGCCATTCAAGATTTGAGAAACACCTTGACAGTATATAAAACATATTGAATTATTTTGAATGGCCTAACCAATCTAAGCAGAGAAACTATCTTGTAAAGTGATCCCAGCTGCTTGAATTCCATCTTTACCCCTTCAAATACATTTGTTTGGAAACAGATTTACAGTAAAAAAGCCATCTCTGTCTCTTTTTATAACAGTTGGTTGTGTTTTCTACCATTTTCCCGATTCTTGCTCATGACCATTCAAAGTCAAAAGTATACATGTAAGCATGGCTGGCTTTTGTAGATAGGTTAAGCATAGGCAATACATGTATTATGTATATGTCTGTTATGAAGGGATGTCTTTTATTTGTTATACAGGAATCACAGGTGAAGGTAGAGTTACATAAATTATATACATGTACTTGTTCATACACACATACACTGTACAATATGATTGAAGAATTCTAACTTTAGAAGTGAATTTGTAGATGTCCTTTAACTTTGTTTATCATATACAATGTTGAATATGCATGTTTTTTCACAGACATTTAACAGTTATGACATCTACTGCGAGATGAGTTCTCTTAAACTGACGGTGTGATTAAATGTTGGAAATGGTTCAATCTTGATATTTTGGAAATGGCTCCATTTCCATTTGATGTCTTGGAAATGGCTCTATCCATGTGATGTTTTTGGTTATGATTCCTTATTCAATGTGATATTTTGAAATAGTTCCAGATTTTGATAATCTTTTGACATTCTGATTTTCCTCCAGTGTGATTTGTTTCATTTTTTTCATTTTTGTTTCTTTATGTTCCTGAGTTTGTGACTTGAATGACTGTGTGATCTTGCATGTTCCTTGTCTAATTTCCTTATTTGCAGAAAGAATATCAACTTCTGAACAAAATGCTTAATATATTGAAATAGAAAAATCATTTGAATTGAAGATTGAAATAGAAAAACCATAATTCCACTGCATTTTCACAAATCCCTAATGTCAGATTCATTTTCCAGGAAATGAATCAAATTTTTATGATGAAGTTCAATACTATCACTGGACTACACATGTTCAAAATTAATATATACCTTATTATAATTCACCATCAGCTCACACTTAAGTGTAAATTGGCTAAACTTCTTCCATATTTCAGAGTGGTGGCTATGTGCTAGGTTTCCGTATTGACCCCCCAGAGAAACTGACAGAAGCCCTCAAGGAGATACAGAGTCTGCACAGAGTTTACAGTGCATGCCCCATATTCGGGGTTGAGTTTGAAACTGAGGAAAAGGTTAGGTCATTAAAAATTTCATTTTTATAGTACCTAAAAAAAGGTATGATATTGTCGTCAGCTTAACAGGCAGGCGGCAGGCGGGCAGCGTCTCACTTTCTTGTCATCATGATTCCAAGAAAACCACTTGATGGATTTACAGGGATCTACAAATATTATAGAGCAGAAAATGAATCTCTGAAAGTCTTGTGTTATTTTCTTTTTTGGTATGAGCCCTTAGAGAAGTTAAAGGTCCTGCACAACTTAACATTTGGTTTGAGCCCTGGAAAACAGAAAGGTCCTGCATAACTATCTTTTTAAGTTCGAGTTTCTTTAGAGAAGTTACAATCCTGTGTTATTCTTGTTTTAGTTTGAGCCACCAAAGAATTTAAAGGTAATGTGTAGTTTTATGTTTCAGTTTGAGCCACTAGAGAAGTTAAAGGTCCAATACGAACAAGATGATGTTGAGATTGAGACCACAGAGGACCAAAGTGATGCATTTGCTGTAAGTACAACACTGATAATTCTTTGATTTTAACTTCACTTGCTTCCAGTGTTTTGGTTATTCTAGTCATAGGCAGCTCCACCAAGTACTGTAAAACCTACATAGGCCTATAAATAAATGCTGCAATATGGCTATATGGCCTTGCAGAACCATTTTTAAAAATAATTCCTCATGCAACTCTAGTTGGAAATCAATACACCTGACTATTATACAATATTCAATGGTTTTAGGTGGGTCAAGGTATATTTAATTAAGGGATGGCAAAAACTTAAAAGCTCACTTTTTATAGCTCTTAAAAACTGAAAGAGGATGATGTGTCTTCAAATTGTGACAAATGATGGCCTTGTTTCAAGTTTATTAGTTCTTGTTTGTTATTTCAGGCATATTTTGCTGATGGTAACAAATCCAAGGATAGGGACCCTGTATATAGTGATGAACTAGGACTGGCAATTGAGAAACTCAAAGATGGATTCACACTTTCTGGACTTTGGGAGGTTATGCCTCAATAGCATTAAGTGATCATTTATATCATATCAATATCAGACTGGATCATCAGTACCAAGATTTTATGCCTACTTGTCAAAATTGTACCAGTTGTCATATTGTTTTCCTAATGCTGGAAAAACCATTTGACTCCAGCTCTCTGCCTATTAGCTAGGTGATTATTACTTAAATTCACTTAAAGAATTATGTTTAGAATTTTACATATTATGTAGAACCATATTCCTATATACCTGCTAGTGTAAAATACAACTGTGGACTTCAGGAAAGTATTAAATACTAGTATACTCTGGAGCTGAAGTTAATTCTCTTTTAGGGATGAGTTTCAAGTATGAGGCATATCAGTTAAGATATATTTTCATGCACATTTTGTGAGAGAAAATCTGCCAAATTGTTCCGTGGAATTCAATGTGTCTTACAGTAATACTGAGGTATTTTGCCTAGTTCCGACTTTAGATCAGTTTAATTGTGTTTTGTGCAATTCTCTAATAGTGATGTGTCATGTGTTTTAATTCAAGATATCTTGATTTATAAATGAATAGTGTTACTGAGAAAGTTGAGATTGTTCTTCAATAATTGATCTGTACATTTAATACTTTAAAATAAATGGAATCAGATCTACACATATAAAGTGCTGCTCTTGTATGTTGCAATTGTATCTTGGGGTTTCTTGATAACCTCTTGGTACAATGCAGTAACATGCTAATGTCTGCTATTGTCTGGTAAAGGTTTCCGTCCAAACACAAAGATCTGTTCTCATGTATGTTGTAAATATTATTTATTTAGAATATATGAATAAATAAATACTTTAAATTAAAACACAGTTGTGTATGTTTCTTTTAGCTAAGTGTAAAGTAGTGTAGAAATAGCACTTTCATGATTTATCAAGATAAAAATTTCCATACAGAGACCATTTTAGCCATTTACCCATGACCAAACAACTTTAGATTAAAGAAGCATCATCTTCATGAGTTCTTTGGAACCTATCAATGAAAGACACTAATTATGAAAAAAAATTTGAATATCTATGTAGGGTTTATCTGGAAATATGTAGATCTCCTCTAGAGGAAGAAACATCCTTTGGGCTAACAAACCCTAATGATATTATCCACATGTTAAGCCAATGGAGCACATCCATTGCCGAGTCAATACATCCTTGCTGAACTAAATGACCTCAGCCTCAGACCCTGTGGGTCAAAATGCTTAAATAGTTTCCAAAGTATTATGCGACATTGTATTATTTATGTTACACCTAAAAATGATTCATTTTGTTCATAGGGAAATCATAATGGAGAGTACACTAGATCCTTTTTAGCTTAGAATATACTAATTCCCGGGTAAATTTACACTAAACGAAATGAACTACAAAAATCGGGTTATTCAATCCCAGAAGCCCACAGATTGACCTACTTCAAAGTAACCAGGAAGGATCTAGCTGGTACTATAACTATGTATTTACCGTTTAAAACGTGATAAGTAGTGGCCCAACATGAGCTGTACTGTTGAGGAAGATGACATAGAAACTGAAAATCCAGATAATATCGAGGTTGATCCACGAGTTCAGGTAAGTAAGGCGTTTGAATATTGAAGAGAAAAAATTCGAAAAAAATACTCTGATTCACAATCACAATTCAGAACCTTGATCTGGACCTTGAAGGGCTATTTAGTACGAAGGCCACCTCTAAAAACGGGGTTGGTTTTTTAAATCACCGCTACAACTCAGTAGCCACTAGCCAGGATTCACCAACGGGATTTTGTTTCATAACGAAGGGGGGGGGGGGTTGTATGATGGAAACACATGCAATTCATTGTTTGTGAACAAATAGTCATCTTTCTGAAGGGGATTCATGGTTAAAGGGGAGGGAGGGGGGTAACCGGGGGAGCCCGGCCATAAAACCCCGCTCGCTACATCCATGCAACTTATCCCGTTCCAGGACTTATGGTCATAAGTCCTGGAACGGGATAACATGCAACTACTTGTGTATTGAAATTCTGTGGTTGAAAAATGTTGTCAGCAGGCGCGTATCGTGGTCATTTTGCAAGGGTACGCCCCCGTATGTGGATGAATAATGTGTAAAGATGAATGCGATTTTTGGCGTATTTATCTTATATTTGGCCAAACACCCTCATTTTGAGCGTGTACTCTGCCGGGATTCGCCATCATACCCCATACGGCCCTGAAGAAGCGTACAAGAATGACGCAACTCTTTGAATCACGAAAGAATTTGAATCTTTGAAATTGAATCACGAAAACAGTGAATGACAATGAGGGAATCGATAACTTATTGTTAATACACTTGTACAACAAAGGTTTACACATCATCAAAGAAAATAACAGTAAAATACTGAATTTCATGTTTTTTTCAAAATATTTTTTCAAATTCAAACAGTACGCCTGGGCGTATTTTGCGTACATGACGATACGCGCCTGTCAGTAGTTGACACAAAACTGAATTTTATCTAAACAAGAGATCATTTTAAAAAAATGAAGGCTCGTGTGAAGGAGATGTTTGCAGTGTTGCAATGAATTGTATTGATAAATAGGGATGCTTACTTTTAACGCGATTGTAATTTACCGAACTGCAAAAGTAGAAAAATCCGAACATTTTGAACTGATTAAGAGCTTTAAATTGTGAAGGTCTGAGTACCTGGACCTCTTAGAAAACATCCGAACATTTCTAAAAGTGAAGATGGGTCAATTTGATTCTCGTTCTCCGAAGATATTAATACAAAAGTTAATTGTTCGGAGTTTTTTTAATGCTGTAAATTGTTCACAATTCTAAATCAAGAAGTCGCTCGTATTTCTGTCGTATCATGTTGCCGAAAATCAGTGCGCAGAATTCATGGTGTTGTTGTAAAATGTGCATATTGTCGTTTGAAACCCTCTCTAACGCAATTTTATTATAAACTAACACCTTAGGATTAAACTTTTGCTCGAGGAATTAACTCATTTTCATCAACAAATATTAACCCATCGGGTTTTCTACTAGTAAACTAACGTTTAAACCTCAGTCCATTGTCGTTATCACTTACTACTATATCCAAGTGAGATATGGCTCTTGATCAGCACGAGCCAATAACAGGAAACCACTAAATCCAGTTTATTTTCAACTGCAAGATTTAAACACATGTAAGTAGTTGTATGGTTTCATGCAGATTTCATGCATGATTTCCCTTTAACTTCAAGTCATTGATGCTAACTTATAAATACTTGTACATGCACATCACTTTTTACTAGTGAAACAATCAGAAATCAAAATATTCAAGAAGATTGCATCATATTTGAGAAGATTAACAGGTTGCATTTTTGTATCACCCTGTAGTTTGAATAAGCAACATATAGCATATACAGTCAAATCAAACATTGTGTATTTAACACCTGCTCATTCAGATACTCAGGCAACTATCTTAACACATCATATAAGTAACCATGCATATGATAGGAAAGTCTTAGATCCTCTAATGCCGCTTCAGTCTTTATCTTATCTTTTCAAGTTGTTTCATTTTAACATTTTCCTCAAGGTCTGATGCATCTTTTTTGGTATTTAATTTATAAAAAACAAGAATGATTGAAAGTAATTTGATTTTCCCACGGTGGTCTTCTGATTCTATTTTGTTAGATATAAATTATAATCTTGACCTGTGATAGACATGTATATTGTAATCTTTTACATGGTGTAGGTACAATATTTATCACGATGTTAAGACCACCTTACAATTAATGATTGACATGTGATCAACAAGTGCAATAATAACAATCAATTGAATAACAACTTTTTACTGCAGATTTAGTTTCCATAAAGAGAAAATTATGGCCAAAATAATTGAGAATTATATAATTACTATAGAAGGTATAAATTATAAAGTCACTGGTAGATCCCCTGGCTGGGGGCATCCCCTAGGATAGACCCAGAAAAAATTAAGGGCCTCAACAAGTGGGCCTTTTGAGGCATGACTTGGCCTTTTTCGACCTTATTTTTAATTTAAGCCTAAGTTATAAAAAATGAGTCTTAATTTTCAAAATTTGTTAGCTTCTGGATCCGCCAGTTAAAGCAGTATGGATAAGAAACTTCCAGTCTTATAACTTCAGAAACAATAGATGATGAATACATGTTGGCAGGTTGTACATATTCATGACTAAAATAAATCATTATATGTCACATTAATGTAAGTTTGTGAGCTCCAATGAGATGAGTAATGGCTACAATAGGTCATAATGTCATAAGGTACAAGCAATCTGTTCTTTTCAACAATGTCTAGAATGTGCAAGCCTGGAAGGCACTAGTCTTGCATCAAGCCACTGTGTTTCCAACTATCCCCTGGTTTCTTCGATTGATTGCCAAGGACCACACTGTATAAATGGTAATTTTGTCAATTTTGATTTGCCTATTGCCTAAATTTTGCCAGGTTCGGAGAATTAAATGTCGGAAATATTATCTTCATAATGTTATCCAATGGGAAGTTTCTTTTCATTAAAGGAAAATTGGGATTGAAAATTTTTGTCTAAGTCTATTGATTGTATATTAAGCACTTATGAATTTTAAATATTTTAGGGTTGTTTTGGATAAGAATTCCAGCTATTAGCCATTGATATGACAGAAAATAATGTTCTAACCCAAATGGAAGCAAATGGGGCAATGGGATACTGCATACTACTATAGATAATTTGAAAATTATTTGCACTGATCATAATTATGAAGCGTATTGAGAAAAAACATAAAACACCAACATGTTTTCTAAATTTTGAACAGTTTTATCAAAATAGGTAGAATTATAATTTTATTGTAGATTTTTGAGATAAACTTTGAGGTTAATATCTTCAATACTCAATACTTTAAAGTCAAACTTTATATGTTTGTATAAAAAATGTTACAATTTTAGTATTACTATTATGTAAATTCAATTTTATGAATTGACATCATTTTACTTGAAGCAATGATAATACATAAGCCAGTGTTATCCATCGGATTGTTTCTCAAGTGGGTGCAAAATTCTCATTTTCACAATTCAGACTGAAATTGATTAACATACAGTATACCCATTTTTCATGATTTTCTCATTTTCAAGTGGGTGCAAATGGATTTTCAGGGGTATGCAACCGAATTCATAAAATCTCATTTTGGTGCTGTGGCCACTTGCTTTAATGCTGGGGAGATCACTGTAAGCTATATGGTAGTTCTAACATTGTGACATTTTAAGCTCTTTCTAGATACATAGCTAAGAGAGGTTACCATAAATCAGAATGTTCTATCTTCATTGCACATTCTTCTAAATATTCTATTACTCTAGATAATGAAGTATGCGTACATGAGGAGCTCTAGTAAGGTATTGTCTTTATCAGCCAGTTAAGTACTGAACAAATATAATAACAATTGTAAGTGGCTCTGTGCTATCAGTATGAAGCAATTTAATAGATAGCTTCCTAACCTGTCTTTTAACCTTGAATATCAGGGCTGGTGTGAATGCCTTTTGGAACAAATCGTTTTTGAGCATTACATCTTAGCAAAGTAGAACAACCATCATGAAAACCAGGTTACTTAATTTGTTGAATATATAATACACACTATATATTTTTGTATATGGTAATGAGATCAGTGCATGTTACTTACATTTAGATTTTATTATCCTATCACTTGCAAAAATGTTGATGGAATATGTCATTTTTCTTTAAGCAAAAAACAATAAAATAAATGGTGCCAGTATATGTAGTATATTTGGTCCATCAATTTTAAAGATAAAATTATGATGACTGTATGAGGCAAAGGGGCCGTGCAATTTAGCAGGCCATTGAATTTTGGGCTGGGGCCTGGGGGAAACAAATTGAATTAGATAACATTGCTTTGATCTTGAAGAGAAGGAATTTTGGGTGCAGTCATCTTGATTCACAAGGTTTCAATTGCTCCAACTTGTTAAATCCATGAATGAAGCCTGGCATAAGGCATGTAAAGCCTCAATTTATGATGATGATAATATTACTGTATTTTTTTTAAACTCAAAGTTGCCTCACAAAATTAATTTTCTCGCCTATTTTAGATCCAATTGCCCTGCAGCCTTATAAATCACACATTTTTAGCATCAAGTGATCTGTCCTTAATAGCATTATTGTCACATGCCTTGTGAAAACTACATCAACATATCAACAAGTGGAATATAATAAACATGTTGAAGGACATTCAAGAGGTCAGATAAAACTATTATTAGGTTAATGATATTTTAATTGCACTTACATATTGTACAGTGATGTACATGCTGCTAGCAATCAACAGACCAATCAATACACATGTGATACATGATTCTGTTTGATCAGTGTTAAAAGCACATTATAATACTTAAATATGAGGGTATTTAGCTTTATCAGTCTTATCTTTCAAAATATGGCCACTGAGTTGGAGTTCATTAGTTGTAGGGATACTTTGAAGGCACATGCATTTTTTGAATGTTATATTAGAAAGATCTCTAATAGTCTAAATGCCATGCGTTATCATTTATTCTGACAATGTGTCCGAGGCAAGAATTCATATGAAGTGTTTACTGCAAGTTGTACCTTGTGCCACAAGTGGATTTAACAAAATCAATCAATGAAATATTAGATTGATGAACCTGAAATTATGAATTAGCCTGCAAAGAAAATTTCCTGTATATTGGAAATTTTGTATAATGTGAATTTAAACCTAATGACCACTGCACAGTTACAAATAACCAGCATTGTTGGTTCCAGTCTCTCTTGTATCTTTTAGAAGAGAGCTGGCATCTCACCAATCAGTGTTCTCCAGTCTCAAAAGTATTTAAGCAAATGGTGGGTGTTGCACTGGGGTGGGTGCTGTACCAACATGATGTTTTAATAATAGGCTTGCATCCACACGAGAATCCATATGTAACCATTTGAATATGAAGAAAGTCATGAAAATTAGGCATATTTTGACCAAATTTGGTGCAAATTGTGAAAATAAGAATTTTGCACCAACTTGAAAAAATATCCTGCAGAGAACACTGCAAGTGTAGATAAACAGGAACTCTAAATCAGAATGAGAAACTGTACATACATCTTATCAAATTTTGCAACGCATTGAATGTTCATCATACATGTATTTCTACTTGCAGGATGAGCTGGAGAAATTAAACTGTTCATCAGATGAGATAAACAAACTAGAGATTCAGCTGGATGTAAGTGTTTGCTTCTTCCTTTTCTTATGCATTCATTTGTTAAAGCTATGTTTGTTCCAACACAGGATATATAATTTTCATGATAACAATTTCCAATGTCCAATGAAATGAATAATATTTTTCATTTTTTTTATCTTTACACATTATTACAGAATACCTGGTTCAAAATCAAAATATTAAAAAAAGATTATGTTGAAATGACATGAAGTTTAGAACTTTTTACAATAAACTTGAAATATGTGTAGAGTTGAATATTACTAAAAATTTTGAAGAAACATGTTGATAAACATGTATTTTTTCCTTTTGTAAAGGAAGCTCGGAATAAGTTCAAGACCACACTCGAAGACTCAACCCAGAAGCTCAACCAGATCTACAAGAGCTCTAAACGAAACATTGAGAAGTCAAGACCTTATTATGACAGTGTTAAAACAGCAAAAGAGGTACACAATAGATATTTAATCAGGACTGAACTAGATATCCAATAGCATTAACTACATGGAAAAATAATGAGTTATAGCAAATGTCAAATAATTACTTTATTACTCAAGTGTTTTCGGAAATTGTCAACTTGGTATCTAGCTTGTTCATAATTAAAACTGCAGTCTACAATTGTTAATTTGTTTGTGGTATTTAGCACAAAACATTTAGGATGTTTAAATGCATTTACCTAAAGTCATTATATAGTCTTATTCTGCCTCACCATGAATATGGGCAGTACGTTCTGCTCCAGAGGATCAAAATATTCTCCCTGCTAGTCCAGAAATTATGTTTGCCAAAGATCCCATCAGATAGTTTTACTAGGTTCAAGCAGATAACGTTAATTGAGCAATGCTTGATAGCATCTGTGAAGGAATTTACAATGTAAAACTCACAGTTAGCCTTGTAACAAACCATCTCCATCTTCCCAAATATCTAATACCACAACTTTTGTTAGAGAGAGAATAGGAGAGGAGGCATATGGGCTTGGAGTGACAAGTAAGACTATGTAACACTTAAATATTGGGATTGATGTGATGTTTTTGATCAGGTGCTATATATTCTCGTATTATATTTCCAGGCACAGACTGCAACCCAGGAAGCTGCGAGACGCTATCAGAGAGCAGTTGGTGTGTACAGGGCAGCCAAGGAGACAGTCTCCCTGGCTGAGGAACGTATGAGGGCCACATTGAAGGAGAATAGGGAGTTTGATCCTGCCTGGCAAGAGATGCTTAATCATGCAACTATCAAGGTAAGAAAGGGTGAATAAAGATTCTCATGGAAGGAAGATTATTTAATTTGTAAAAACTTTTGGAATATCCCAAATAACAAATATATCATGGTTCCAAGAATCTGAAAAATAACAACTTAGAACTAAGCAAACAATTTAAAGACTCCTCTCATTTTATTGTAGTTTATGGATTCAGAGAAGGAAAAGACACAGAGTGAAAGGGACCATCTTTCCAAGTCCATGCACCTCAGTCAGGTCCAACACCAAGTGCTTATACTTGAGAGAAGTCATAAGAATAACATAAGGAAATCAAAGTAAGATTTGATGTGATTTTGTATTTGCATGATTGTGATTATTGATCAAACAATTTTAAGGAATGATGAGGTATGGAGGTTCTTGGATGAAAAGTAAGAGATATTGGAATTTTTGTGTTTGCGTGATTGTGATCATTGATCAATCAATTTCTTGGATTAGTACATGTGCAGTATTCAGTAGTACAGGAATGAAATATGAAATAATAGTAAATAGTTTTTGGTTGGTCATTTGAAAGATGGCCTATATTACAATTCAATGAGAAAGCCCATACATTTATCGAATCATTCCAAAAAGTGCAAGAAAAGATATCAATGAACTTCCCTTTCAATTTCAGGGCCTATTTTGACATGAAGTTTGCAGTTGAAGGAAAATTAGAGGTAAGAACATAAACAAATGAAAAGCTAAATTATTCATTGAACCACCGTTCAATAATTGTTTTCTGATTTGGTTCAAGAACTTCATTGGACAGCTACAACTTTTTGCTTATAAATATTAAAAGATATTACTTGAATGGTTTATCTTGGAAATTTGAATGTAGAATCTGACATAGATGGGGAGAAAATAATGTGAGAAACATTAATTCATGTGTGAACAATGTCATTTCAAATATTGTAGTACTATATTATACCTATCAAATGGAGAAAATCCCATTCTATGATGGAGAATGTCTTGGTTCTTTGAAATACTGAATATGCTAAACCACAAAAAGTTGGATTTTCCGAAAACAGAAATCAGGCATACACGTATGAGGTTCTTTTTAGTCAATGGTAAGGTAAGGCACTTGATAATATACAATATTGTACCTTGATAAACTTTTTACAGGAACAAAAGAAAAATGTAGAAGTGCTGCAGAAGTCTGTCAACGAGGCCAAGAAAAGATACTCATCTGTTTTACAATGCTTGGAAACTATATCTGAACAGATTCATGAGAAGAGACAGAGCAAGGTGTGGCGAGAGGCACGCACTCCAGGTGTCGGGGCAGATAGCGATGATATGTCTGATATATATGAATTCAATATAGATAATTTAGGTTTAGGTATGTTGGTTTATTGTTAGTTTATTGTATATGCCATACATTTATATTTTATATTCTCCATTTTATACAGTATCTTTGCTGTAATTATGTCACCATCAGAAGTGGGGACATATTGTTATAGTCTCAAACTTTTTTGTTGACAGTTTTCGGTGATTGTTGTTTGTAAAAAAATGAAGTATGAAAAAAATTCACAATTATATATATTTTGTATTGGGATTTTTTAACCATTATCATACCATTAGCTTATTGGTTCATTATTCATTACAGATTTCGATGGAGACCTATGTAGCGAACCAACTAAGAGTAATACTGGCACAACAGACTCTCTCAATGCAAGTTTATCTGGCTTAGACTCCATAGATGGTCTTCCAACCAAGAGAAGCTCACTATTTACTGAAGGTAAAAATTCATTTGTAGATTTATGTAGATAGAGCAAGATTGAGTTTGAACATAACATGCAGACAAGTGATTTACCTCTATTTAAAGTAGTATATATATATTTATTTCTATTTTTGTGTATGTTATATATTTTATTTATTTATTTGTAATGTCGCATTTTGTCAAAAATTGCCGCCTTGTGTAGTATTATTCCAAGTATTATTATTAGTAGTAGTATTACAAGCCCCCTTGCCATATATTAATTTTATAATTATTTAATATAATTTAATCCATTAATCATAACATGCTATTTTAATTTATTTATCTAAATTGATTATTTAGCTATCATGCTTTCAATTATCATGCAATGTTGTGTGCTTTATGTGTTGTTTTGCATTGATTTTTATGCTGTTTTATCCAGAGGTTGAAGACGCGCTGACCAAGAGTCCAAGTTCATTTTTTCATTTGTTTTATGCGCTAGATCATTCAGGTACTAAAACACAGCGCTTATGTCCGGACTTATCGGCTTTTCCATCCATGCTCGATTCAGTTTAGATGTTCTTTTGCAAACACTCTGACCTGTTTATATATATAGTGACTTATCACTATAGAACCTAGTCTAGCTACAAGTGTTGGTGAAGTAGATAAGTGTGGGGGGGGGGGTCTACTGTCTAATGAAGCAAGGCTATAAAAAACTCTGACTTTTAACAATTTGTTTCAATTCAAATAAACAATCGATATATTTTTTATTTTGGAGTAGAGTTTACTTGGGACTGTGGTCAGAATATTTGCAATGAACTATGAATGTTAACATTGGGAAGGTGGTTTTACAGCTATACATAACATATATGCTCAATTCCCATTTCATGTTTAACACAAATAACAATTGGTTGCTATGGCAGCTCACATCCACGATCATTGATACTATGTTGTCTAAAGCCAATGATCAGTGGTGTATGCTTGCTAGCTCCAATAATTATCGGTTGCTGTGGTAGCTAACAACGACAATGATTTCTGTTGCTACGGTAGCTTTAAGATATCCTCATGGTGAAATGTCCAGTCCTTGTATGTTACATCACTTTGACAACTTGCCTGATACCATGGCACAAGATCCCGGGATGAATAATGTACACTGTAGTACTGTACACTTACGAACCCTACAATCCCAACATGTAACAAACAATTCACTCTGGTAGCTTTATTCTGCTAATATGTATGTACATCCATCTAGCAAAATCATTGAAATACAGTGAAACCTGTTCAGCGGAACACCTCTGAAAATAAAACACATCTGTTGTTAGCGAAACTCTTTTGAGAGTCCCAAGAGCAACTGATGTTAAACGATCCTCTCTAAGTGGAACATCTCCAAAGTGGAACACTTTAAAGAGTTACCATAGGTGTTCCATTCAGACAGGTTTTACTGTATTGTATTCTTTTTGAGAAATGAAGTATTTTATATCAAATTGTGGTTCTCACCACATCCCAGTGTTCTCCTTAGCATTAAATCAACAGGGACGGTGCAGCACCAGTTTTAAAATATGATTGTCACTTTGCACCTCAATGTTCCTTCTTAAGACTCTGAGTCTGAATTATGAAAATTGTATATTTAGACATCTTTAAAGTGTTCAATTGTGTACCTAGTTGAGAAAAAATCCTTGGGAGAACACTACATTGTATATAATGCTTTATACTGGTATTGTACATATACTTGGTTGCCATGGGACATCAGCTTAGAATGGTGATGATGGAATACAAAATACATATGACACATTACACTGCAATGCATGGAGAACATACTTCTGTAACATATACTGTACTATTAGACTATATATGTACTGTGTTTAAAACAAAAATAGTGAGTTACAGACATTTATTGCTAGACTTAAGCAAAATAAAGTTACAGACACCTTCAATGTCTTAAACTCTTATATTTGTTAAATGGTATTGCTGAATTGATATTAGCCTAAATTGATATTTGTATTAAGATGATAGTTTTTTTGAATCAATGCCCATAGAGAGTAAATTGACTCTTAATACCCTTGCATATAACAGGCATATATGACAGCAATACTTGTTCATGCTTTTGAGGTAAATCAGCTGGTAACACGGTGTAGGGTCACATATTCACTTGCAAAATCATTGTTGGCAAATTGTTTTTAAAGACTTCTGGTGAATTGTTTAACAAAAACGTTTTTGGATTTTAAAATTAATTTCTTTTTTGCTTTAACTGCAAGCTGGAATTTAATATGGATTTCATTGATTTTCTTGCACAAAATAGCATTGAGAATGATCAACAGGAACTGTATTCTAAACAAATTATTCCATGTTTTGTAGATGACCCTGAGAACTGCCCATGTCCAGTGTGTGAAGACCGTCAGAAAAATTCTGTTGGTGAAGGTCAAATATCTGACCATGATTACTTGCCATTGCCAGCTGGAGCGTCAGCTGGCCCGTCACCAAGCACTTCAGTCTCACATATGACATCACAGGATGGCTTAGAAAGCATTGGTGTATCTTCAAACACATCACTCAGTAATATATTGGATAATATACCCCATAATGAGGCTGATACTGAAAATGAGGCTCATGATCATAGTGAGGATTATAATGAAGATGAGGCTGGTAATAATATGACTAATGTTAATGTTAATATTAACACTGTTGAAGCAATAGAACCTCCAAATGACAGCATTAATGAAAAGAACATTCCAGAGAATGATGCAGTATTTGAAAATGAACCAGTTAAAGAGACATTCCAAGAGAATGAGAAAGTCTGTGATACTCTGGTAATGGCAATATTGGACACAAATGAGAATATTCCTAAAATCAAAATAGAAGAAAATGCTTCTGGAATAAAACAACAAGTTATTGAAGAAGCAGGCAAGCATTAATAAACACTTTTTATATGAATTTCAATATTGTCTGTAGTGACTTGAATTTTATTTTAATTTATTTATGGAAAGAATGCTTGTTATACTGTAGATTTTGATGTAATACAATTTTTTGTTGATTTTCAGCAATTTTATATAGTATCAGTAAGTAGTAACTACTGACCAAATGATTGTAAGCCATACGGCATACTGTCATAATAGACTTTTAAAAAGTTGTTGAATGTTTTTATATGTGATGTTTTAATTTTTTCTTGGAAGTTGGTTGATTATATTCAATTGTATTTTACCCACTTAGGGTATTTAGTTAGTAGATGTATATTACTACTATTATGTAGTATATGATAGCTATATTGTAATGATATGCTGATATACAAATTAATTGTATTTTTTATTACTTTGGATAAGGTAACGAGGATTGCATTGTAGAGAAATGTTTTTATCAGAATTCACATGTTTTATTTCCTCATATTGTTGCTTAGTAATTCATCCCCATGGTCCTATGACATCATATACATCAAAAGATTGACTCGAGAGCCAACATGTATAATAATAACTCTATATATATCATCTCTTTTATTTCTGACTGATATATGTTATTACCTGAATTATCTTCATATGAAAAGAATGTGACTATATTTATTTGAAAGACTAAGAAATGCATTGATCATGAGATATCTTGTTTTAAAACCTAAAACAAACTTACGGAATACAAGCTAGATGGACATCTTCATCTGAAATCAACATTTCTCTACCATTTCGACAATTGATCAAGCTGCAACATTACTGGATAAGTCAACAAATGAATTCTAATATATATTTTAATTGGTCATTAGATAACTTTATTTTTCAGCATTCAAGACTATAGTAACCCTACAATACTCACTGACCAGGGCTCTTCTAGGCATTATTTGAGGTTGTGCAGTATCACTTCAAACTATTCTTTATTAGGCCAATATTAAAATGAAATGTGTCAACATTATATGTACATTCCACACCCATAAAATGTAATGCATCTACATGGTGTCCACACCCATAAAATGTACTGAAGTTTTCTGCAGTGAACCATAGATATGACTGATATATAAACTGGATGTTTAAGTGTTCCACTTTAAGAGGTGTTCCACTTTACAGGTTTTTCTGTATTAGGTTTCTGAGTGACAGTTATGCTAGAGAAGCATACAGTTGTTACTTCTGCTAAGCATTTGATTTAAGGGGAAACATTGATAGTGTTATATGTGAGATGATATTTGGTTTATCCTGAGGAATATTTATTTAATGAAGGATGGGTCTGATATCTTATACTGATCATTATTTTTATCACATACTTAGTAAGGTTTGACAAATATATGGTTTTCTCTTCAACTCACTAGAAATATAAGTTCTGTCCCAATTTACTTAATTAAGGAAGTTCTGTTTTTATGCATGGTGTATACTTTGTGCAATAGTCAGAATAACCATTCATCACCTCATTTTTAACAATATTCAATGTTTAACAATGTTCAACATAATAGTCGTAAATAAATATTTAATGATAACTATGATATTATGTTTTATTCGAGAATGATAAAACCAGACAAGTTATGTAGATTCTACATTGTTTAAACATTCTGTGCTATATACAGGGTGACCCAAATTAGCAATCCTCTAAATTTGAAATAAGTTTCCTATTAGACCAATTAAGACAAACACTATTGCCTGCAAAAATCTACTCTAGTATCTTTCATTTTTCAAAAGGGATTTATTAGGTTATATTTTGGTGGAATCTGTGAATTTTTTAATGTAAATAATCGTTCAGTGCATTAAACAGCCGGTACTTAAACACAACGTCAATGATTTGAGGTTTAGAAAAATCACAAAGATTAACTGTAAGTTGTAACTGAAATATTACAGGTTGCAGTTTTTGGGTCACCCTGTTAATGATTTGGCAAGCTTCTAGCCTTTTTCATATTAATACTAAGGATATTGTAGGATATGTCAATTATAGATGCAAATGTCTATTAATATCCAAAGTAAGAAATGAACACAACTTTCATATTCTGTATTCAATCTATATTTCAAAACCAGGCTGATACTGGTGACACCTATTGACAGCAATTATTGGTTGTGCTAACACAATGGAACAATCACTTAAATCAATCAAATATACAACAGATATGCTTCTATTTACTTTCAGTTTGAAGAGCTCATAGCTGAAATTCTCCTTCTGAATAATATTTTCAATTTATAATGAAGTATAACTTACACAATCAATAGACTTGGAGATAAACCTTCTTTTCTGTAATTATCAAAGTATAAAAATTGAAAGTCAATTAAATCCCTTTCAAAATTGAGGGAAGTGTGTGTAGATTATTCAATTCTGAACTTGTAATACTTTTTCACTAGGTGAGGAACTTTTGAACTTTAAAACTTTGATATTTACAGAAAATGTCATCCAAGTTTATAAAAACGTCTCGCATTATTTGATCACAAAGTTATTAAGATAAAAAGGAGTACACATACATCCTAGCATTTTTTAAAAGGGTTTTTAATTTTAGCTTTTGGAGAAGACTTACATAAGCTTTTAAAAGCATTTTTACTACACTAATGATCAGGAGGTGAACAGGGCAAACAGCATTGGTTACAATAGCTTGGATGAATTCCCCACAGTTTGAATCTTGAATTACTTCACCAACTGATGATCTTTAATTATACAGTATTTGAGATGGTAAAAATGTATTGGCAGGTCAGTTGTACATGTTGCTTACAATATTCCCAGCCCCTATAGATCTGATTCTTTAAGATATTTTCTGGGAATTTGTTCTTTTCTCACTAAAAACATTTAAGAAACCATGCCCTATATTGTAAATTGGCTGAAAACAACAGAGGCAAGTTTTGTGGTACTTGTGATTGTTGTCAACACAAAACGGTCTTATTCAGAAGAAAACTCTGATTAAAATTGAACATGCTAAATTAAATGGTCATCAATTAAATGAATGTCAAAAACAAATTAAATAGTGCTCTAACCCAAGATGCATAAAATTACTTATTGTCATTCAACCTGATTTCACCAATATATATTTAGAGGTTATGTCACGATGACGTGAAATATGCCTGAGTTCTCCCAATATAGGCCGACCTTGGGAGGCTCTATATTTTGGCAAGAACGAAGGCATATTTCACGTCATAGTGACATAACTGATGTATTACATACCTATTCCCATGGCTACTTTGTATCAGTGACATCACACATATGTGTGTGAGTAAAATTTGATCGAAATCATACATGACATTGTGATTTTGTCATGGTTATTAAAGAAATCTAATATCAAAATGAGGTACAGGGGCTATATCGGAGTAATCGGGCACCCACTAACTTTCCCATTGATTTCCATACAAATGCTTTGCTAGGTATGTAATACTTGCATATAAAAATACATGCACCATAAAATATTTTTACCTTTTCCTGGTATCAGGAATGTGCAAAATTTGGCAATAAATTGCCACGTAAAAAAAATAAAAATAGTACCATGGGTAGTATTTGGCTCACACAGAAATGTATTTTCAACAACAGCACCTGTCATTTTAGCAAGAATAAAACCATTAATCTAAAAGCTGGTCTACCTTTTAAAATTTCAAGCAAATCAATGCAGTAGTGAAACAAAAATGTGCTGGTCATTTTGAATTTTTGGAAGACATTTGACAAATTTCTAGACATTATTGTTTGTCTTTCAACGCATAAGCTAAATAGACAATTTTAAGCAAATTAGTGCAATACAAAAAAACAATATTTTAAGCCAATTAGTATAGTGGAAGTTAAATAAAAGCATGAAATTGATTTTTCAACAATAAAAAAACTCCCATCATTTTGAAATGAGGTCAAATGAGACAACACTTGACAATATTTTTGAGACGACTAATTAATGCAATTTACATAATTTGTAAGTGCAACCAATTTGAATTGAGTTGTAGGCCTATTGAAGGATACATAAAATCAATGTTTGAACGGAGGAACAAACGAGTAAGTAGGTGATAACAATAGCTCAACCATGTGAGTTAATAAATTTAATCATGTACATTATACTTATACTATTAGTCTAGTTGAACTTGTACATGTATATTGATATCAATGTAATTTATTTGCTCAAACTAAAGGCATTTACATGTACAAGAATGCAGTTAAGAGATTAATATATTTGTTACTATGGCAATCAATACTGCAATACTGCCCAAAAATCCGAAGAAGCCTCTAACATTCATTTTGTTGATTAAAGTTTATCTGATGTACCATGACTTTTCCAGCTCCAATTATCATTCTTGTTCAAGTGCTTGAATTCCAATGACTGCAGTAACAATTGGCTGAAAATTTTATATAGCTCATTGCCATGGTAACAGATATTGCCTAAAGTATTAACTCTTATAACATCTCCACATTGATACTCATTGTATGAATTTTAAGTTTGAGTACCCTAAGCTTAACTGATTCAGTTATATCTCATTAATCCAATGTTACAGTACTGTTACATGTCCTTAAGTCCCATAATTCATTGCCATGATGGTAACAGATATTGCCAAAAGGCTGTTCAAACTTACAATGATGTCCAAGGGGAATAATCAGACCTAAATGTACCATGAGCATTTTAGGTTGCATTCATTCTATCAAGTTGTATGTAGCTAAATTTAAGAGAGATCAAAGTAATTGATTGAAAGTGCTTTTTCGCACTACAGATTACATACCTGCCAACCTACCGTATTTTTACGGGAATCTACCGTAAATTTTTCGTTTTTCCGTAAAAAAATGACAAACTACCGTAAAAAAATACCATTTTTTTCCCGTAAAAACGCCCGTAAAAAAATCTACCGTATTTTTTCGAAATCTACCGTAAATTTTCTTTTTAAAAAACTCTTTTATTCCATGAGAAAGGCTGTAAAATCTACCGTAAATTTTTGAAAATCTACCGTAAATTTTTGAAAATCTACCGTAAATTTTTGAAAATCTAACGTAAATTTTCGAAAATCTACCGCATTTCTGCTAAAATCAACAGTATTTTTGTTCAAACTACCGTAAAAGTTCCCGTTATTGTTATTGGGAAATGCTGAAAAATTGAAGTCTTCCTGTACTGTCCCTGTAATATTCCTTCACCAACCCGAATATAAATAGGTATCGGCAGGTCTGTGGTTATCAGGTTATTGCGCATTTATCTAAGTAAGCTTGCGTGTAATCAGTCCAAACACCAACTACCACTAGCTAGAAAGAATTCTTTCTGCCATGATTTTTGTAGTTAACCAAACCCTTTTGTACACAGATCTTTTTTCCGAATGCAACAAAAATATGATTTTAGTTGCGCTTCATCTAAATAAATGAGTGGAAATGCGTATGCATATTTAGCGTATGAAATATGCGTAGTTTTATTTGTTATGATCAGTAATGAACGCCACATATACATTATACATAGTTTAATCAATTTGTTTACAGAACGATAAATGTTGTATTTTTCATCAGAACACATTATCAGTAACAAATACATAATTAAAAAATAAAGCATTGAGTTCTGGTTTATTATAAAAATATTGTGATATCCGATTCTGAACGATGTCTCAGGGGAAAGGTTTCAGCAAATGCTCATAACAGATTATTTTTGAAAGACAATTGATCTGTACTTATTTTCTATTTGTGCCAGACAAACATACTGATATCTTTTTTTTTTTTTATTAAAATCAATGTAACTTGCGAGTGAACAAATCAATATTTAATACCATATGATTCCAATGTTATATGAACATTATGTCTGTCATTTCAATTCGTTAAAGTGATAGATCATCTAAGATGTGAGTAAAAACGTGTAAAATCCATATTTTGTATTTCAGTAAATGTTTCATTCATGGTATTTCCAAACATCCTGATATCTAAAAAACTGGTTAGAAGGTGAATAAAAGTGGAGATATGAATATTGTGTTCGTATTTTGAATCAATCTAGATTTAGAAAGAACCAATTTTCAAAATCTACCGTATCCGTAAAAATACCGCATTTTTTCAAAATTTTCCGCAAAACTACCGGTTTTTCAAAAAACTACCGTAAAAACTACCGCATTTTTTCAAAATCTACCGTAAAACTACCGCATTTTTTCAGAATCTTTCGCAAAACTACCGGTTTTTCAAAAAACTTCCGTAAAAACTACCGCATTTTTAAAAATCTACCGTAAAACTACCGCATTTTTTCTAAATCTTCCGCAAAACTACTGCTTTTTTCAAATTTCTACCGCAAAATTACACTTTTTTCAAAAATCTCCACCAAACCTCTGAGACAACAGTATTTTTTTAAAATTTACCGCAAAAACTACCATATTTTTTAAATCTACCGCAAAAACTACCGTTTTTTAAAAAATCTACCGTAAAAACTACAGTTTTTTCTAAAATCTACCGCAAAAACTACCGCAATTTTGTTGAAAAATACCGCAAAAACTACCGTATTTTGAAAAAATCTACCGCAAAAATACAGCAATTTTAAAAAAATCTACCGCAAAATTTTGGTCTTAGGTTGGCAGGTATGGATTACATGATTACGTCACATCTATATGTGTACTAAATCTTCGATGTGATATTCTTCTGGTTATACAAAGCCAGAAGTGATTATCAAAAACCATCACTATCAAAATGTTGAGCAAAGACTTGATGGGACCTTATACATGTATTTGCATGTGAACCTTTTTGAACCTCCTTTCACAGTTAAACAGAAATCTCTTCCAAGACCAAAATTTACCTCCATTTTCCCTTAACTGACACTGTCATTCATTTCAAGTTGATGCAAAAATGGAAACTTGTCAATTATGTCTTGTCTTCCTACAGCTTTGAGAGCCTCAACCAGTACATCTTTTGTTGCAGCTCTGCCTTTCTTCTTCCATTTTATTAAAACTTGGATATTTTGCTCATGTTGATCATCTTTAAAGTTACGTTCAATGTATGAAAGAGCATTTTCGTCAATATCTAATGCTCTCCCTAACTGCTTGCAATCTTTACCCATCTGCTCAGCAACAGCACGAACCTCTCTGTCAGACATACCTGAAAGTATTGGCAACTGTAATCTGACAATTATCTTACTTCAAAAGCAACATCAATTGTTAAAAGTGAGACAATAATGATGAACCCATGCACATTCTATTTTTTCAATAGAGACTTGAAAAGTATGTTATGAATGAATAAGGACATGGCAATTGTCTGAAATAACTTCAAAACTAAACATGGTATCAATTTCATTTTTCATATAATCATGGGCTTTCAACGATTGAAAGCCCATGATATAATTAATCTCCAATCTTTGTGTCATAGATTCAACATTTTTTACAAGAACTGTATATTTTATGATGCTACAGACAATAAGAAATCAGATGTTTATCTTCAAAACTTCCAGTTACTGTCAAGATAGGTGACGAGTCTTTTTCTATACTCACAATCAGGCCCCAAATCCAGTGGCTGGATGCTACCTGACCTTTCAAGGATACTCAGGCCAGAATCAGTGTCTGGGTCAGGATTGGTGTCACTACTGTAAATTATGCTCTGGGTCCATTCATCAGCCGTTTTCTTCTGTTTCACTTCTACTGTCACACGCTGTGGATGAGAAGGAGATATTTCTCTGAGAAAATTCTTGATTTCCCTTTGGTGAAACATCTCAGGTGGGAAATCATGCGAGTTGGGCTTGCAGATTTCTTTAGATTGATCATCATCTTTGGGAGCAATCTCAGTTTCCTTTATACTATTCATACTGCAAAAGCTGTCAGGGTCACTTTCTACTTCCAGTGCAGGACATGTTGCTGCAGGAGCATCATGAAGTCCAATAGGGATTTCAGAAGGTTCACCGATGGCTATTGTATCAGCTGTTTTTACTTCACTTGATCTTGTTGATGATATGCTATCTAAAGTGTCAATATCATGCACTGAACTATGTGATGTGCTTTTTGCAATTTTCTGATGGGAGGCATTTGAGATATGGCTGCCCCGTGTGGCAGCCCTGATTGTTATGCCGCAGCAGGAACCATGCTGGTTGAGACTAACCTCCTCAGCAGTATCTGTATTAGCAGCAGGATCTAATGGAGTTTTGTCTAGAAGTAAAAGACCAAACAAAAGTTACAATGCACAAGCTACCGTATGAATTCTTTTTAAGGAAGATACATGTAAGCCAATAATTAGGAGTGTCAATGTGTTGTATGTAAAAGAAAGAATACAAGAATACTTATTAGAATATGAGTAAGCATACAAGTCATGGTTTGTAACAGAGTTCTTGACATTTGACATTCGAGTACACCATAAGAACTGTAAATTCAGGGGAACTTACAATATGGGGGCTATGTCTGCATGTCAAAAATCAGTGGTCTTGAATGAAGTTTTGTTTTTTTCCTAAACTGTATATTTTCAATAATATTTTCTGATGACATTTCTTAAATGGTAGGTGTCGTGATATAGTAATGAGTGATCCTAAAATCATTCATTAGTGCGGAAACAGGTTAGATAGTAGGTCAGATAAAACCAAAAATCAAACAGTCCTCAATTTCCTGAGAATTTCGAGTCAATCCATTAAATAGTTTGACAGACAGGAAAACAGGAAACTTGATATCCACCTCACACCCATCCAACCTGATCACAATACTAGTATATAGCAACCAATGGTGCAATAGAAAGATCCCTTCGTTGACTTCACACTTACCAAGATACATCTTTCCTTTCACCACTGGGGCCTCATAAAGTTC
Source organism: Owenia fusiformis (assembly GCA_903813345.2). Taxonomy (NCBI): domain Eukaryota; kingdom Metazoa; phylum Annelida; class Polychaeta; order Sabellida; family Oweniidae; genus Owenia; species Owenia fusiformis. The sequence goes on along the minus strand of CAIIXF020000007.1, from coordinate 15,341,829 downwards.
GTTATCTACCAGAATGTTATCTTTGTATCCTGATTGGCAAACAATCCTCAGTTCTCTATGCTCCTTAACCTCTTTGGCCTCAGTCTTTTCCATGTACCACCATGTCTTGCTCCTCTCGGCAACAATGATAACACTGTGCCCTTCAATGACAACATCATCATCTAGACAACGGTCCCTACTGATAAGTATCTGGTCCTTACTGGCAAGCTTGGTGGAACCTTCAAGATGTTCTTTCAATTTCTTAATAGTACAGCTATCAGTTTCATCCACTGTGCAAGCAAATTTCCTGTGCCTGTGTATAATGATGATGTCAGCACGTTTAGGGAAGTACAAAGCCCTGATTTTGGTGTCCAATGATCTGGATATGTTGTACTGGTAAAGGTAGCTTTCACTTTCCATATATTCACCAGAATCAGACATACTTAGTGAAATATTGTAGGGACTTATATTTCCACAATATTGCCCAAGGTTGGCTTTCACTGATTGCACAGTTTGCGACTTGAACACCTCCATTGAAAAATATTTCTCATCGCTGCACATCAGAATAATTTTCAGCGGTGTTGCTTCCAACATAATAATCATACATCCCTCTTTGAAGTGGGAGTAAGTTTGGAGAACTTTGTCATCCCTCAATTTAGTCTTATCCAGCTGCAACTTCTGGCGACATGGCGGAATGCCAAAACGCTTGGCAAGCTTTCTTTTCAGGTATGCCACTGAGCAATCTGGGGGAATGATCACCAAATCTTCCGAGTTATATCCACTTGTACTGACAGCTAAACGTCGTCGTCCTGTAGGTGTCTTGCTTCTCCTGTAGGTCACCTCAACATACATAGACCTTGGATCTTCTACATCCATAACAAATTTCTTGATCATTTGTACAAAATGACTATCGAAAACACTATGGTTATAACCAACATCAAAGAATCTCTGAGGCATGACTTGTAGGTGAAGGAAGGCGGCACAATCTGCATCTCTTAATGGAGGACCCGTCATTGAGTCATTCGTAACTTTACAAAGCCAGATATGTTGAGAACTCTTATCTATTCCCATGGCAGCAGAGAACTCTCGAATGATCCCTTGTTGAATTTCACAGAGGGTATCAGTTAAGTAACCCTTGTAGAAAAGTTCCATTTTGGCATTGTCAGACATGAAATACAACAATGTTGCAGTTAATGGGATCTTGTTGACAATCCAGATTGTACTCAACTTGACAAGACTGCTCAATGTTTTCATCTGTTTTAGTTCAGTAGAGTTTTCATGCTGAACGAAGACTTTGAATTCAGTGTCTTTTATTGATTGATATTCAGCTTTCTGCAAGAGTCCCTGTTGCTTCTTGAAGGACCACTCAATCAGGTCAGATGGTGCAAAATTTGAGTCCAAAATACCTGCATAAATCTCTCTTGGATACACAGCCTCAGAATCTTGGATGAACCTTATAAAAGCAACATCTTTAAAATGTTCTTCTCCAGAAGTTTTTCTGCAGATGATTGCCTTTATCATGCCGAAGTGCTGGTATTGTACCTGTACAATGTCTCGATATTTGACAAGTTTTGGCTCTGTCCACACAACATCTTTTTCCTTGTCTCCATACTTCTCAAGAATAATTTGTGCAATATCAATTTCATGTTCAGAATTATACTCTGTTATTGTGCCAGGAATTTTGTAATCTAATTTTAAAGACTTTCTTTGGCAGAAATCAGAGGTTCTTAGATCAAATAATTCAATGTGCACAGGTAACAATGAAGAGTGCTCCTCATTTCGAAGTCGTTCGAGGACCATTCTATTCATATCCAACATTACACCAGATGTTGATGTTGATTCAGAGATACGTTTTTGGCGCCTTGGGTGTTCAATATCAAACACAGGGGTTCCTGCCAAAGAACTTGTTGCAGATACATGTATTGGATTGAACAGTCTCTCTGGTGATGAGTCCATGAACTGATATCCTAAACCATTGCCATTTATTGATAAATCCATTTGATGCACTACAGTATTAGAATCAGAAGGACCTGAAAACAAAATAAGTACAATTGATTTTTATTTTGATAAATCACGGGAATATACACGAGTAGTGTCACCCGTTTACTGTACATTTGTTGTTGAAATATATAGGAATAAATAAATAAAAATAGAATTAAAAAGTAAAGTAGGGGACAGTTTATAATTGTCATTAACATAGTAAAGTCTATAATAAGTCTCCTATAGACCCATTTGATAGTTTATATCTGAACATACATGTAATTTATCATAGTTGTAGATTCAATAGTTTTGAAATAATTGTAGACCCAACTTATTACCCAGCAAAACATTTCAAAATGGACTGCAAGTTTGAGCAATTGAAATATGAAAACCCCAACCATATAGAAGATAAATTTTCAAATAAATGAGCCCGAAACTTTCTCAAATCCAAGTGAGATTGAATGGATTATTGGTGAATAACTGGAGCAGAGTATATTTTTAAATAACAAAATTATAAAATCAGCTATTCATTTAATTACTGGCCAACAGTTCAACAGTTTCTTATTCCTTATTTACATGCAATAAAATTCTTGTTCTAAATAGTTTTCAAATGGTGAATCTCCTACATGTATTGCTTATTTGATCTAAATGTGAATCGGATTGGCACCTTGCTTGGTCTTCACTAAGGTCTGTTTTGCTCTGAGTTTCTGGTCCTTGTTAAAGTGTGTATTTTGAAATGAGTTCCAATAAGGTTTTTGATAGTATATATAGATTAAAACCAACTAATAATACATACGGCTAGATAAGGCATCAGCCTCTATATGGTTATCATGTTTTTCTGGTGGTAGCTCAACATATTTTGGCTTGAGACCAGCCATCAAAGCAGCCTGTGGGTCAGGTTGGCTTTCCATCTTGTCTCTGGGCCTTGAAGGAGATGGACTTGTGAGTCTTTCAACCTCCTCATCAGTTTCTTCATCTTCTTCATTGCTTAGAATTAAGTCATCACTCTCGACCACATCAGACTCCATATTCTCTTTTCTATCTTGTTCCATGTTCAAACATACCTGAAAATGAGTTAATCTGTTACATTAAAGGAATATTCCTTGCCAAACCATCTCTCTCCTCATATGGTAGCTATAACCATATATATGCTTGCCATGTTTAGAAAAACACTCAAAAATGTTTTGATATGGTCAAATTTGATCACTTAGAAATGTGATGCTCAATTCCAGTAAGCTGCCATCTTTTAAAATTTCACACAGGAAGTGATGTCATCGACTCTCAACTTTGCATATAGCATTAGGTGAGGAGCTATTAAGAATTACAAAACCAGCTAAATATTCTTTTTCAACTTTGAATCTTATTTAATCCTTCTGAAAATCTCTTCTTTTATTCTAAGTTAACAAGCCTTAAATATATTTTTGCCCAGAAAGTAATGATCACTTGTCTAGAAGTGATTTTGTGCTACTTCCCTATACTGTTATGGGCAAGGTTATAGGAGTTGATGACATCACTTCCTGCAAGAAATCTTAAAAGATGGCAGCTCACTGGAAATAAGCACTAGATTTTTAAATGATCAATATTGACCATATTAAAACATTTTCCCATGTTTTGCTAAATATGGAAACTATATATATGATTATAGCTACCATATCAAGAGAGAAAGAGTCTGGCAAGGAATATTCCTTTAAGCTATAAAAAGATCATATTGTATTTGGATCAATAAATGTACAGGCTGACCCCATAAATGAATCCCTGAAATATTTTTTTCAATTAAACTATACTGCACTCTCAGTAAATTTTGTGTCCTACTTTATTTCATGTTTTTTGAAAATTTGCGAATTATAAAAGTCGCGAAAATTCAAAAAGTTTTAATTCACAAAATATAATAGTCACAAAATTTATTTCACTCAATGATGACAATTTCCATCAAGTGTTGGTGATAAAAGGTAGGGAAATTACTGTAATTTTACATTTGGGCTCTGAAATATCATAATTAAAGGAACATTGTCACAAAATGGCCATAAAGATGAAGCCAAAATCTCTGAGGCTGATATTGAAGTAGAAAGGGTGTAATTTATTACAAGACAAATCCACTAACTCTAAAAAACATATAAAAAGAATCGAAGTATTACACATTTTGAGAAGTCACAAAGCCGCGAAATTTAAAAATCTAAAAATTAGCGAAAAATAATATGTGATGTGGGTGAACAGTACCCTCCCCCCCCGGCATCAGGACAACCAAATAAATTGATGGATGAACAAATGAATGGACTTATGCAATTCTACACTACAGCTCCATTGTTATCTCACTTTACAAAGTAGGAGGGATAACAATTCAATTGTGTAAAATCAAAGAGTTTTTTTTACAAGCAGTGCCAGGGGCGGGGCATTTGATTTTTGGAGTCAGGGTAAATATTCTTTCTCCAGTAGATATGGCTGGGTATCTCTTTGAACAGGGTTGGTACTCCGACAACACATTCAAAGGTCCAAGTGCAGTATGGAAAGTGATTTTAGACACTCATATCTTTCTTGAAGTCCCCATGATAGTGAAATATCAATCCAACTCTTTGAAAAATTATGGATTAGGCCCCACCTTGGCACTTTTCAAAAAATGTTTGGCTCATTTTCTAAAAAGAGGATCTTGTTTTTCTCAATTTAAACATATCGAAAGTCTCATCTACACTATATTAACAATTTCTGAAAAGGTGATAGGTATTGAAATGCGTTTAAGTTAAAACACATATCCCATATGTTATTTTCCCATAGGGAAAACTCGTGCTATCCATTGTTTTCAGCATAATTTTGGTCATCAAAAATTGATATCTTCAAAACTAGACTTTCAATACCATTCTTTTTTTGAAGATGTTTTAAACCCCTTGTTGAATAATCTTTTCATGCAATAAAAATCAGAAAAAGAAGATCCTCTTTTGAGTAAAAAGGTTCAATATTTTGAAAAAAATGTTGACATAAAATTAATTCATAATTTTTCGAATTGTTCGATCAATATTTTTATCAGCGTGGGTACTTTACTTGAAAGAAAACATATTGTTTTAATAAGAACCACTGTATTTATGCCCAGAAAGCACTCATGGTGAAAGATTTGACCATCTAAAATCACTTGCCATACTGCACATGGTCTTTTCAACCCATGGACATATATAAAAATTATATTACTTCCCTAAGATTATAATGATTAGTTCGTGGAAGCATGAATGCTGAGACTAACATAAAAAATAGGACCCACGGTCCTGTGCTCACATAGTTTGGAACCTTCAGAGGAATGTATATCCTGACTTTCAAACAAAAATATTTATTTGGATTTGTAGTCTCGAACTTTGAGAAACTTAGACAGCACAGTTGTGTGACCTAGTTTGATGACCTTTGACCTTGAAAATTATACTTATTGAGCTCAGTAAGGTCTTTTGTGATTAAGCTGACCAAAATTTACATCCAAAAATCAATTTGAAAAATCAACTTTTTTGACCTTTCAAAGGTCACTGAAGGTCAAGGAAAGGTCAAATCCTAAAACTAATGTCAGATTTGAACTCCTGGTAACTTGTAGATGATTTTCAAAAAAATATTTGGTCAAATTGAAGCAAGTTGAAAAATGACTTATTTTTACTGTTTTTTGATGTCAAATATCTCAAAAATGACTACCCTTTGCATTCGTTTGACTTCACTTCTTAAAAGAGAGCTTCGTCTTCACTCTTTCAAACTAAAATAAACCTGTGAACTCACCGCGCCAATCAGTGTTCGTCGGCCAAATTTGACCGACGTTCTATATATAGTCATTCCTTCTGACGTCATCCTTGAGCCCGGAATCGGCCAATGACATGCGCATATTTAATTAGCACGCATTTAGCGTATGTTTCTTCAAGCTGCTGATTACGTCAGCGCGTAGGTCAGAAGTGATTTATTTCCAAAACTGTCACCGGTATCCGTCGTGGGGGCGGGGCTACTAAACTGTAATATGGTTTATACTAGGCAGAGTGTAGTTTAACTAGACTCTGCGCGCAGGGTAAAAAATGATAAAAATTTGATGCTGACATATATTGAGCAATATGTAGGGAATGGTTAAATCTAGATATGATGTAATTCATTGCAAGAAATGATCAAGTATAAGGCAAACTTTGAGAAACTTGTCAATCAGAAAACCTGCCATTGACTTTATACAAGAGAAAGTTTCCTGAAAATGACCAAGTCCTACCTTTTGTCAAATTTTATAGAGTAAACACCAAAAACTGTAATTCCAAGAGCTTTGAAATCTTCAGAGGACATAAGTTGCATATACAGCAACTACTGCAAGTTATTTGAAAGTTCTACTTCAACAAAGTGTCTAGTATTTACAGAAAATTTGACCTTTTGACATCAAAAAAAGTAATTTCTCGGAAACTGGGCGAACTTGGGAAATGGCGATGATAGGTCAAATAGGCATTATGGATATGCATAAAATGACTGTGGATAAGACTCAATTCGAATAGCAGTTTTAATTTGTGCGGCCAATGTTGACGGATGGACGGACGGACCAACGGAGGACGGACCAACGGACGGACGGACCAACGGATGGACGGACACCTGGTCGATCCCATATATTCTTGCCCCAATTGAAAAATAAAACTAATGACCAACTTATTACCAACTAATTTACAACTAATTATCAACAATTCTGCTGGCAATTGGAATTAAAGTTAAGCGTTAATTAAATCAATGATAATTATGGCCTAATTATCAGTAGCAAGTTCAACGTAAATTAACTTACAATAATGCTGATTTATGATTTTTAGTTGATAATTAAGATATGAAATGTTTGAGGGTGATAGTAAGTGGTAAATTAAAACGTTTTTGTTCTGAAGTAGATTATTGGTTGATAGTTAACATATAGGATGATTATAATGATAATTAGTCGTAAATTAGGCCCATGATTTAGAAATACAAACCCCCTAAATTTAATTTCAAGATGGTGGAAAAAGAAAACATGTGAGAGATATTTCTCTCATAAAATTGAGAATTACAATGTGAATGGTGCGTATACTACCATGAAATTTGGTCAACATTATTATAAGGGTATGTAGAACATGAATACAATGTATGTTAAATCTTATTCACACTTTTGTCTGAAATGTTTATGAATTAAAAATTCTTATTGAATCAGATCATTTAATATTAATCCTAGAATGCAAATTAGGTACTAACATGGGTTAGATCAAAGACATTTCAAAACATATTTTTGATTATATCTGTTATGTCCTTTTTATGTAACATTATAGTCTAATGTTTGTGTTCTGATTTTAGTTGTTGATGGCAATAATGATGTTTTCACATGCTTTTCATGAATCTTAAAAATTTGCAAAATAGAATAGCTTTAAAAAAGAGGGGGAGAAACCCCAGGGTTCAAAGATGACATACGCTTATAACGTAAATCTGTATTGAGATGACATCGTCGCCGATTGGTTTAGCGAGTCGATCGTTGATTGGTTTAAAACTAGGTCAATTTGAAAACTTTGAAAACCAAGATGGAGGGTACGTTTTCGACAAAAGGAGGTGTGCGAAGGAGGAAATCGTATGTCATCAATTGAATCATGTGGTTTTCCCTCCTGTTGCTGTGAAATTTCAATAGTTCAAGTTCAATGTTGTCTGTTCTGAAAGATCCTAATTAAGATGAATATTCCGTCACAAAATGGTTCAAGATGAAGCAAAAATCTCCGAGTGAAGAGAAGCAAAAAAGAAGCAAGTCATTTTTGAGATGTCACAAATCTGACTTAAACCTAACTTTCAACTAATTATCAATAGTAAGTTAGGTGATAATTAGAGATTAACTTACATCAAACTTACAACTAACTTTCAACTAATTTACGTAAATAGCTCATTTGCATATTGATGGTAGTTAATCGTTAATTAAGTTGCAAATTAAGCGTTAATTAAGTTGATAATTAGCTCATTTGCATGTGAATTTTTACACCTAACTTTCAACTAATTATCAATAGTAAGTTAGGTGATAATTGGAGATGATTTTCCATAGGCTTTTTTCAATTGGGTATAATGATGTTTTGATTTCTTATTCTTTAGGTTTTACTGACGCAATTAATTGGTTATTTGAAGTCCATGATCATAGTTCAAAAATAAATTCAGAATATTTTTTTCTTAGTACAGTAGTACGATTGTCAAAGACAGAATTTATTTGATTGGCAAGGCCAGGGACATATAAAACAGAGCTCTGTTTTATGTCTCTGCTATTTTAGAACATGGAAATCTCATTCTCAGTTGATTTTTTAGTTCACAGCCCAATGACTCAATAAGAATGCACTAGTTTCTGATGGAATTTTCGCAAACTATAAAACTATATGAATGGATGATGTTGTAATATGAAGGAAGCTACCACAAGTTAGTGTAACACTTACAATCTTGGCATCTATACAGCTTCACTTTGAAATCCCTTTCATCATCATTTTCAAAAAATTTCAAAAGGGGAATCCCCTTTATATCTAGTCTCTAAACCAATAATTATGTCATCACTCACCGACATTAACCCACTTATTTAGCATAATAAATCAATCGAGAACTAATAATATATTACTTGTTTCCATGTTACTTTTATTTGATCACCATATACCCCGTAAGTTACTAATTATTTTAAAAACAAGTAGGCCATAGAGAGTAGAGACTATTGACCTACTTCAGAAAATTTTCGAAATTATTTTATGAATTTTACATTTGTGTGTTAATCAAGGAATAGACGGGGTTTCCACGGTTCTGATAAGTTGCACTATTGAAGTTTTGTAGTCATAGAAAATCTCAGATATATAAAAGCCTACATGCGCATCTTTGCACCCATGGAATGGTCACAGAGGACCCTGTTTGTTTGACCCCCACTCTAAGTCTAAAACATTTTGGTAGGCTGGGTATGTACAACACGGGCAATTTTGGTAGTTTTTTTTATGAAGGCCCTCCACGAAGTGAGCGGAGCCATTCGTTCTATGGACCGACTGTCCACCAGTCACGTGACCAAAAGTCCGCCATTATTACCTTATATGGCAAATCATCAAAGCAACGATCACGACGTCATATGTTGTGTTTGTGATGAAGATATGACGTAATATAACATAAACTATGACATCAGTTATTTATTGCCCTATCAACTAAACAGACAAGAAAGCTAAACGTCACACATCACAGTGTTTATTATATTTTAATTTGTGACGTCATCAACATGTTACCTAGCCAACAGAAAACAAGCAGTAAAATGCAGTTTGTTCATTGTCTTTCTCTGTGGTATTTCAATAAAAAGTGGATCAGTTTTGTCAAAATAGCATTATGGCCTTCGTATTTTTCTAGTGTCATTTTCACTTGATTTTCTTGTTATAGTACAAACCACGGGCAGATCCAGGATTTTGTGTTAGGGGGGGCGTGTCATAATAAAAGTGAGCGAAGAGTCAAATTTGGTGAAAAGCGATGAGGCAAAACACGAATTTTGCGCCCCCCACGCCCCCGTCTAGATCTGCTGGTGCAAACTATAAACATACTTGGCTCAATGTCATGGAGGATTGGCTCCCAGGGACGCAACTTGATATTCTTCCATATATGGGTATCACATTGTCATGTTAGATTCAAAATCAAGAATATTGGCCATTCTCCTTGCAGCCGTAGAAATATACAGGCAAGAATAGCAATGGCGCTGGCGCTCAATGTATTAGAATATGTGCAATATAAATACTGTAACTATACAGGTACCTCTTTAATTCCCGATTTCCACCTTGCTAAAAGCTTGTTTGTCGGCTGTAATCTTAAATCTGGATAGATGTACTTTCAGAGTATCCTGGTTTTGGTTATTATTATTAATTGATTGTTATGTCTTTGTTTTCAGCTTTTGTGTAGTTTAAAATCAAGAGCAAGAGATTTATAAATCTACATAATATTGTCAAGCCTACAGTAAATTGTTGGGCAACATAAGCCAATGCAACATATATTTTATTTTTTGTTTTCGCCCAGACACATTTCTTGATAATTGAACGCAATTAGTAAGTCTAAAGCAACATGTGATTGTTTTAAAACTCTTGAAAGAAATAGATACATCCTGCAGGAAGCTTTCAAGAAATGTGAAACCAAAATAAGAATAATATGTTAATTTTTTGTTATTACTTAAATACATGTATTTCAGATGAAGAGCTAGAGGCATTAAACCATCATAATAATAATGGACTTACAAGGTGACACTCCTGTCACTCTGACGTCCAAGCAACATAGATCCAAGCTCTTGGATTGCTTGTATACATTACAACAGTCACATAAAGCATGTGATATAAACATAAAGTGTGACAGTTTGATCATCCCGGTACACAGACTCGTCTTAGCAGCAACTTTGGAGAAATTTCAAGCTGAGAAATCATGGAAGACTAAAAGAGTTTGGAATATTGATCATTTGAATCTTAACCAAGATGAGTTAAGCAAAATAGTTCGATTTTTGTATACAGGATGTTTAATGATTCAAAATTCCAAAGTTCAGGATTATTTAAACTATTTTAAAGCTCTTGAATTATCCGAAGGTATAGCTTTATGTAAGGACCTTATAAGTGATATGACATCTCAATCGGAAACTAGTAAACAAGAAACAATACAAACTAAAAGAATTAAAGATCATTCAACTAAAAACTCAACAATTGTTAAGTCCAAAAATAAGAAACCTAAGACATCAGTTTCAAAAGGAATAGAATGTGATGGCAGCATCATCAAAGCCAAAGGTGTGGACACTCCAAAAAGAAAACGAGGCCGACCACAGATTTATGAAACTTCAACTTGTAAAGATCCAATCAAAAATATAGAAACGTCAAGTGATAAAAATATTGATGAACCTTATGGCACATCAGTGAAACATTATCACACAAGGAAAGCCACTCAAAGGGAAAAAGAGACACAGGTGGGTTCAACTAAAGATGCTGTAAATGCTTCACGTAAAAGGAGACATGCCGAAATTGCCACAAGTGAAGGAGGTCAACTTCAAGAAAAAACTTCTCAGGTTGTGGAAAACCCTGTGCCAAATGTTAAATCATCAAATGAAACCCCATTCATAAATGATAGCGAATCTTCCAAAAAATCAAAGACATCTATCCCACAAGATATCGAAGCTCAACACCAAAAATCAAAAACTTCTACAATTGGTGATAATAGTTCACCAAATATTTCTTCAACAAAACTTGGGGTAAATTGTGAAGAAGAATCAGAGAAGAATAATCCATCACCGACCAAGTTTCAACATCGTAAATGTAGGAAATGTTCGCAAACGTTTGATACACATTCTCAACTAGTACAGCACAGAAAAGAACATCTAGTTGGAAATTGGAACTCGCGGTATAAATGTAATTTGTGTTCATTCAAAGATAGACGGAAGCTGGGATTGGATAGGCACAAGTTCCATAAGCATGGTGTCCCATTTGATAAAGAGAAATATGTTATCCTGAAATGTGAGGTAAGAAACCTTATCTTATTTTCTCATTGCAAGTTTTGTCCATCCCAGTGATCTCCCCAGGATTTTTCTCAAGTGAGTGCAAAATTTTCATTTTCACAATTCAGACCAAAATTAGTCAAAATATGCCAAATTTTCATGATTTCTCTCACTTTAAAGTGGGCGCAAATTGATTTTCAGGTGGGTGCAAGGCTGTTTTCAAAAAGCTCATGTGGGTGCTGTGCCCACTTGCTTTAATGGTGCTGAGATCACTGCATCCTCTAGTGTATCTGTCTATTTGGGCGATAACTCAAATACTTGTTGGCAGATTTTATAGTCTGCCTTCAAGGCATAGAATCTCTGCTCAATAATGAATTTCTTAAATGGTTGCCTCATTTAAAGTAGTCTTATATTTTGATTTATACTAAGATTACAAAATTGTTGACCTTGGTTTTAAAAAGCTACAATCCACAAGTCATGAATTTTATAAACATTTGCATTTTGTCTTGTGCTTAAATCCCTAACTATAGCACGCAAGGGTCAGGTAAGTTCTCTTCTTCGATCATTCACTTGATGGACTTTTATCAATATTATTAATATTTATGAATATTTAACTGCCTGTAGAATGTTATGAATTAAAAAATTCCTTGTATGTTAATTCTAAGTTTGTTGCTTTTTCATGGTATAGGTGGAGAATTGTAAATACCAGACAATAGATATCCATGTATTCAAGAGTCATCAAACATCACACAAAAAAGAAGAGCCTTTCAAATGCAAGGTAAACAAATAGTCACTGTCATATAGAAAATTAGTACAAAATGTTTTATGTAAATCCTGGTGCTGCTGTCTATTAATAATCTCTGTGCCAGGGTATTAATATTTGTATCCATGACAGTACAGTAAAACTTGTCAAGTGAAACACCTGTCAAATAGAACACCTGTAAGTGGAACACCTGTAAGTGGAACACCTGTCAAGTAGAACACCTGTAAGTGGAACACCTGTGTATGTATAACACTTTCACAGTCCCATAACCCATTGACTTAATTAACTTCAACCTCTGGAAGTGGAACACCTTCTAAGTGGAACACTTTTAAGTGGAACAAAGGGTGTGTAGCTACACAGGTTTTACTGATTGATGTGTAGGGAAATGCATCATTGATGAAGTGATAAGCTTTGCGACTTGCAAGAGCCTGTGTAATTTAAATGACCATAGATAATCATTCACATAACTGATGATTTCAGTTAAACAAATGTATCTTCAGCTGGCATGGAGCAGAACTGAACCCTTTTACTTTGTCAAGCACTCTACTTCTCAAAGGTGGAGGAATTCTGTTTAATTGGAGGAAGTTTTGTGAATTTTTCTTGAGTTTTACCTTGATGGGGGGTAAGTGACCCCTCCTTCTTATATTCTAGGCTATATGTTAGCATTTTGATATAAGGGGGTGGGGGGTGACTAACTCTCCCCTGTGTATAATGTAAGTAGATATTCTGTATTACATGTTCATGCACATATATGTATACCCTATAATTGTAGGTTTGTGAGAAGACATTTAAGAGAAAGGGTGCTTTAGATGTTCACCAGAGACTCCATATAGATTCCAGGCCTTTCAAATGTCCTGATTGTGATAAGTCATTCACACAGGCATCAAACCTACAGGTAATCAGCCTAAAATGTGCTATATTAGAGTACATTCATTATACCTCCTTTTAAAGGAATTCTAAAGAACCCCTGCCTTTATATTAATATATTTGGCATGGATGGTTCTCTGGATTGAGGTGATATGGTCCCAAATGGGGCACAGTATTATTCAGGAGGCCTAAGTAAAGATATGAATAAGAATGTGCACTAGTGTTGTCGCGATTAATCGATACATCGCGATATACATCGCCAAAGCTGGTTCTGGCGATGCATCGATGTCTGAAACAAAACATCGATGTTTTTAAAAAAAATTGCCCCTTCTTATCTTATTTTGACGCAAATTGCTTACCTTTTTTCATGTCTTATTTCATCTTCAAATGTTTTCTGATATTCTTTCGCTTTAAAACTGTTTTAGCTAGTCGAAATGAACCATTAATCTAAAAAAATTACTTTACTTTCATTTCACCGTTACTATGTTCCCGGATGTACCAGGGTACTCTTATTAATTTGTTCTGTTCGATATTTTAGTGCATTAGCATTCGGTATTTCAGTGCACTTTTCTCTAACTTTTTCTCGATGTACATCGCGATGTGCATCGATGTTTACTACTGAAAATTGCCGATGCATCGATGTACGATTATGGCACATCGCGACAACACTAATGTGCACCATGTAAATGTTGCTAGTTGTGCAAGTTGCCAAAAGAATATGTTTGTAAAAGTAGAAACAAGATTGCATTTCATGTATCTAAATTCAGAGTCATGTTATCGAGATTCATCTGAAGAAATTCATGTGTGTGTCTGGTGTGTGACCAGTGTGTATATGGTAGTTAAAATTTGGGAAGAAAGGTGTAAAGTTTGTATTTAGTTGTCCTTTAATACCTGAGGTACATATATTTCCAGAGTCATGTTGCAGCGAGTCATCAGAAAGGGAAGAAATTCATGTGTGACCAGTGCCCATATGGTAGTTTGGGAAGAAAGGAGTTTGCATTCCACATGTTCAATCATCATAAAGTGCCATTGCCAAATAACTATGTTGACAAAATGTGAGTCTGCTACTTTTTAGGAAAACTCAAATTACTTTCACATGAAATCCATATATGGCCATGTCAGGAAAATTCTTTTGAATTCATACATGATTCACATTGAATAAAATTTGTACATGCATTTGCATTACACACCAGCAAACAGTCAAAGACAGTTGAAATTGATAATGATGCAAAAACAGCTCATTTTGAAGTCGTGCTGCATTCTGTGCTGAAATTGGGAAAATCCTTTTTTAATTGATTTTCCTGTTTATAAACATACCCACCTCTCAATTATATGCCTTAGATTCCTTTAGCAATCTCTGTATGGAGTCCTAACACCCCTCTGGTTTTACTGATGACATTAACTTGGACGCGTCCACTATTGAATAAAGTAGTTTGTACACGTGCCAACGTCCTCAATTTCCCTATTCCCCCTAATGAATAGTGGGGAGGTCGGGTGGGACTTTGGTAATTGAGAGGTGGGTATGTTTATAAATAGGAAAATCAATTAAAAAAGGATTTTCCCAGTATTATTACACATCCCACCTCTCAATTATATGCCTGAATGTAGCCGAAAAGGAGGTGGGTGAATTCAGTTAAACCAGAGGGACCCACAAACCAACAAGTAGAACATTCTAAATAATTTACATTATAAAATCATAAGAATGTTTAATGATGATGACTCACCACAAGGCTGTTGAAGATGCTATATGTTGTATAGTGAGCCTGCAACCATCATAGGGCCTAGTTTCCGCAGTTCTCCCTCAATCACTGATGTATCACGTAGGTAGAAGCTGGTGAATGTGTTGTGATTTGCCCATGAGCAGGCTTTGAGAACTGCAGTAACTGACAGATTTGCTTGAACAGCAAGGCTTGCAGATAAGGCCCTGGTTTCGTGGGTTTTAATAGAGTTGATTTGGTAATCTGTTTCTTGTGAATTTTTGTAAGTATACAAGATCAGATTTTTCACCCAAGAAGATATAGTGTTTACGTGTATATCTTCAGTATATCCGGCTTTGTATGGTATAAACAGTCTATTTCGGTTGCCCCTTGTTGAGACTGTGGCTTGAAGGTAGTAACGTAGAGCTCTGAGGGGGCAAAGTGTCCTGTCTGGAGAGTCTCTATTCACCAGTGTGGTGAGAGCTTTAATGAGGATTGGTTGAAAGCGAGATTCTCCTTCTGCAGCTGATAGTGACTTTGGTAGAAATCCTATGAAGGGATACATAGTTACTTGGTCCCTGGATTCTGACCATTTTAAATGTCTGAAGTCGAGTGCATGTATATCGCTTCTTCTCTTCCCTGAAGCCATGAGTAAAAGAAAGAGTGTTTTCCATGATGTGAATTTAAGTTCCGCTGTGGCCATAGGTTCGAAGGGTGCTTTGGATAAAGCATTAAGAACAAATACAAGATTCCATTTAGGTACCATGTTCCTTGGTGTCAGGTTTTCCAGTTTAAAAGATCTGATAAGATCGCCTATGAGGGAATTATCAGTCAGGTCGATATCAGATGATTTTTTCAGTACTGTATTAATGGCAGTTCTGTATCCTTCAATGGTAGGAATTGAAAGTTTCTTAGTCTGGTGAAGATATAGTAGAAACTCTGCCACTAGAGGAATATCTGCTTGGCATGGATCTGAATTCCGTTCATAACACCAAACAGTGAAGGTGTTCCACCTGGAATCATAGAGTTTATTTGTGGATTTCCTCCTTGATGATTCTGAGATTCGAAGAGACACTTCTGTAGAAAAGCCTTGTTTTTTGAGGGTGTCGTTGACAATTTGCAGGCGTGAAGGGCAAATATTTCCGGAGTCTGGTGAAATATGCTTGTCTTTGGCATTTTTAGTAGTTTTTGAGACACTGGAAGCGTTCTTGGGTAGTCCGTTAGAAGTTCCAGAATTTGTGTGAACCAAGGTTGATTTGGCCACTTTGGAGCTATCATTATGGCTTCGCAATTGTGTGTTCTCATTTTTGTTAGAACTTTGTCGATCATGCTTGTTGGTGGGAATATGTAGAAGTTGAGATTGTCCCACGGGATTGACATTGCGTCTGTTCCCCAGCTGTTTTGGTCTGGTACTGGGGATACATATAGTGGTAGTTTGTTGTTGTGACATGTCGCCATCAAATCTAACTGAGGAGTCTCCCATATTTGCCACAGTCGTTTCACTATTTGTGGGAGTAGAGACCATTCTGTGTTCACTATCCTGCCCCGAGATAGTGCGTCTGCCCATCGGTTTAGGGATCCTGCTATATGTTGAGCTCTTATGTTTATTTGGTGGTTTTTGCACCAGATTAGGATTTCCTGGCTTAGGGTCAGAAGACTTTTCGATTTTGTCCCGCCTTGTTTGTTTATGTAGCTTAGGGCTGTTGTGTTGTCCAGGCAAACTAGAATGTTTGCTTGAGGTACCAGTAGATGGTTCAGTTTGTGTAGAACTTTCAATACTGCCGCTAGTTCTAGCCAGTTGATGTGGTTTTTCATTTCCGATGGGGACCAGAATCCATTGATTTCCACAGAGTCCATGTGTGCACCCCACATAGTCTCCGATGCATCCGTGAAGATTGTGTGATCTGGGACAAACATTCCCAGAGGTTGACCCATGAGTAGATTCTGCTCGTCCATCCACCATTTCAGTGTGTTTATTACTTCTTGGTTGATGTAGATTGGTGTCTCTAGTGATTTTGTAGGAGACATCTGGCTGGCTAGACACTGTTGAATTGGTCTCATGTATAGTCTGCCCCAGGGTATATTTTCTCTGCTGAGGCTAGTAGGCCTAGTAGTTTCATCCACTGCCTTGTTGGTTGAGAAAGGGTATTGGTGAATAATTGTGCGATTTCTAAGATTTTCTGGATCCTGTCTTGCGGAGGATATGTTAGGCCTAGTATTAGGTTGTATTGGGTGCCTATGTACTTGAAAATCTGTGTTGGGATCAGTTCGGATTTTTCTCTGTTGATCACAAAACCGAGATATTGGTGTGTTAATATCCCTTGGAAGTGTAGGAAGGCACCGATTGCTAATGTCACTCTTGTGAAAACATAAGGGCTGGTTGACATTCCGAATGGAAGTGTTTTGAATTGGTACACTTTGTTGTTGATCACGAAGCGAAGAAACTTCCTGAATGGTTTGGCTATCGGTATATGGTAGTAAGCATCCCGATAATCGATGGATGTGGCCCATTCGCCCTTTTGTAGAGAGTTTGATATTTTGGCTGAAGTTTCCATTTTGAACTTTGGGCATATTATGTGTTTGTTGAGGAGAGACAGGTCTATTATGGGTCTGTAATCTCCGTTTGGCTTTTGGCGTAAGAATATGATGCTGTAGTGGCCCGGTGTGTTGTAGTCTGTTTCCTCCACAGCTTGTTTTTGAATTAGGAGATCTACTATATTTTGAAGCAGTAGAGCTTTTGTTTTTGATGCCGATTCGAAGTTGTTGAAGTTTTTTGTCATAGGTGGATTGTTCACTAGTTGTGGCATGTAGCCATGTTTTATCACATTTAAAATCCATTGGTCCTTTGTGATGAGTTCCCAGTTTTTTAAGTGTAGTTGAATCCTGCCTCCCACTGGTCCCAGCTGGGACATAGGTGAGAACGGGGGGAGGCGGGGCTGGGACATTGATGTTATTGAAGTGTCATTTACACTTCTTAAAGCCTGATTTGTTGTTATTGTTGTTGGATTTTGTAGAAGTAGAACGGTCAGAGAAGTTTCCTCTGTTGTTGTTTCTGTTGTTGTTTCTGTTGTTGTTTCTGTTGTTGTTGTTGTTGTTGAAGTTGTTCCTGTTAAAGTTGGAATGTTGATTACTACTTCTGTTGGAGTTGTTATTACTGGATTTATCATAATTCTGTTTTCGATTTTTCCAGTTTGAAGCTAAATCTTGTAGCGCTTTTGATGTTTTAGATTTATCCGACCCTTCACAGATATTCTTTAAATCCTCTTCAGGAAATAAAAATTTTATGTCGATGGGGAGATTCCTAAGGGCTTCAGCGTCTGACTTCCTGAACTTGGAGCTTACCCTGTCCCTTTAAATCAGTATGACGTTTGTGACATTTGAAATGGTGTCCCTTGTAGCCTTATTTACCATAGTTGAAGCTGTTGTAATAAGATTGACGAGATCCTCATTTTCAGGGAAATTCTCCGCAATGATTTTCCCTGTTGTCCCTAGAATCCATTCAGTGTGAGACAGATGACGAAGAGGAGCTCTTGCTGATTCTTCCAACAGTTTGTGATGTTTGGCTGGAAGCTGGTAAGAAGTTGAAGCCAAATCTGATAGTTTCATGGAATGTGGAACAAGTTCCTTAGTTGTCCCATTCAAAATGGATTTTTTATAGAAGTGTTCATCTTCTTTGAGGGACGTGAACGATCGTTTTGGTCTTAACAGGAAGTTAGTGTCATTCATGTTTTTCTTGTTGGCTAATTCCTGGTTAATGTTGGCGAAATTCTGTAGCACTGAAGGCCCGATCGGTAAGCCTTTTGTTGTGTCTGAAGAAGTAGATTTCTTACCCAAAGTTTGAAGTCCTAGCGGTTTATTTTCCGTTTGTGTTTCTGTGTTATAGTCTGTAGTTGTTTTAAAATGACTCGGAAAGGCATTTTTAATTAGTTTAACACAGTTCTTCCAACAAATTAAGTCATGATCGTTGTCGGAATTGGAAGAATCCGAGTCTTCCGGGTTATTGCTGTCACGGCGCATGTGCGCAGGAGAGGTCACGGGTGAGTCCACTTCGCTGTAGGGATGATCACTTCTTGCCCGTTTGGGGCTAGATGCCCGGTCCGGGGAAACATACTGTAGACTAGACGGCGAAACAGTTCGCTTTTTCGCTCTTTGTACCTCCCTTCTTTTAGCGGACCTGCTTCTGTTGGTTGTTTCACCTAGAAGTTCAACGTCAAGTTGTTTGTTTGCTACGAGCAATTCAAGAGTTGGAGTCAGTCCTTTGATAATATCTTGGACCATATCTGGCGATATACTTGAGGCTAGCCCTGGTTGTTGATTTTGATAGGTCCGCAGTTCGGAGTGTTGTTGTTGTTGAGATTTTGAAAACCTCTTAGATGGTAAAGTGTTTGTTGCTCTGAATCCTATTGAATTCAGACTATTAGACTGTATGAAGTCTCTCCCTGTTGTAGGGTGCTGATGTTGAAAGTTGGATGTGTCCTGCACCTCAGTCCCGGGTAGGGAGGTGAGCCCAGAATCACGAGTATCCAAAGTAGGGTTGAAATTTGACTGGCAAGTCAAGTCCTTCCCTTGTGAGTTCATATCATGCCCCTCATTTCCTGGTGGAATGAGCCCACGATTCATGAAGTCACTGTTGATGTTGTTGTCAATGTCTATGCCGCTGGTGATGGTGTGGGATGGCATGCTACCCGGAGTTGGATTTTCCTCGCCAGAGAAAATGTTCCCTTGCAGCAAATTTGAACTATCCCTTTGAAGTTGACTTGAAAAGTCAGGAATTTGTCCATCTTCCAGTTGTTCATTGACATTGTAGTTCATTGTTGAATTAAGGTTGATATCCTTTACAACTGACGACTTGTTGTTCTCCATATAAAATTTTTGTTTCAAACAAAAACGGCGTGTTGATTGCACTAATGTATGGGGAAATTGAGGGCGTTGGCACGTGTACAAACTACTTTATTCAATAGTGGACGCGTCTAAGTTAATGTCATCAGTAAAACCAGAGGGGTGTTAGGACTCCATACAGAGATTGCTAAAGGAATCTAAGGCATATAATTGAGAGGTGGGATGTGTAATAATACTACACTGTTTGGCCCAAAACAAAGTAATATAGATTTTTGAAATGTCATGTTTAGATGTAATGAAATAATGAACTTGTCATCATGAATATTTGATTTCACTCATATGTTACACCATACTAAATCATAGAATTGTGGTCTTACTCCATTTAGTCAAATCACTAATGGGTTTCTAACATGGTGATAGTTCACGATCACATATATTCTTAGATTTTCGGCACACAGACTAATATAGACATTAAATTTTGATCCCCATTGCCAAGCGCGAATCCCACTCCTTCACGGTGAAAATTCAAGATGGCCGCCAAAATTATCGTCAAATATGTATATTTTTTGATAATTTTTTTTACTGCCTTTATTTCAATAAAATGTGATAAATTAGTGTCTTTAGGCATTATTTAATAATATTCCTACAAAATAAATTTTTTATTAAGTATAAGCATAAGAAATTGCTTTAATAGCACCATCTTTTGATAAAATTATACCAAAATTGACGTCAAAATAACAAATATTTCTCTTATTCACTACTTCTTTTCAATAAAATTTGACAAGTTTATATTTTATCAATGCTTACTAATAATATTCAAGATATATCCACAGGGCTGTCAACTTGGGACCACCTAATATGAGTGACTTACAAATGTTGGACACCGAAGTCCAAATCTGAACACTTTTGTCCAAATTTTGAACACCTTTGGCCAACTTTTAAACACCTTTGGCCAAAGTTTGAGCACCTTTGCTAAACTTTTATCACCTCAAATTTTTCGCGCTCGCTACGCTCGCGGTTTCGTCAACGGGGGGGGGGGGGGGGGGGGGGGGGGGGGGGGGGGGGGGGGGGGGGGGGGTAGGTACGAAAATTTCCAATGAACATGCGTGACATATACGGGATTCGCGTGACAAATCCGAACAAATTGCGTTCGTTTTTTTTCCGACGTTCGTATTTTTACCGTATCATAAACATATTTTGAAAAATTTTTTACAGAAACATATTGGCGTGACAATTACCAGGTAAAATGCGTATTTGCGTGACATTTTGTGTCACGCAAAAAAAACTGGCGTGACTTCAAATTCTTCAGCAAATGCGTGACAAATACGCAAATTGCGGGACAGTTGACAGGCCTGTATCCATCAATATTTCATTATAACCAATAAAGAAGAGTGTTGTGCAGCCCCACCTATAGGTATATGCATTGAACTTCTCTGAAACATAAATTAATGATTATTATTTTATTCATGCTGACCCAATTTGCTTATTCTTAGATAACTGTTATCTGTAATGAAAATGTTAGATTTTCGGCACAGAGACTAAAATGGATATTTTAAAGATTTTGTTCCGCATTGCCAAGCGCGATTCTCACTCCTTCATGGTGAAAATTCAAGATGGCCACCAAAATAATCGTCAAAATAAGAATATTTTTTTGATAATTTTTTTTCTGCCTTTATTTCAATAAAATGTGATAAATTAGTGTCTTCAGATATTATTTAACAATATTCCCACCAAACAATTTTTTATTAAGTATAAGAAATTACTTTTATAGCGCCACCTTTTGATAAAATTATACCAAAATTAACGTCAAAATAATAAACAATTCCCTTATTCACTTCTTCTTTTCCATAAAATTTGACAAGTTTATATTTTATCAATGCTGTGATAACATTCAACATTTATCTGTCAAAATATTTCACTATAACCAATAAAGAAGAGTGTTGTGCAGCCCCCCCCCCCCCCCTATAGGTATATGCATTAAACTGCTCTGAAACATAAATTGATAATTGTTATTTTATTCATACTGACCCAATTTGCCAATTCTTAAGTAACTGTTATCTGGAATAAAAATATTAGCGTTTCTAGATTCAACAACATGTAAGTTGTAGAAAGTAGAAATGAGAGTTATATGAAGGGGGAAGGGGTATGTATTAGTGGGGATAAGGTTTTTGGGTGTAAATATTGAGGCATGTCACCCATCTTGATTTCCTGAGTGTTTCTGCACTTTGAAGTATAACAGAACTGTATTACAATTTTCTTCATTTTATTTTAGTTATATTGAAGTCAGTTTATAGTCTAATATTCATTGTCTCTCATGTTGATGTGTATAAAGTCAACAAATTATATCAACCCAGCCAAATACCTGTACTTGCTGCTCTTTGCACTGTAATAGTGGACAATGCCCAGAGGAGATAAGAGAAAAAACGAAGCTGATAAGGATACTTGGTGGAATGCACACTGAGATGGGAGCATTTCACATCTTGGGCAATATCCCTCTCTCAAGCTGCCATAGCCACATCTGATACAGCGGATTCCTTTATCTGGGTGAAAAAACAGTCCCAGCTGAATGGCTCTTCCCAATTTAAGTTCTGGTGAATGGTAATGGATCTTAGACTTTTAAAAGGGCAACTTCAGCCTATACAAAGATACCCTTTCTGAGTTGTTGCCATGCCTTTTTATGCTCAATCACACCAACTAGTTAAGATGGCTACCAGTTCATATCCGTGACATGAACCAATTTAACACAACACACCAATCAGTGCTTGGTGAATTCAGGGAAACTAAACAGTGATTAAAACAACAAGGTACATGACATGAACAAAATCATGCCATCTACATGTAGATATTGTTATGGACAGTTATGAAACTACATGTAACAGTTTAGAGTCTGGTATAAATAATAAGAGAGGAAACAGTAAAAGGAAGCATATTTATCCCGAAAATTCCCTACCTAGAAACTGGCAAGATTGTTTGTGCTTGGAGTAAAACAAGAGATTACTGTTTCAAATCCTTACTGCAAATGTGAGCAATATAATTATTCCTGAACGAAAAAGACTTCTCGCAACCTTTGGTCAGAATGTCATTTGTTAATCCACAAAAACAATCCACCAAAGACAAGTAACCTTGCACACAATCAACACATTTGTTCTGAGTGAACAAATATGAGTTAGATTTGACAAGGGGAGACAGTTCAGGTATTTGGCAGCACATGAAATGGCGAATTCCATCGGGCCTCAAAAAGTCTATGTCTGGCATTATTCCACTCATTGACAAGTTGTGATACCACACCTGGATTCCATGGAAGCAGGGGCAGAATTATAGCATGGGACAGATGGAACTCATTTTCACAACTGATGAATGCACTCCTCGGTCCAATAGATGATCCTTTAAACTGTTAATGTTATGTTGCTGTATGATAAATTCAGCAAATTGAACACATTCCTCCAACAGCTGACGCCTTAATGCAAAACTGCAAGGGAGCATTGTCCCAAGGTGTACATATCTGGGGTCAGCTTAACAAACCAAGTCCTATCATTCCCCGGGAATCATTCTATCTCCAAAGAACTAGGGCTGGAGAACAGAGCCAAGAGACAACTTAAAAGCTATACAGGACTACATTAAAGCAGATGGCCGATGCTAGTCAACCATTGGTAAAGTGTGGTTGTCAGAAGCAGGGTTTCCCATCAAGATGTACCAGCTTGAAGGCTGCTCTAGTATGCACATCATTGTGTGCCTGTAATGGAGAGTGTTCATAAGAATAACTAAAGTAAGGGTTCAGATATGACAATACTATATAAACTGCAAGATACCCCCTATTTACCCCCCCCCCCCAAAAAAAATATGGTTGACATCTTAGAGTTGGCATTCTACTGTAAAATAATACTATAGTTTTTTATTATGTCACCACCAAAAGTGGTGACATATTGTTATGGTCTCCGTTTTTTTTGCGACGGCGGTTGGTGGTTGGAGGTTGGTGGTTGGAGGTTGGAGGTTGGCGTCCGGCGTCCGGCGTCTGTAACAATTTCTTACAACTTCCTATAACTTAACAAATACTGTTTAGACTGACTTCAATTTTTTTCTAAATCATCTACATGTTCTCAGAAGTTCAAATCTGACTTTAGATTTGACATTTGACCTTCAATGACCTTCTCAAGGTCAAAAAGGTCTTTTTTCAACTTGCTTCACATTGACTAAATTTTTTTTCAAAATCATCTACATGTTCTCAGAAATTCAAATCTGACTTTAGATTTGACTTTAGATTTGACATTTGACCTTCAAATCTGACTTTAGATTTGACATTTGACCTTCAATGACCTTCTCAAGGTCAAAAAAAGGTCTGTTTTCAACTTGCTTCAAATTGACTAATTTTTTTTTCAAAATCATCTACGTGTTCTCAGAAATTCAAATCTGACTTAAGATTTGACATTTGACCTTCAATGACCTTCTCAAGGTCAAAAAAGGTCAAAAAGGTCTGTTTTCAACCCTTCTTCAAATTGACTAAAAAATTTTTCAAAATAATATACGTGTTCTCAGAAATTCAAATCTGACTTAAGATTTGACATTTGACCTTCAATGACCTTCTCAAGGTCAAAAAAGGTCAAAAAGGTCTTTTTTCAACTTGCTTCAAATTGACTAAAATTTTTTTCAAAATCATCTACATGTTCTCAGAAATTCAAATCTGACTTTAGATTTGACATTTGACCTTCAATGACCTTCTCAAAGTCAAAAAAGGTCAAAAAGGTCTTTTTTCAACTTGCTTCAAATTGACTAAATTTTTTTTTCAAAATCATCTACATGTTCTCAGAAATTCAAATCTGACTTTAGATTTGACATTTGACCTTCAATGACCTTCTCAAAGTCAAAAAAGGTCAAAAAGGTCTTTTTTCAACTTGCTTCAAATTGACTAAATTTTTTTTTTCAAAATCATCTACATGTTCTCAGAAATTCAAATCTGACTTTAGATTTGACATTTGACCTTCAATGACCTTCTCAAAGTCAAAAAAGGTCAAAAAGGTCTTTTTTCAACTTGCTTCAAATTGACTAAATTTTTTTTCAAAATCATCTACATGTACTCAGAAATTCAAATCTGACTTTAGATTTGACATTTGACCTTCAATGACCTTCTCAAAGTCAAAAAAGGTCAAAAAGGTCTTTTTTCAACTTGCTTCAAATTGACTAAATTTTTTTTCAAAATCATCTACATGTTCTCAGAAATTCAAATCTGACTTTAGATTTGACATTTGACCTTCAATGACCTTCTCAAAGTCAAAAAAGGTCAAAAAGGTCTTTTTCAACTTGCTTCAAATTGACTAAATTTTTTTTTCAAAATCATCTACATGTTCTCAAAAATTCAAATCTGACTTTAGATTTGACATTTGACCTTCAATGACCTTCTCAAAGTCAAAAAAGGTCAAAAAGGTCTTTTTTCAACTTGCTTCAAATTGACTAAATTCTTTTTCAAAATCATCTACATGTTCTCAGAAATTCAAATATGACTTTAGATTTGACATTTGACCTTCAATGACCTTCTCAATGTCAAAAAGGTCAAAAAGGTATTTTTTCATCTTGCTTCAAATTGACTAAATTTTTTTTTTCAAAATCATCTACATGTTCTCAGAAATTCAAATATGACTTTAGATTTGACATTTGACCTTCAATGACCTTCTCAATGTCAAAAAAGGTCAAAAAGGTCTTTTTTCAACTTGCTTCAAATTGACTAATTTTTTTTTTCAAAATCATCTACATGTTCTCAGAAATTCAAATCTGACTTTAGATTTGACATTTGACCTTTAATGACCTTCTCAAGTTCAAAAAAGGTCAAAAAGGTCTGTTTTCAACTTGCTTCAAATTGACCAAATTTTTTTTTCAAAATCATCTACATCTTTTCAGAAGTTCAAATTTGACTTTACAAGTTCTCAGAAGTTCAAATCTGACTTTAGATTTGACCTTTGACCTTCAATGACCTTCTCAAGGTCAAAAGGTATTTTCCAACTTGCTTTAAATTGACCAAATTGTTTTAGGTGGTGAAATTTTGTCATGTTAATGCCTTGTTCATTATGCATTGTACATGATGCAGATCAAATCTTGGCTCTCCAAACTATTACACGCTTAGTTCAACAGTTCAATATATTATAAAACACAGTTTTGATTTTGAACAATTTCACCAATAGGTGGTGCTATCGGAGACATTCTTCATTATGTGTTTATCTAATATTGTTTGGAAAGGAATCAGTTTCTACTAAAACATACAAACCTAATACTTAAGTATATTGTGATGAAAAAAGGATAGAGATATGATAGGTACAGTACTATATATATAATGATTTACCGAAAATTTTGACGAAATCTTAACAATGGGTGGTACTGAACAACCAAAATCTTCTTTTTAGATAATTTAAATATTTTTCAGGGTAGAAATATTATCAATTGATATTGGAAAACACTAACTAACCACATTTTATTGAGATAAGGGAATTAAAAAAATTATCAAATGAATATTATAAAATTGTCGACAATTTTGGCGGCCATCTTGAATTTTCACCATGAAGGAGTGCGATTCGTGCTTGGCAATGCGGATCAAAATTTTTAGAATGTCCACATTAGTATATGTGCCGAAAATCTAAGAATATATATGATCGCGAACTATCGGGCCATTATTGACTGGGCTAATTAGATATAGTGAAAATATGATTTGTTCTTTCAGCCTAACATGTGACCAGTGTTCCTACACTTGTTTCAGGCCTGTTGCTATGAAACAACATAAAATAACACACACTGGTAAGTACAGAAAAATTGGTTGACAATGACAAACATTGATAACATGGTCCATAGTTCCTGATACTGAATGCTTTAAAATGATACATAAATAAGCTTCAAAGGTAAGGACGCTTTAATCTCAGGGGAACTACACTTCAAATAAAATAGTTTTGCCATCATGTAAGACAATGAAGATACGAGCAGTTAGTCTCTCTCTGAGAAAATGCCATCTGTACATTTTTTATTTGACTGCAAAGCGTGACACAAAATGTTTTGAAAGCATGAGATTATTTCCATGTGCAGTATACAATGTGATAATGTTGGCTCTGACTTTTGACCATTGAAATATGTATGCACAGTGTGGTATTTATGATTCATGAAAGAGACATTGCATGGTTTGGATTTACATGTGCATCAGTCTTTGTTGTAGGGGAGAAACTCTTCATGTGCACATATTGCGGTCAGAGATTGGCTAATAGGACCAGTTTGAGGGTTCATATCAGATACTCACATACAGGTATGTGTATGCATTATGTATTAACACATTACTTTGCATCTTAGTATAAACATATATGTATTCCATATGTTACTATGTTGTGACAGTTACGATTACTGAAAGGGGGATAAATACATGTATATGAGTGGTTCATTTGTATTAGCTTACATGATGAGCTTATGAAATCGCCCACTTGTCTGTCCATTTATCCTTCCATCTTACCATCTTACCATCCATCAATAATTTTTGGACATACGAAAATTGTGCATGTCATTCATCTGAATTAATGCTCAATATCCATTCTATGGGGGTCATTCTGGTTTTTACACTATTGTTCCCTGCTTCTACTTTTCCTATTCGGAGGAATCAGCTTTTTTTGTCATCGAAATATCACATTTTTGACAATATATTATAGGAATATCCTATGGTTTTGAAAAAATATCATTTATATCCATGAGTGGATGTTATATGATATCCTTCTAACCATGGGATAAAAGGTCTGTATTATCAAAAGTTTATTATTTTACGAATAACTTCCTTTATTTCAAGGTGAAAGACCAGAGAAGTGTGAACACTGTGGCATGGGGTTTGTTGACACAGGCAAATTAAAGCAACATGTGAGAGTCAAACACACAGAAGTGGTAAGCATTGTCTGATATTGTTACAATAAGATGCAGACTTCAATCAGTTTGCTCTCCTTTCAAGAACACTGTGAGTTGATTCAGCTTAGTAGACACTTTGGATCAAAATGATGAAGACCAATCAAAACAGTAACAGAGATCAAGTAACTATGAGTTGTTGGAACCAGTTTTCCATCAATCAAAATAAAAGGAATAAACTTGGTCAGAATGGAGATCTTTCATTTTAGCTTAATTGTGGTCATTAAACCAGTGGAGATGATGTCACTCAAGACAATTTATTTTATGACAGTGGCATCATATACAAACTTAACTCATTCAATACTGGGGCAAAAAGCACTATAATACTGACGATATTTTGAAAATTGCCATATATGGTACCTCTGAAATAATTAATTGTATATACATGGGCATACATATATAGTGTTATATATCATTTTAAAGCATATGATATACTCTTTCAGAATGAATAGTTTTTTAAGTTACATTTTATAAGTTGTCATGGTTACAAGATTCCCAAAAATACATTGGGTTTGTGCTTGGACTTGATATCACGTCCTTAGTAGTCGACGTATGTGCTTTATGACGTCATATCAAGTCCTTAGTAGCGAATGAGTTAATATAAAAGTCTTTCCTCGAGAGTCCCATCTATGTACTTACCAGTTTACATGTACTTGTAGGGAGTGAAGAACTTCCAGTGTCCACATTGTGACTACAGATGTGCCATGAAAGGTAACCTTGGTAAACACATCAAGTCTCTTCATAGTCACCAAGACAACAAATCTCCACATTGTAACCAAGGCAACAAACACAACAAATCTATAGATGGCAACAAAGGCAATGAACACAACAAACTTGATGAATCAAGAGCTATCAAGAAAACAATAACCAATCAGGATTTGAAGGATAAAGAGTATCTTGACACAGATAGGAAGATGTCAGTGGAATATATGGAACCTGAGAAACTGCCAAGTGTGTCTATGTTTTGTAGTAGTGGGGAAGCATCCTATCTTGGATCTGATACTGGCCTGGGTATCTCCTCACACACAGTTTCAGCTACAGGGTCACTAAATGTAGAGCCCAGTCCTGTCCAGGTTTCTCCCTTATTCTCAGTGCTGCAACCTCATCCCATACAGCAACCTTACCCTATTCTCATGCATTCAACTACCCAGTTAATCTCACCTCCTGCAATGTACATGACAGATACATACCAGCGGGACAACAACCAGGGCTCCCAAGACACAATGACAGGTCCCCTTGGCAATATGATGTCAAATCAATCTGCATTTAGCAGCAGTGACCAACGAGAGGTGATGTCACCTCAGAGTATACATTCTCAGGAATCAATCTCAACTATTACAACACAATCACCTGGTGCATTTAAAAACCCATCTGGACAGAATATGACAAGTCCCCTAGATGATCAGGGGCAGAAGTCATTATGTGTTTCTTCAGGGAGCAATCTAGTATTGTCTTCCACTCCCAGTATTCAACATAATGCCTCCCCAGGGGGTCACACAGAGGTTCACTCTACAGAAGGTGGGAGTGACCCCTCACCCATAGATCCATATGGAGCACATGGTTATAATGTAGCAACAGCTGTTAATGTTCTCATGCATGGTTTCAGATATTGAAGATCCATTCTATTCAATTGATCATTCTGTATTTTAATTCTTCCTGGGAGAAAATGGCTATCTTGATAAAAAATGGCTCATTGAATAAATACCATGGCTTGGCACTAGTTTTTATGTCACCACAAGTGGTGACATATTGTTATAGCTTTTTTGTGGATGGTGTTTAGTGGTTGGTGTTCGGTGTCTGTTACAAATGACAGGTGGTGACATTTTGCATGTTAATGTCTTGTACTGTATATAATATAATGACCACAGGGAGTTCATGGAGTTAATAGGTGAACCTATCATATGGATATATTTTCATCTGTTGAATTTAAACACAGTTTTAGTTCATATTTTGTACTGGGAGGTCTTGGATATAGGGTATATCCCTAGGGATATATTTATATCTCCTGAGGGACCGAAGTGAAAGTGATGAAAATGGAGTAAAAAGAAAGTCAAAATTATTGTAAAAGATGGATAACATTTGATAATGTCCTTTTTGACAAATGTTGTGGTTTGGGTTGAAAAACAGTTTATAGGAAAGAATTTTTAAACACTTGAATTTATAGTATTTTTAGCATTTATTTTATAGTATTTCAATATTTCACATACATGCATTATTTTATGACACATTTTGTGTACAATATACATGGTACAATGTACTGTATTAGATATTCATGTACAATTTAAATTGTACATTTTATGAAACTATACTATAATAGTATTGGTATATCAGAGACATATAAATAGAATATTGTCTCTTGAGCAGATATATATTATGAGACTGGTACAAACACCTAAGACTTGAGTGGGAACCAGGGGGTCATTAACAAAAACGTTGTAAAGTTATGAATGCGTAAATCAATTGTAGTAACCATGGATATGATGACATCACAGCTAACGAACCAAAAACTGTACTTTAAGTTTCTGTTAATTATCCCCTGAACCATAACCTAACTTTACAAGGATAAGTAACTTTTAAGTCCCTTGACGAAATGCATGATTGTGGGCAATGTTGAAATTTTCAGACATTTAATTTAAAATTAGCTCACCTCCTCCTTTCTGTGAGTAAAGTTTATTATGTAAGAGTTTTTTGAAAATATTTACTAGTAAGTAAACATTAATTTACTGATTGGAAACATTTTTTGCTGAACTGTATCACTTTATTATACAGTACCTTGCATTTGGTGTTCATGAGCAACCCATTTGGCTAATATTAGTAATGATTATGTTATTGCATACATATTACAGTAGTGTGTATTGAGGCATTGCTGCATACATTGGTTTAAAATCAGAATTTTACTTTGAATATTGCATGAACCATAGAACTTCTAGAAATATATGTAAGAAAATAATTAATGTGTTATATGTTTCTATAAAATCAGCAATTTAATCACTCTTACCCAATCTGGGCATTCACTACAAAAATATGATTTGAACATAAATTGTATTTCTGGGGAACAATTTGTTGT
Source organism: Owenia fusiformis (assembly GCA_903813345.2). Taxonomy (NCBI): domain Eukaryota; kingdom Metazoa; phylum Annelida; class Polychaeta; order Sabellida; family Oweniidae; genus Owenia; species Owenia fusiformis. The sequence continues at coordinate 15,311,287 of CAIIXF020000007.1, read as the reverse complement.
AATTTTGAAAGAAAAATTTGTTAAAGGCGCAACAAGGACTGTAGAGAAAATTCAAATTTTTTTGTTTTTTCTAAGCCATCAGGTCAATATTTGGCTTAACACCTTCTTTGACATGCCTATTTTCTTGAAATGTAATGTATTAACTATCTATTTCAGCATTAAGAAGTGTAAATTCAGTTCAAAGGTTCTATAAAGGGAGTCCCACTTATAGATTTTTAAGATGCACCGTGTTTCAAGAGGAATATCAGCTGAAATAATGTTCATCCAGGGGGTTTGTTTGTAGATAATGAAAATATATGTTAGTCTTGATGAAATATCCAAACTTAAATATATTTTGACACTGGTCGCTGATCGTTGAATGGCCCCTTTGCACTTATTGTTGCACCTTTAAAGGAAGTGTGAGACTGTTCATACGTTGGTAGGACTCCAGTTCAACGTGTGGTTCTTAATAGGGAAATAGAATATTTCTGTTTACGGAGTACAAGAAGACATCAACACTTTAGTGTCACTGTTGGAGAGATGATTGGAAAGAGGATCCAACAATCCCAAGAATTATGCCACTTCGTCCACAGTGCCCTAACTGAATAGAAAATCTAAAACAAAGACAAACCTCATGGCCACGATTTCATGAAATTTTTATACAACATCAAATAGTTGATCAATTCTTTAAAACACTCCACAGAGCAGTTGAAAGGGGACTTGGTGGACAGAATATTTGTGGTGTATTTAATAACATCACTAAATGCTTTTTAAAAGCAATAATTTAGACATATCTTAGGCTTGCATGCACATCAACTTTATATTCCTTCACAGGTGTGGAAAACTTTCTTAAACCCATAACATGCTTTAATGAGGAAAATGTCAATTGGGAGACACCCAAGAGGAATGCGTTTGCTTCAAAAGCCTAGTGTCCAAATTATTAAATAAATAGGTCAACAAATATCAAATAAAATAGAAAATTTCAATTTTGACAATACTTATTTTCTGAGTTCTGAAATGTTGTATAAAACTTTTATAGCTGCTGAATTGATTGAATCATTTATTGGGTATTGATTCATATTGGCAATAGACGATGCATGGAAACTGCGAAATTGTCTAATTAAAATGGCGTCTTCAGAAATGAAGAAGTAGTAAAGACCTTCATTCCTATAAGTGTATCTACAGTACCACAATTCTCAATTACAGTCCAAACATGTATGCTGGGTGCTAATATTGCATCTTTGAACACTGCATTTCCATTGATCTAGAGTAAATTACATTTGTCTGCAAGATCACTCTGGACATGTAGGACTCATTGGCATACACACTGAACACATCATATCTCCAAACTGGCAATTATTATGAATAATATCAGCTACTCATCAAATGCTTTTTTGTCACTTTCTCTTTTGATCTTTTCTTTTCTGGTTTTGTAACTTTTATCAAATCCACATAAATATCTACTGAGGCCTTCTTGTGACACATATATTTCTTTGGCAGTTCGAAGTGAAGTTCTGCAACAACTGTAATGTCCAGTTCCCAACTATCTCTCACAACTTTTTCAATATGCTGCAAATAAAGAGTACAAGTCATAAATGTTTAGCATTAATTTCTGATCCTGAACACACCAAAATTGAAAAAAAATCAGAACAATCTGGGCCCGTAACTTACATCATCAATATGCTTTGATATAAACCTTCTTTTCTGTAAATATTAGTTTGAAATAATTCCCTACAAGGAACCTTTCAAAATTACTAGAGTGGATGATGTCTTTGACTCTTTGCATTTGTGATGCCACTACTGTAACTGAGGCAAGCAATTCATATCAAGCTTTAGCACTTCAAAGTCTATTGATGGTGCATAATGTTCAATTTATGTTGATGGAGTAGTAATGATCAATACAGAATATAATTCTTTACCTTTCTTGTAGAAGTCTTATGTAGGGAATATACAGCACCAGTACTAGTTGTCATAGCAATGGCTTGTCTCAGGAACAACAAATCTAGCCCTGAAATAAGCAATGACCCTGCTGTAATGGCAATATTCTCCACATATAACAATGAACCAAGATACACATTGGAGATAGCATTCCAATCGATTTTATTTCAAGGCATAGACCTGATACAAACAATGCCATTGTTGCCGCCATGGCAATGACATGTCTCAAGAACATCACATCTCAACTAAGGTTAACAATGGGAAAGTTAATGTTATATTGAGGATGAAGATAACATGTCCAGCCCTTAGCTCAGTAAGTCTTAAGCAGCATTTCAAAGTACAGTGAAACCTGTTAAGTGGAACACCTCCAGAATTGGAACAGATTTGTTAGTGGAACACTTCAGAATCCCAAGACCAACTGACGCGATGTTTAGAGTACCTCTATAAGTGGAACACCTCCCAAGTGGAACACTTTTTGAACGTACAAAAAGTGTTCACCTTAGACAGGTTTTACTGTATACAGCCTTACCTGCATTCTTTTTAGTTCCAAAAGGTGGATTCATGATTACAGTATCAAACTTCTCATTCCACTTTGTCCCTAGCTCCATCTTGGTGACATCACACTGTACCAGCTCCATGTTCTCAATCTCTTTCTCCTCCAGATTATACCGACAAATGGCTAACGCATCTTCGTCTATATCAAACCCTACACACTGCCTGGAATATATGTTATTTCTAGTCTTTGAGTTTTGAGTTGAGACTTGTCTCACAATGACAAGTTTTGCATTTCAATATTCCTGAAAAGGGTAATGTGTGTTTTTAATCCTTTTTCTTCTAACTTATGCCTTGGTCACATTTGCTCCGATTTTCACTGCGGCACCCGGGCAATTGAGTATTTTGTTCAAAATTGAATACAATATTGAACAAAACACTCAGAAAACAGAAAATGTGACCCAGGCATTACTATAACATAAATTCACTTTTAGAGTTAGATACACAGATAAACAAGGCATTAACATGACAAAATGTCACCACCTAGTTGCTCACAATATTAAGTCAGATTTGAATTTCTGAGAACCTGTAAAGTCAAATTTGAACTTCTTAAAAGATGTAGATAATTTTGAAAAAAAAATTTGGTCAATTTGAAGCAAGTTGAAAACAGACCTTTTTGACCTTTTTTGACCTTGAGAAGGTCATTAAAGGTCAAATGTCAAATCTAAAGTCAGATTTGAATTTCTTAGAACATGTAGATGATTTTGAAAAAAAAAATTAGTCAATTTGAAGCAAGTTGAAAAAAGACCTTTTTGACCTTTTTAGACCTTGAGAAGGTCATTGAAGGTCAAATGTCAAATCTAAAGTCAAATCTAAAGTCATATTTGAATTTCTGAGAACATGTAGATGATTTTGAAAAAAATTTTAGTCAATTTGAAGCAAGATGAAAAAATACCCTTTTGACCTTTTTTGACATTGAGAAGGTCATTGAAGGTCAAATGTCAAATCTAAGGTCAGATTTGAATTTCTGAGAACATGTAGATGATTTTGAAAAAAAAAATTAGTCAATTTGAAGCAAGTTGAAAAAAGACCTTTTTGACCTTTTTTGACCTTGAGAAGGTCATTGAAGGTCAAATGTCAAATCTAAAGTCATATTTGAATTTCTGAGAACATGTAGATGATTTTGAAAAAAAAATTAGTAAATTTGAAGCAAGATGAAAAAATACCTTTTTGACCTTTTTTGACATTGAGAAGGTCATTGAAGGTCAAATGTCAAATCTAAAGTCAGATTTGAATTTCTGAGAACATGTAGATGATTTTGAAAAAAAAAATTAGTCAATTTGAAGCAAGTTGAAAAAAGACCTTTTTGACCTTTTTTGACTTTGAGAAGGTCATTGAAGGTCAAATGTCAAATCTTAAGTCAAATCTAAAGTCAGATTTGAATTTCTGAGAACACGTAGATGATTTTGAAATTTTTTTTTAGTCAATTTGAAGCAAGTTGAAAACAGACCTTTTTGACCTTTTTTGACCTTGAGTAGGTCATTAAAGGTCAAATGTCAAATCTAAAGTCAGATTTGAATTTCTGAGAACATGTAGATGATTTTGAAAAAAAAATTAGTCAATTTGAAGCAAGTTGAAAAAAGACCTTTTTGACCTTTTTAGACCTTGAGAAGGTCATTGAAGGTCAAATGTCAAATCTAAAGTCAAATCTAAAGTCATATTTGAATTTCTGAGAACATGTAGATGATTTTGAAAAAAAATTTAGTCAATTTGAAGCAAGATGAAAAATACCCTTTTGACCTTTTTTGACATTGAGAAGGTCATTGAAGGTCAAATGTCAAATCTAAAGTCAGATTTGAATTTCTGAGAACATGTAGATGATTTTGAAAAAAAAATTTAGTCAATTTGAAGCAAGTTTAAAAAAGACCTTTATGACCTTTTTTGACTTTGAGAAGGTCATTGAAGGTCAAATGTCAAATCTTAAGTCAAATCTAAAGTCAGATTTGAATTTCTGAGAACACGTAGATGATTTTGAAATTTTTTTTAGTCAATTTGAAGCAAGTTGAAAACAGACCTTTTTGACCTTTTTTGACCTTGAGAAGGTCATTAAAGGTCAAATGTCAAATCTAAAGTCAGATTTGAATTTCTGAGAACATGTTGATGATTTTGAAAAAAAAAATTAGTCAATTTGAAGCAAGTTGAAAAAAGACCTTTTTGACCTTTTTTGACCTTGAGAAGGTCATTGAAGGTCAAATGTCAAATCTAAAGTCATATTTGAATTTCTGAGAACATGTAGATGATTTTGAAAAAAAATTTAGTAAATTTGAAGCAAGATGAAAAAATACCTTTTTGACCTTTTTTGACATTGAGAAGGTCATTGAAGGTCAAATGTCAAATCTAAAGTCAGATTTGAATTTCTGAGAACATGTAGATGATTTTGAAAAAAAAAATTAGTCAATTTGAAGCAAGTTGAAAAAAGACCTTTTTGACCTTTTTTGACTTTGAGAAGGTCATTGAAGGTCAAATGTCAAATCTTAAGTCAAATCTAAAGTCAGATTTGAATTTCTGAGAACACGTAGATGATTTTGAAAATTTTTTTTAGTCAATTTGAAGCAAGTTGAAAACAGACCTTTTTGACCTTTTTTGACCTTGAGAAGGTCATTGAAGGTCAAATGTCAAATCTTAAGTCAGATTTGAATTTCTGAGAACACGTAGATGATTTTGAAAAAAAAATTTAGTCAATTTGAAGCAAGTTGAAAACAGACCTTTTTGACCTTTTTTGACCTTGAGAAGGTCACTGAAGGTCAAATGTCAAATCTAAAGTCAAATTTGAATTTCTGAGAACATGTAGATGATTTTGAAAAAAAAATTTAGTCAAATTGAAGCAAGTTGAAAAAAGACCTTTTTGACCTTTTTTGACTTTGAGAAGGTCATTGAAGGTCAAATGTCAAATCTTAAGTCAAATCTAAAGTCAGATTTGAATTTCTGAGAACACATAGATGATTTTGAAAATTTTTTTTTTAGTCAATTTGAAGCAAGTTGAAAACAGACCTTTTTGACCTTTTTTGACCTTGACAAGGTCATTGAAGGTCAAATGTCAAATCTTAAGTCAAATCTTAAGTCAGATTTGAATTTCTGAGAACACGTAGATGATTTTGAAAAAAAAATTTAGTCAATTCGAAGCAAGTTGAAAACAGACCTTTTTTACCTTTTTTGACCTTGAGAAGGTCATTGAAGGTCAAATGTCAAATCTTAAGTCAAATCTAAAGTCAGATTTGAATTTCTGAGAACACGTAGATGATTTTGAAATTTTTTTTTAGTCAATTTGAAGCAAGTTGAAAACAGACCTTTTTGACCTTTTTTGACCTTGAGTAGGTCATTAAAGGTCAAATGTCAAATCTAAAGTCAGATTTGAATTTCTGAGAACATGTAGATGATTTTGAAAAAAAAATTAGTCAATTTGAAGCAAGTTGAAAAAAGACCTTTTTGACCTTTTTAGACCTTGAGAAGGTCATTGAAGGTCAAATGTCAAATCTAAAGTCAAATCTAAAGTCATATTTGAATTTCTGAGAACATGTAGATGATTTTGAAAAAAAATTTAGTCAATTTGAAGCAAGATGAAAAAATACCCTTTTGACCTTTTTTGACATTGAGAAGGTCATTGAAGGTCAAATGTCAAATCTAAAGTCAGATTTGAATTTCTGAGAACATGTAGATGATTTTGAAAAAAAAATTTAGTCAATTTGAAGCAAGTTTAAAAAAGACCTTTATGACCTTTTTTGACTTTGAGAAGGTCATTGAAGGTCAAATGTCAAATCTTAAGTCAAATCTAAAGTCAGATTTGAATTTCTGAGAACACGTAGATGATTTTGAAATTTTTTTTAGTCAATTTGAAGCAAGTTGAAAACAGACCTTTTTTGACCTTGAGAAGGTCATTAAAGGTCAAATGTCAAATCTAAAGTCAGATTTGAATTTCTGAGAACATGTTGATGATTTTGAAAAAAAAAATTAGTCAATTTGAAGCAAGTTGAAAAAAGACCTTTTTGACCTTTTTTGACCTTGAGAAGGTCATTGAAGGTCAAATGTCAAATCTAAAGTCATATTTGAATTTCTGAGAACATGTAGATGATTTTGAAAAAAAATTTAGTAAATTTGAAGCAAGATGAAAAAATACCTTTTTGACCTTTTTTGACATTGAGAAGGTCATTGAAGGTCAAATGTCAAATCTAAAGTCAGATTTGAATTTCTGAGAACATGTAGATGATTTTGAAAAAAAAAATTAGTCAATTTGAAGCAAGTTGAAAAAAGACCTTTTTGACCTTTTTTGACTTTGAGAAGGTCATTGAAGGTCAAATGTCAAATCTTAAGTCAAATCTAAAGTCAGATTTGAATTTCTGAGAACACGTAGATGATTTTGAAAATTTTTTTTAGTCAATTTGAAGCAAGTTGAAAACAGACCTTTTTGACCTTTTTTGACCTTGAGAAGGTCATTGAAGGTCAAATGTCAAATCTTAAGTCAGATTTGAATTTCTGAGAACACGTAGATGATTTTGAAAAAAAAATTTAGTCAATTTGAAGCAAGTTGAAAACAGACCTTTTTGACCTTTTTTGACCTTGAGAAGGTCACTGAAGGTCAAATGTCAAATCTAAAGTCAAATTTGAATTTCTGAGAACATGTAGATGATTTTGAAAAAAAAATTTAGTCAAATTGAAGCAAGTTGAAAAAAGACCTTTTTGACCTTTTTTGACTTTGAGAAGGTCATTGAAGGTCAAATGTCAAATCTTAAGTCAAATCTAAAGTCAGATTTGAATTTCTGAGAACACATAGATGATTTTGAAAATTTTTTTTTTAGTCAATTTGAAGCAAGTTGAAAACAGACCTTTTTGACCTTTTTTGACCTTGACAAGGTCATTGAAGGTCAAATGTCAAATCTTAAGTCAAATCTTAAGTCAGATTTGAATTTCTGAGAACACGTAGATGATTTTGAAAAAAAAATTTAGTCAATTCGAAGCAAGTTGAAAACAGACCTTTTTTACCTTTTTTGACCTTGAGAAGGTCATTGAAGGTCAAATGTCAAATCTAAAGTCAGATTTGAAGGTCAAATGTCAAATCTAAAGTCAGATTTGAATTTCTGAGAACATGTAGATGATTTTGAAAAAAAATTTAGTCAATGTGAAGCAAGTTGAAAAAAGACCTTTTTGATCTTGAGAAGGTCATTGAAGGTCAAATGTCAAATCTAAAGTCAGATTTGAACTTCTGAGAACATGTAGATGATTTAGAAAAAAATTGAAGTCAGTCTTAACAGTATTTGTTAAGTTATAGGAAGTTGTAAGAAATTGTTACAGACGCCGGACGCCAACCGCCGGACGCCAACCACCAACCGCCGGACGCCGTCGAAAAAAAACGGAGACCATAACAATATGTCACCACGGTGGTGACATAAAAAAAAAACGGAGACCATAACAATATGTCACCACGGTGGTGACATAAAAATGAATTGGAGATAATTACTAGTGATTAACATCATAAACATAGTTAAGAACATCCATCGGAGAAAAACATGATGATTTGATAAAAAAAATCATAGTTAAACCAATTGAAGTGGTAAAGTACTGACCCACATTCCATCATACAAGCAGCTATTCCCAACATGCCACATCCACAGCCCAAGTCAGCAATACACTTGTCTTGTATGTTGTCATCATTAAATGCTATGAGATATATCATCTGAGCTGAAAAATAAATATTTCACACAATTGAAATTAATTATCGATATGGAATGCCACAATTTTGGGCCAATATAATAAAGATGGCAGCAAGGTAGAAACCTCTCCTAAAGAGAAGTTTGTATATGCATTTATCGTATGATCTGTAAAATGAAGCCTTCTGATTGGTCAGTTCTTGTGCTGTATCAATCTGTATTGCTACTGAAATTGTCCCCATTGATCATCTGCGTTGCAATACAGAAAATATTGGTACGGAGGGGACATTCTCAGTAGCAATACAGAGGATCACACGATAAAAAAACGTTATAGAATGATTTGAAGTGCAATACAGGATATATTCTGCTCTCGATATTGTGTATTGGCACTCAACTTCGTCTCGTTCCAACTTCCAATACAGAATTTCTTGAGCAGAATACTGTCCTCCTGGTATTTTTCGCGTGTGATGTAGTTTCAAGCTTTTCGCGAAAGTGGTAAAATCGCGAAAATAAATCTTCGCGGAATTGTCAATTAAATTCCCGGGATTTGTAAAATTTTTCATTACCTGAGACTCCATTGCATTTCGTGTTTTGTAAAATGTTTGTCAAGTGTGTTTAGGCAATAAATGGGATACAAGGTAATATCTGTTATCAGCGCTTGCATTAGGTTAGAAAATTTGTGAGTCCCAAGGACGCAATATTTTTTAAAAAGTGTGTCCTTTGAAAAAAAAGTGTGTCCCCTATTTCTAGCCTGTTTTGAGGTATAACTTTTTTTGCCGCGAATTTAAAACGGAAGTTAACGTTAAGTACGGACTGAATAAATGCATGTTCGTTCATTCGACAATGAATACATTTTATTTCATGAATAACCAATATTTGTTTCTGAATAGGAAAAACTGTGTCGTGTCATGGTTTCAAATCTAAAAATAAACAAAGTCGAAAAATTCGAGAGAATCATTATTATTTGTAAATATTCAACATGTTGAGCCTTATTTACGATTCAAATAAAGGTGAGAGATCATAATTATTTGTTTTTGTTAGGTATCGTTGTAAACACATTGTAGTATTGACTTTAAAAAAAATTGATCAGCCTTTGAAAGAGGTAAGGTTTACCATCACGAAATGTTATAACTAGAAATTGACAACTCCACAGAGTAGCAAATCCCAACAAACCCTATATTCATGAATCTGTTTATGTCACGATGTAATAATCACCATCTACTCTACCCTTGGTTAAATTGGCATATACATGTATTAAAAGACAAACATTAGAGATAAATTGTATATCAGAATTTCCAAATTAAGCATTAGGGTGACCATTTAAGAGTTTCAAAGGTACAAATCACAAAGTCAATACAAATTGAGATCTAATATAGCATAATGTAACGAATAACCATACTTTGAAGAGCTCTCTACATAATAGCTAATTCTTGCTCTACAGGCAGCTATTTTGATTTTTCTGAAGCATGAATCAGAAAAACAACACCATCATTGTGATCTACTCTAAATTCCCTTCAATTTGAGTACAATGTAGCCATACTTTGAAGAGATCAGAAAATTATTGCGAAATCCCACATTAAGCGCCCATTAACCTTTCCACCAAATATGAGGCAAATCAGTTCACCAGTAATCGAGTTATCTTCCAGACGGACGGAGGGCTTCACTATATCCCTACCGAACTTCATTCGTTGGGATAATTAGCCCTATAACGGACTCTCAATTTGTCTTTATTTGATTTCAGATTTCAAATCAAATTGACCACCTCTCGATTTGATTCCAAATCTCAAATCCAATATCTGATAGTCACACAAATAAAATTATGTCCAGTAAAAGAAAATATTATCTGTTAAATATAAGAATAGATATTTCACTTTTTGTGATTTCATTACATTGTGTCTATGGGGAATCTCCCCAACCTAGAAGTTTTTCAAAACAACATTTCAAGGCATAATTTTACATGTACATTGATTTCAAATATGATATCACTTTGACTGAATTTTCAATGACATAAATCAAGATTATTTCAACTCACGTCTAGTTTATTGAAGTGGGAAATAATTGAATTAATTACTGCAAATTATTGCAAAATCCCATATTCAGCGGCCATTACCTTTCCACTAAATAAGAAGCAAATCTGTTCACCAGTAATTGAGTTATCTTCCGGACTAACAGACGGAGGGAGGCTTCACTATATCCCTACCAAACTTTGTTCGTTGGGATAATTAGCCCTATAAAGTACTCTCAAATTGTCGTTATTTGATTTCAGATTTCAAATCAAATTGATCGCCTCTCAATTTGATTCCAAATCTCAAATCCAATAACGACAAATTCAGAGTCTTTTAAGGCCTAGTTATGATAGACTACACTTAATATAAAGACGAGATCTACCTTAGTAGACAAGCATGAAATAAAACATGTATCAGTATGCTAAACATGTAATCTATATAATAAACAAACAAATAAAATCCATAATAAAATCAAACATTATTTTCACATCATAGATTCAGCTATACCTGCAATTTCCGGTGATGTGTGGTATTGCTCTAGTAATATTTTGGGATTCTCAAATATATCAACATCTTCTAAGTAACCTTGTAGCTTTTGAAGTTTCATACACGCCATATTATCAGAAATACTAAGTTTATTTTGATTTCAAAAACATGTTGATGGGGGCAGCCATGTTGGATTTCACAAACACATTTTTTATGAAACGAAATCTTAAAGCAAAACCATTCAAACGCAATATAATCATATAGAAATTTAAAACAAAACCCAAGTTTACAATAAAATTCGTTTTTACTCCGTCAAAAAATTTCTTATTTACTTAATTAGTAAAAATTCTAGTTGTTTCGTTTACATATCCAAACCGGATATGCGAAACAGAAAGTTGAAAGGTGTGTTTTTCAGCATTCTCAAAATTCATTTCGTTCGTTGCGTACCTTCACAGAGGTACGGATGGCACTGGACGAAAGGCTCGGAGACTGGTTTTTCAGTTTTTCAAGAGGTCGACGATTATTTCGCACGTAGTTCAAATAGATCTACCCAATGAATTATCGAAGTGAAACAATGCGAATGTAGATTGTAATTCGAATGACATCCAAGTAAAGGGAACCGCAAGTAAGTTCAGAATAAACTTAGTAATTCTAACTCGAAGATCTAAAACTGGCAAAGTCAAAACTCAAAAAATTATTTGACTTTTGACTCAATAAAATTTCTCACTAAACTATAATCATTGATTGACATCATCTCGGTCTCAGGTACATATGACATCACATTTTCTTTAGTAGATCTTACTCGAGTCTCTTGCCAATTCCATAGAATATGGGAAAGTAGATCTCTACTTACTCGAGTCTCTAGCCAATTCCACACTCAGTGGCCATAGAATATGGTAAATCTCTACAATGCTGATATATAATAATTAAGGGTGCGTTTTCAAACTGAACAGAGTGCTCCTATCAAAATGAATTTGCCTACATACCCCTTAGTTCAACGTCGTTAAACTCAATAACGGCGTTCTTTATTATTAGGAATTTTCTTGGGGCCATTATTGAGTTTAACCTCCATGCTATTCTTTCCTTTGATGCAAGTTGTGGATCTATCGAAACCACTTTTCCTCGCTAATATGACACTGATACTTAACAATAATATAAAACCACATTTCATCAGGCAATTTCACATAATATTATTGTGTTAAATGTTCATTTTTAATCGTAAAATGAGTCTTATTCTTACCAATTTATGAGACGAATATTTCAACCGGCAATGTCTGTCTGTGCGTCGCCAAAGTAAACTTGGTCAGCGAAACGAAATTGTTCTTCAATATTGATATTTATTATAACCATCCAGTATGACACGAATCTTTGCTTTATTCAAACAGCGCGTGTATTCACCCAAGTTTACTCTATTGTTATTTATAAAAACTTTAAAAAGCAATACTCGCAACATTATTGATGCATTTGATTACTGGTAATTTCAGCTCAAAGAAATATAGATGTCATTGATTGTGCTAGATTGTGATTGTGTTGAATAATTGTGCCTAAATATTAAATTATGGTAATTGTTCATGGTTTTCTGCTTGCAAAAACGTACCTAGGAATACACTCAATTGTTTATAACTGGGATCATGTATTTTACTCAGCATACATGCTTTGTAACAATTGTTACATTTTAATAACTTCAATGTGGTGATGTATTGTGATAAGATTACATGTACAGTGATCTCCCCATGTCACTTTTACCGGGGGCTCCCCCTACTTGAAACCAAAGGCCCCCCAGTTGGCACCCAGTTGGCATCTGCACTTCAACTTCTGATTTAAAGAATGAGTGAAGTAAGCACCTACACTGAGATATTGTGAGCGTAGCGAGTGCTGATTTTTTTAGACTTGAAATCTTGCACCCAGTTGAAATTTTTTTTTGGGGAGAACACTGATGTATAAGCATGGTTGTTTTATTCCTAGCTCTTAAATGTATGATGTTCTTAATAAAATTAAACAGAAGTTTTGTTTATGCTATTTTATAAAACATATTTTTCTACAATGATATTTCATTTATAAATTTACTCAATGAGAGAAAAGTTAAACACATGTGTTTTATCACGATATTGGAGCAAGTAAATGTACTTTTAACCTATACTTCACACCTGATTTATCTCGATATCTCCAAATCTGATTTTTTCAAATCAACACTTTTCAGCTTTTTTCGATCTCATTACTCTAATGTTAAAAAACCTTACTTGATCGTCATTAAACATTCAGTCAAAATGATGTCATACTATCTAGTATTTGAAATGTACATGTAAAACTACATCAAGAAATATTGCTTCAAATATTGTTGATCAATTTTGAAAAAAATTTGTTTTGGAAAATGTAAATGCTACTACGGGGAGATTCAACATATAAAGTCACAAAAAGTGAAATATGTTTTCTTGTATTGGACAGATAATATTTTCTTTTACATTATTTTAATTTGCATAACTATGTCATGCTATGTGACCTGAATGAGCCACCTGGTGGTGAAACTGGTAACTACCTACTCGCATCTGAGTTATTACAATGGGAAATCACTGACTTTCTGGGAGAGAAAACTTTGGCACAATATATATTTAAACATGTTATTGTTAAGAAAAATATCTAATTATTCAGTATCACATGCTTGCGTCTGTCCAAAGATGTTGAAAGCTTTAGCATTTTAGCCAGAAATTTACCATAATTCTGAAAATAAAACAGGAAAAAAAGTAGGAAACTTAATCATGTTTATCGCAAGCCTCCTACAGTATTACAATATTTTGTACTTATATATAGGATAACCGGGGTTCGTTTCCTTTTATGAACTTGTTTCGTTCAGTGTTGCTAACGGCGGTTTATTCCTAAAAGGATTTGCCATTTCGATGTTACCGGAACCAGAACAGAGTTTTCTAAACTAAGAAAAAGCCTTCTCCCAACATTTTCATAATTATACATCGATGAGGTTACAGGGGGGTATGTGATGATTTGTATTTATTCATAAGGTATGTATGCATGCGTTGATCACATTATTTCTGTAACGATACCATATTATTACGGTTTAATTAGTTCCGCATGTCGAAACCTGCTGAACGATTAAATGATCGCATCAAGGGCAAAATCATCATGGAAGTTAGACCTAGCCGGGGCCATAAGACATGTCAGATAAGAAACGAGGCCCAGGCTAGGTCTAATGTTGTTGGACTACATACCCCTGAGACTCTTATCTGATAGATAGAATGCACAAATAAAACAAAAGTTTTATTTAAAAAGTAAAAAGTTCTCTTGAAATTTCGGAGTGATTTTACCTGTTAATTCTGTCCATGGTCCGCCATTTTTGCGGAAGTTACACTGAAACGCAAACTCCATGAAACGAAACGAAATCACTAGAAAAAACATGGCACACATTGTGCGCATGTGCAGCAAAGTTTAGACCAATCAGATTATTTGATTATTTTGCGCACATGAATTATTTGCTTCTGAGCACTTACAAGCTTACCACAATAAACAAACCTGGCAGAGACTACCCTTAGCCTACTCCATTTTGGCGAAATTTCAGCTCAAACTCGTGACAAATGCATTATGCATACGCTGGTGTGAAGCCTTGGAGACACTCATTTTGGTAAATATGATTTATGGGGTATACTTTTCTGCAGTTTGTGGGAGTTTGGAACATTAAATGTTACATAAAGGCTAGAGTACCGACAATTGTCGGTACTCTAGACTCTGATGTGGTGGCACGCTAGAGGACCGACAAATAAATTGTCGGTACGGGAGATATGCTGTGTTTACACGCTAGAGGACCGACAAATATTGATTTTCGAATTTTCTGGCGCATGCGCAATGCGCGGGGGATATTTCAGATATCATACGGATATTTTGGGAACAAGTGCAAAACCCGGGGAGGGCATTAGCCCCGGTTACCCGGGGATTACCAAACCCAGTCAAAAAATGGTAGCCCGGGAACAGGGAATGGTAGTAAACGTTGAAAACCCAATAAAAAACATGAACAAGTAAGACGTTAGAGAGCTATTAATGCAGAGTAAATGGCTATATATATTCGAAACAGACATGGTATTTCTCCTGAGCCGATCAGGCGTAGAAAGGGGCGTTTGCTACCCATTAGATAGAAGAAAATAGCTAGAATGTTTTTTATTTGAAGCTTATGGTATGAGGTTCCATATCCATCCGCCAAAAGGTATGACCCCTATATAGTCCATTTAAAAACCTGTGGTATCGTTCTAAATAACCCATAGTTGGCTTCTAGGGTACCTAGTATGCCACTATTTGGTATCAAAATAAAGAGGAGTTCAACTTTCATTTGAATTACGAAAATAGCGATGTAGGTCAAAATAGTTCCGAACGTGAGCATGTTTACTACGCGTTTGCCCGTCATATCAGAATTGAGGAAGTGGTAGCAAACGCGAGTTACAATAAACGGACGCTGATATCTCAAAAAGTAACCTGACTCCCTATAATTTGATGTAGGTCAATCGAACCCCTATATGGACAGGTGCATTTTGATATATAACACCAGGGGGGTAAGCGTTTCATAGTTGGTCACGAACGCCATATGTGCAAAGTATTGTTATGAATTTTCGAATTTGGTGTTGGATTACGGTACTCATACCTTATAGCACAATTTTTGATGGAAGTTGCATTTGGCTCCCTTAGTTAATGGCCACGATTCCATCTCGCATGAGAGAGCTACCAAACGCAAAGTAAACATTGATATATTCCAAATGAGATATTTCTCCTGTGCCATGGCGTAGTAAGGGTAGAGAGCGACGGGGTCGAAAGCATCCCCTCCCCTAACTGTATATATCGACCCATTAGATAGAACAAGAAAAGAGCTTTAAAATGTTTTTTAATTGAAGCTTGTAGGACAATTTTGATGGAAGTTGAATCAATTTTTGTCGAAATAAATTATGGCTCACTACAAGTTAATGCCTGTACGATTCCATACTGCAAAAGAAGCACTATACCCCCCCCCCCCTCAAAAGAAAAAAAGTAGGTCTTGCCGGGATTCGAACTCGGGACCAAGTGTGCTAACCACTAGGCTACCAGTGATGAGGTTATTTCTAAAAGTAAAAGTAGTGGATTTATTTATGAAATTGTCGGCTCTCTAGCAAAAACACGTAGCAGCCACTTGCGTACCGGTTCTCTATCTGGCACTACTAGTTGACGATAGAGTGCCGACAATTGTCGGTTCCCCAGCAAATACCCCTGGACAGTCTCCAGTACCGACAATTGTCGGTCCTGGAGCCACTCCGTAAATGTTAAAATTCAAGAAAATATGCCAATTAAACGACTGATCAATTAATATATACCAGCATTGTAACTCAGTGTTTACAGTTTGGAACAAAAATAATGACACATGGATTTGCTAAAGTGAGGATTTCCCATGTTAAAATTTTTCAAGAGATCATACATCAGTGGATGACAGTAAACAAAATGTAAAATATACAAATTTTAAGGGAAATGTATCTAGACAATATTTGAGACTATAGGGCTTTCAAAACACCATGGTTTGGATATGGTGATAGAAAATCCACCTGTCACTTGTTTTGTTCCAAACTGTATATGTCCGTCATCTCAACAAAACACCCTTATATCCCGCTTATAATCTAGTTATCATGATCATGGGCTTTCAAGAGACATTTTATACCTGTCTTATACACTATAGCACTAAGCATAGAAGTCCATGATTTTAGCAAGAATGAAGAAAATGACCTATGAGTCCACAGGTATTGGAGCATACATGTATAGTAGAGATCTGAGGCTCGGGTATACTGTCATTAATAAAAAAAACAGTCTTATTCTTATACATGTAAGTAATCTCTAGTATAAAAGAGAGCTCAGAATAGGGACTTTTTATAACATTTTTAACATATTCCTGGGCCGCAGGTAGAGATGTCCTGATAACACTCTTTGTATTCCAAGAGCTACACAGAGGGTAGGAAGTACACTGTAACTGGGGAATCCGTACAACAGTATGTTGTTGTACCGTACAACAGTAAGTTGTTGTAAGTAGTTGGCACAAAGCTGAATTATATCTAGATAACCACTTATCCAGCTTATTTTCCACCGCAAGATCTCAAAATACAAGTAGTTGTGGGGATGATTTGAAAAATCAACCCTACTATGGGGGTACTTGGAAGCAGAGTGGTCTGAAAACAAAACCCTTGGGTTTTTGTTTCTGATCTAAACTCTTCTGCAATTTTAATGAAATTTGCATTTGAGATCACGAAGATCTTAACTAAACAGCATCAAAACTGAAAAATCATTACAGTAAAATTTTAAATGTTTGGAAGTACTTTGAATTTAAAAAATAAGCAATCAAATGACTATATTGTAACAGTATATAAAAAAATAGAAACATATGTACAAGGCCTAACTTTTGTATATTTAAGATAGTTGATATGCTTAATGTGTAGCAAAGCTATGGCCTTTTGTAGTTAAGGGAGTTTAATCTGCGTTAATTTTTTCAAAAATAACATGACAAAATAGAAGTATCCATACATGTGATAGCCAAACTACAAAACAAACTAAAATATACAAAAGTTAGGCTATGTTTTATTTTTTACATATTGTGTTTCAATATGGTCCTTTGATTGCTTATTTTTTAGATTCAAAGTACTTCCAAATTTTACTGTAGTTTTAGAAAGTAAAAAGTGGATTTACACAAAGCTGAAATATGCGAAAATAACATAGAAAGATGGCATGACAAGTGTGGCCAAAACAAAAGTGAACTAGCTGTATAGTTGCAGGCCTTATATCAGATAGCAAGGAGGATTGGCTCCCAGAATGCAAAATCAATATTCTTGCCATATATGGAGATTTCGTGCTTTCAAAATTCGAATTCAAACAGCCGCCAATTTGTTCACTTCAACATTTGGATTGTGAATTTTGGTCTTATTTCCAAATGAAAATTTCAATAACTTACATGTACAAGAAAAGATCATAATATTGATACATTCTGACGTTTTCATTATTGGAAAATATTGAGTTGCGATTCTGGGAGCTAATCCTCCTTGATCAGATAACAAGGAAGTACATGTACATGTAAATTCCAGCACTGAGCAGACAAAAAAGGGGAACTCCCTTTTTTCTGATGTCAGCATATAATCAATAGTTAATAAAATTTCATGCTATTTGATATGGCCTTCAAATGTAGGAATTAGGAGATATAATCATTTAATATATGGATTCTTGTGTTGTTTCCTGCATATATAAATATTGTTTAAAACCAAGGCATTAAGATCATTTGTTATGTATCTTCAGATATGGTTGAGAAAATAGCTGTTGTTGGTGCTGGTATATCTGGCTTGTCTACAGCCCTAAATATACAGAAACATGTACCCGGGGCACTAGTGACAGTCATTGCTGATAAGTTCTCCCCTTATACACTCAGTGACCACCCTGCAGGTTTCTGGCAGCCTTATTTACTGAAGGACACTCCTGTTTTCCTCCAAAGGTAAATATAGAAATCTACTGGAAAACCTAAACTACATGCAAAATTTGAAAATATAACTTTACCCATTCAAATATGATTTTTCTCTACTCCAATGAATCAGGCCAGAGACATGTAGTTACAAGTATAAGCCTTGTATAATCTCTGATGAGGCAATGATCATAATTTTTTAATTTCTTGCTTATATTTTTTACCAATTTTTTCAACACAAAACAGGTTAGGATGAATGCTATGTGCTGGCGCAAATTATTGCTTAACAATGTATGTGCGTGATAACTAAAATTTTATTTGAAATAGATTCACTAATTTTTGAACAAAAAGTTCACATTGCACATTTTGATAACATTAGGTAGGACTATAGTATAATGTATAAGCCAAAGTGGTTTAAACTTAAATGAAAGTTAAGTTTTATTTTTAATGTTTATGCTTTCATTTGTATTTTATGTTGATTTGATTTGATTACATGAATGGATATAGAGAACAACTAATTAAAGATAATTTACATAAATATAAAGAACACCTTATTTATGAATACATTTACATAAATGTTCACTTTCTAACATGACATAAGAATCAGACTATTTAAACGTCTTGTCAAACTTGTTCCAAAGATGTCAAGCACTGTATGATATTCCTTTCTTAAATATTTTAAAGTAGGTTTTGGCACTGTAGTTGAAGTGAATTCTCTTTTGAGAGAGTTATATTGGTTACTGGAGTGACCAATAATGGCTAAATCAATGTTGGTCCCCAGTTCTCCAAAAAGGAAGATACCGACTTAAGTTTTGTCTTCAGAAATGAAACATATTTTGGTTTGCCTTGAAATATTGTACAAATAGCTATTTAAGACAAAGTCATAATGATGACCTTAAAATGTTGTTTTTTTCACATTTTGAGTTAATTTTTCAGAAAATGGGGCTCTGACACATTCCAGCACATGTTCGAAGTGTTTATGTCTAGCAATGCAAACCAGACAGGCATCCAAATGTTATCCAGTTATGCGCTCTTCAATGAACCTGCTGCAGTGAGTATACTATCTTTGCAAAGAATATCGAAATGTTTCAGTATTTCCTAACTGGGACAATGTATTTTTTTATGTGTCAGGCAAGTTTCATTTTGTAGTATGGGGTATATTGTCCAATTTTCAACTGCATGGTCACTGGCCACATCGCCCAATAAACACCAGTTTGCCAAATTCTCAAAATATGTTATAGGGATGTCACTCATCAATTTCAACTGTATTTAAGTACATTGCCAAATACTCAACTCTATTGGTAGATTCCCAATAATCACGTGCAGGGGTTAATTGCCCAATTTTTATGAAACAAGACTTGGATCAATTTTTTTGCACTGCATGTGTGTTGTGTTTTTATCCAGGATCCAGATTGGAAGGATACTGTGTTTGGATTCAGGCATATGACACCAAGGGAATTAGAAAAATGGCCAAAATATAAGTAAGTCATCAGTATAGACTAACTCTTGTATCTAATGTTTTCATGTTGAATCAGAAATCTTAATCAGTGTGACTTAACAGTAGTTGGTAGTTTAGTCATGGAAGATACTGCCATTGTCCTCAGTTGATACATCTCTGGGGGATGTTGATATAAGGACCTTATATAGGGTTTATGTACAGTAACCTGGTGAAAGTGGAATACCTGTGGTAGCTCAAAATAGTGTTACACTTAGGACTATTCCACACACAGAGGTTCATTTTACTTTAAGTAAATGAGAAACAGAATTTAAAAAAGTGGTCCACTTAGGGGAGGCATCAAAAGTTCAATGTTGGATCAGAAACTAGATAAATCTAGTTTTGACTTTGACCCCGCTCCTCCCCCAAAAAACTAAATACAGTACCATGAAAGTTGATCGCTGACTGCACAGAACAAAAACAAAAAACGCAATAGGCCTGTTACTTTATAATAGTTTTTACACATAGACTCTCATTGTATATATCATTTAAATATTATGTGAAGAATTATCATAAACATATGATAAAATGTGTTCAAGTTAGATCAATACCATTGATACAATGAAATAATCAATTACCGGGCGATAGAAAATGAGAACCCTTTACTTTTGCTTTTGCGAATCTAAAACGATTTAGTTCCTAGCGTAACTTGCAGCTTTTAACAACTATTGATAGAATAGAATCCATTGGAATGACCTTGACGAAGAAAGCATCAGGTAAAATCTTTATTTTTAAACCATTCCAAGGCATTCCGAATCAAAATTGCATAAAATTGAAATGTTGAAATTTGTCAGATAACAAAATGAAATGGCTTTGAACCCCCTCCCCCCTAAACATATTTATTTAGTTTTTTGGTCTGACATCAAACTGTTCATGCCTCCCCTTATAGAGGTTCATTTTACATTAAGTGAATGAGAAAAAGGACTTCAACTTGTAGAGCCGTTCACCTTACAGAGGCATACACTGACCTCAAGAGGGCTAAATCAACTGAGGACTGAATGCATACTTTCACTTACCCTGAGTACCAGAGCCTACATTAAGTATGCTCTGAAAAGCACAAATAAACGTATTAAACACACATGATTTGATAACCAGCAAAATAGCATACTTTAACATAACGGTAACATAAGTTAAAACTAGTATGCAAAAACCTCATCAGTCATGCCCTTTTCAGATATATTGTCACAAAAAAACTCCATGTACATGTCTGTCATTTTTCTCTTCAGTTATGGCTGGTTTTTCACCTCATTTGCTGCTGACTGCACAATATACACACAGTGGCTGTTAGAAAAGTAAGTTTACGTCAACATTAAGTTAAAAAGAATTGACACTATTGTTAAGCTGAAAATTAAACATCACTAGGTTGCTACTGGATACTTCAAGGTACTGTTACCATAGCAACTATGAAGTAACCAGTGTTTCATTAACATATGCATATGACTGTACATGTTCATTTACTTGTTGCCACTAAAAATAGAGAGATGATTCTTGAAAGGCCATCCTTTATATTGATAACATAGTTATGGTACATGTGCATTTGTATGAGACATCAGTTCAGGACTTTTTGTCCAATGCAACTCTCCCTTGTTTATTCAATTATTAATTTATTGCAGATTTAAGTCACAAGGTGGAAATTGCATCCAACAGAAGTTGCATAGTTTACATGAGGTTTGTTTCGATATTAAATAACTTTTTATTGATATTAACTTTTTTAGAATTATGGCTCCTTGGACCTCATTCTATTTTACTTTGTAACAATACAGTAATATAAGTTATTAATTAAATTAACTTTCTTCTTTGGATGTTGATTTTTTACTAGATTTATATATCTTCTAGTATTATGTTTATATCACCACCAGAAGTGGCGACATATTGTTATGGTCTCCAACAATTTTGTTGCGGTGGTTTGTGTTCGGCAGTATGTGTTCAGCTGTTGATGTTCTACGTTCGACTTCTGTAACAAATGAGAAGTGGTGACATTTTGCATGTAAATGCCTTGTTAACTTTGTTTATGATGTTGATGTTATTAAAGCATATTTTGGAAATTTCTACTTTTATAGCTGCACTCTTTGCAGTCTTGTGGATTCCAAGGGAAGCATACCCCTGGAGCATACAGCATTGTCATCTCCACTCCATGTCTTCACATAAATTGTTTTGTTATTCCAGTTGCAAGGGGAGTACAGTGTTGTCGTGAATAGTGCAGGGTTGGGTGCAAGGGAGTTAGTCAGTGATCCTCTAGTCTCACCTGTTAGGGGTCATGTTATAAGAGTAAGACATATTACATGACATATGTTTTTTCTTGATAATGATATGTGTATGTACCTGTATGTTTTGCCATGCTGCATCATGTCATGTCTATTAAAGTTCTGCATGTTTTGACTGATTATTTTCTCAATCGTGTTTTCTAACTGATAATGTTTTTTAAACAAACTTAAAATTTGCACGAAATTGTAGTCATCTTTGTCTGCTCGGGGGAGGTCATCAATTGTCATCAATATAGCAAAATACTGAATTTACATTTTTTTTTTTTTTAGGTGAAGGCCCCTTGGGTGAAATTAGCAATAAGTTCAGAGAACTTGAGTGAATTCTATATACTCCCAGGGTAAGTTACTAAGACTCTTTTATGTCACCACCAAGTCGTGGCATATTTTTATGATCTCCCACTATTTTATGGATGATGTTCGGCAGTTGGTGTTTGGCAGTAAGTGTTTGTCATCTGTAATGAATGGCAGGTGGTGACATTTAGCATGTTAATGCCTCTTTGCATGTTGTCATCATACATGTAGCTAAATAATAGCTTTTCTAGATTTCCCTGACATGAAACATTACTTTAAATTGCTCTAAAAAATTTCCTGAATACCCAATCCAACAATAAAAATATGTTAAGCCATATATTCCAATATTATGAATAGTATGAACTATAAGTACCTTTTCAATTTACACTTAATTGCACTTTAAATATGTGAAGCACTGGCCCATGTGTTTAATAACCACTATGAACACTATGGTACAGTATTTCAAAAAACATGCAAAATGTTTACACCAATGACTTCTGTGAGCTCATGTATGTGTCTTAGCTCTCCCCTCCCTTTGAACCATCAGATCATAATTCTGACTGTCAGTTTTAATTATTTTCCAGTGTGGAGAGTGTGGTCTTGGGTGGGACCCGTGAAAATGGAGTGTATGACACAACACCCAAAGAAGAAGATAAACAGAGGATTATAGAGGGCTGTTGCGGTCTCATGCCAAGTATTAAGGTAAGAGTTAGACAGATGCTTTTTGTTGAATCCTAGGATGTGGAGGGTTAAACAAGAAATGATGTGGTATTGAAATTTATGGTCATCTTCTGGTAGTTAGTCAATTATGTGTTTAATCTCCTGTTGCGGGGCTGAGGATAGGAGGTGAAATAGTGAAAGTACCATTAAACATACAAAGAGGGTTGCTTATAAAATGACATGCTCCTTTTTTAACATGAAACTTGAAAATGTGACACAAGAATTCTTGTTGTCAAAATGTTATTTAGAAAATCAAACTACATTTAACTCTATCAGGTTTTGGCCATCTTGGGTAATTTTCAAGGCAGTCATTCTGCTCTTCAAGTGTGTGTCATATTTTTTTTGTGAGTCTTTTTGTTTTGATAGAATTACTATGTGAAATCATCATAATTATTCCATCTAGGAAGTCACTGAACATTGTTATTCCCAATTTACATGTTATTCCCAGCTAGGACTTCACTGTTGCAAATAGAAATCTAGCAATTTAATTTTTCTATTTCTGTGAGGTGTTTTCCAGTTTTAAGTGTTTGACATTGATGTAGATGTATTTTGCTTGAACATTTGTGGATTGCTCAGGACTATTTTTTGTTATTTCATGGTATTTATTTCCAGCATTAGGGTTGTCATAAGGGGTTTAGCTATAAAATACATCACTCAAATTCTTCTACCCTATTTTCGTCACTTAAAAAGGAAATTTGCCTCAACTCTTATTTAAAAAGTAACATGCACTAAATGTGTTAGGTGAAAGCAGTGAGATTTTTCCAAAAATCAGAAACTGAACTTAGCAGTGCCTGTAAAGTATGACATCATAAATCTAGCCAATATACCTTAGTTTCCATGGTTCACAAATAGAGGTCAGGATTTATTGGAAAGTCTATTAATCATTATCTTGTGAGCATATTGAACATGGGAATTTTTTGAGATGGAATATCATCCAATTAGTCTCAGTGATTAATACTTCCCAGAACTACTCATAAGAAGCTCCAGAAAGATAGATTTGGAAAACCAGACAGCAGTTAGAATTGGCAATTTGTCCATCTGTCTCAATTTATCCCTCTAGCATATAAGCAAGTGGGTGCTGCACCCACCTGAGATTTTAAAATGATAGGTTTGCACCCATCTGAAAATCCATTTGCTGTCACTTGAAAATGTGAAAAATCATGACAAATAGTCATATATTTTTGGTCTAAATTGTGGAAATAAGAATTTTGCATTCACTTGAGAAAAAATCCTGGTGAGAATGCTTGTCTGTCCACCAGTCCGTCCACCAGTCCATCCACCTGTTAATCCATCAGTATTGTCCATCCATCTGTCTGTCGACAGTGAAACAACAACAAACAAATGAAAAGTCCTCGTAATTTACATCATTGGTCCAGCTCCTACTTTTTCTTAAGAGCTACTACTTTTTTATGAAGCGTTTGATTATGTCATCATTTAATTACGCAGCTCTATACATCCATAATTGTGACATCCTCTCTCCATAAGAATCTCACACTTATGGATGTATAGAGCTGCGCAATAAATGATGAAGTAATCAAACACTTATAAGTTATACGTTATATGGGAATAATAAACATGCTATAAGTGAGATGCGAAATCTCTCTATTATTTGTCAAATATCAACTAATAGACTAGATGCGAGTAGAAATAATCTTGATTTACGCCATTTAATATTCAAAATTCGGTCAAAGTGATGTCATATTTGAAATCTGTATGTAAAAGTACATCTAGAAACATGGTTTCGAAAATTGTATATCAGCTTTGAAATTTAATTTTTTTTGAAAATGTGACTTCTTGTTCGGGTTGATTCCCCATAGACCCCATGTTACCAAATCACAAAAAGTGAATTATCTTCTCTTGTATTAGACAGATAACATTTTCTTTTACTCGACATATTTTAATTTGCATAACTATTAGATACATAAGGGTTATATGAAAATTGAACCACGCAAATAGATGTAATTTAAGTTAAAGGGAACTTTCTACTATACCCGCCATGCTATCTGACCCGAACGAGCCACCTGGTGGTGAATCGGGTAACTACCTACTCGCATCTGCATTATTGCATTTCAACTTACTATTCATCCTCATGCTTTGGCAAAAGATGGCAGAAATATGCTGTCAAGACGTAAGCATTTTTAAACGCAATTTTTGGGCACAATGACATGTACTATGTAAGCTCATAATAACCTGATAATGTTTTACCAGATTACCTAAAGAATCTCAGTAGGGTTGAACAAGGAAGTGCAATTTAGATTATTTGAACAAAAACTAATAAAAATATCTTACTAAGAATAACTCATGAGCAAGAGTCAGAATGCACAAAAAGTAACTTAATATCATAACATTTTTATCAACAAAAGTCCAATGAAATAGAATATGTTTATTTACCACTTCAGATATTTGTGATTTTGTCATTGATTGCATTCTCTGTATAGCCATAAATTTGTCTTATTGTATTCACTTGTTATTGTATCCAATCAATTAACGATGCCTGTGTCTGTGCCGGTGTGTGTCCATCTGTCCTACCTTCTGTCTGAATAGATACTTAGAAGTTTAATGTCTTATAATTTTATGACACATTTGGCTAATTGGGGCATTTTTATGTCACCACCAAAAAGTGGTGATATATTGTTATGGTCTCCATTCTTTTGTGGCGGCGGTTGGTGATCTGTGGTTGGCGATCAGGAATTAGCTTCTGTGACATATTCTTACAACTTCCAATAACCTAACAAATACTGTTCAGACTGACTTCAATTTTTTTCAAAATCATCTTCAAGTTGTGAGAAGTTCAAATCTAACTTTAAATTTAAGACTTGACCTTCAGGGACCTCCTCACGGTAAAAAAGGTCAAAACGGTCTTTTTTCAACTTGCTTCAAATTGACCAATTTTTTTTCAAAATCATCTACAAGATCTTAGAAGGTCAAATATGACTTGAAGTTTGAGATTTCACCTTCTATGACCTTCACATGGTCAAAAAATGTCAAAAAGGTCTTTTTCAACTTGCTTCAAATTGACTTGACTAATTTTTTCAAAATCTTCTATATGTACTCACAAGTTCAAATCTGACTTGAGATTTGAGATTTCACTTTTGAAATTGTCATTTTTCAACTTGCTTCAAATTGATCAATTTTTTTTTCAAAATCATTTACAAGTTCTCAGAAATTCAAATCTGACATAAGATTGAACTCATAATATTGTGAGCAACTAGTTGGTGACATTTTGACATGATAATGCCTTGTATATGGTTTATTTTGTGTTTTCTTTCGCCATAATTGAAAAAGTATTAGGAAGAATTTGTTGATATTTTTATGTAAATACATGCTGTACTGTACATGCAAGAATGACATATTATCATTTGACTTCATCCTGTAGTGACCATTTTATGAAATTGATTTTAAGCAATATAATCTGACACTCATTGGTTTTTCGATAGGATTTGCTATGCCTTAGCTTTGCTGTTATCTAACTGTTTGAGTCAAAAATAGATGTTCTGAGAATTGCTAAAAGTAGGCCTCGAGGCTTAAAGGCGGATGCATCAAAGTGATGTATGAGGGCTCAAAAACATAAGGCGTAAGAATTCACATATATGCTCTACAATGTCATGTCTATTGAAAATAAGTATAAGGCAGGGGTACCACCCCAGTAATGCTAATATGAGGTAAGGTAGGATATAAATAATAAGCTACGAGGAATTCAGGGACTTTCATTATAGACCCCCTCTTTAGAAGAGCTGTGTGAATATTGCTAAATCATTCCAGTTCTGGGAGCTTGCCAATCTGGTTTATACCATAAGGTCATGGTGCTTTTCATTTATAGAATGATGATACAGGCAACATGTTCTCTATCCTCAATATTGTAAGCTTTAATAAAGTACTACTTTGAAAAAACAATTGGTTACACACTCACATATTGTACATTTATGCATACTAAATTCATTAATCGATCTGGTTTATCAGACGTGGAATATTCCAGAATGATTCATTTTGTCTGTTCCTTTATTCTACTACTTTGTATAGGAAAATTCCATCTGATCAATAACATTGTTTACATAATCTATTTCTGATTTTGAAGTCATTCATCATCATTGAAAAAAGCTTGCATTAAATCTAGCTAAAGGAAGGGTTACACTTCTTTATATTGATCATGTATCTGTGCTGCATCCCTGTTTCTTTATTTTGTAGTATTGGGTAAACCTTCAGTCTCCCATGCAAGGTTGGCATGATGGTTTGCAAGGAATGGAAGCCAATCATCCTTGTTTATTTCTACAATAAAAAACAAGTTACCCTGACCCATGGTTAAACCTTTTAACGGCACATTGCTATTGCTTTAACTTAAATGCAAACCAGGCACAACATATACATTGTATTAAATGTGTCATTACCGTTTTCAGAATTATTTGAAAATAGCTGTGGAGGTATTTTGAGAACAGGAAATCATTTTGACCTGCTTTCTCAGAATTCTAGTTCATTGACATGCAAAGCCTTCGCATAAAACCCCTCTTGAATTCCCAAGCAAATACCCTCAATTTATCTATTTGTACACATTTTTTATTTATTTTTGAGTGGCGCTATTGCTCGATTTAATTCAAAGGTTAGTATAGATATGTTTTTTATATGCAGATGTAATAGAATGTGATGATATCATCGTTGCTTATGACTAGACATATTATACCATACATCATAAGTGTATTGATCCATAGGAGCAGTGTATTGTGATTTATAATTAATGTGATATCCTCCATAAGGAGTAAAGAGATTGACTTCAACTGTACTCTGAATTATCAATAATTCTTTAATCTAGCTGCATTATATTCTTTTATGATATACAATTAGTATGACATATTCTGACTTTGAATGCCTAATGCAGCTTTGATGTCTGATATAGAATTGAAGGACGCTAATATGATTCGTTTTCATGTCTTTTAATGTCCTTCTAAAAGAAGTACATGTATCTTTCTATGTATTCATCCAACCATCCATCAATGTACCAATGCTATTCCTGCAAAATGATGCCAGTTTCATATGTACAATTCTAGTGAATTCTTGCTGTGCAAGTGTAGTACATGTATGTGTTATTATATGTTTCAGAATGCCGAGATCCTAGGAGAATGGGTGGGTCTGAGACCAGGAAGGCCGAGTGTTAGGGTGGAGCATGAGATTCTATGCAAAAATGACAAGCAGCTAAATGTAAGTTTTGCAAAAGTTTGATTATTATTAGAGACATCACAGCTTTCTATCAGTTCCTCAAAGTGCAATCTTTGCAAGACACAAACCACCCCCCCCCCCCTTGAAGAAAAGTGTCTGACGCGCCTGTGAAGGCAGGGATTGTTACGAGCATCACACTTGATAATGAAAGTCTTCTACATTCTCAACCAATTGTGTTCACTAGGATGAAATTCAGGATGAAATTGCAGTTTACACATTGCATGATATTATATGTAGGCTAATGGCAATGCTTACTACATTGCATTTTGTTGAATATGATAACCTTTCATTCACAGCAATTTTACATTGTATTCATTATTATATTGCATGTTATTCATTACATGGCAGCCTCCTTCATACACTACACTATTAGAATACTGGTTGACAAATCTCAGTGTGCAACTTTACTTTCATAGACTCTCAAGGGACCCTAAAATATTGCTTATTTTGGAAGTCTCAGTATGTGATCCATTTAGTAGCTTTTGGAGACCTTCCAGGAATACCAACATTGCTAAACTGTGAAATACCATTTTTTGATATGATGATTATATAACATTGACTTTGATAATGTGAGCTTGAGTTTAATGCACATGTAGAACCTGTCTTAGTGAACACCTCTGCCTAGTGAACACCTGCCTCTAGTAAACACCCTTCCTCAACACATACTCAACTGACTTCTGTTTATATTACCCTCTCTCATAGCCGTAGGCAGCGGGGGTTCGTTGGGTTTTCCCAAAATATAATTTTGCGGAAAAATGCTTATAACCAGAAACATTAAATCACTGTGCTGTTTGAAAACTACATAATTATATGAGCAGTAAATGAATTGATGTTTGTTTTGGTGAACACGATAGCCTTATTTTGTTAAAAACATGTCATCATGTGTGAAGTTACACTTCCCTCAAAACGGTTGGCAACCTTAGGCACGGTATGAGATTTTGAGAAGACCCCAGAGCATGAGATTTTACATTTAGAAATAACAATAATTTCGCAAAATTAACTTAAAAGCTGCTTCTTCTCGGACAAAATAGCCCATCTTGGGCAATGGCTGAATCAGTCCTTTGTAGGAATTTTGTTTTAAGCCAGTTCTGGTCTAATACGAAGTTATTGAAAGTTATTGAAAACAATGCTAAGACGTCCCATACTCCGAGTGATTTTTACAAAATTGACGAGTAAATATCTGGAATAGTCGTAATATTGATGAAACACATGTTCTTTCAAATGTGTAATCTCTGTTTTGTTTAATTTCAATTAAAATTTAAAATATTTCTTGGGACGTCCCTTGGGCTGGCAAGTCCCCGAAACCAATTGCGTTAAATAATTAAAAACGTTGTGAAATGAATTATTTAAAAGCGTATATCATTTATAAACACACGCATTTGTTCAATTTATTCATTCTTTCATTTGTTCAGTATTTATTTACCAATCACTTTTCCAAAGAAAAATCAATCATTGCAAAAAATGATTTGTTTTTTCAGATACACCCCACTCATCTTAGAGATGGTATAGAATTCAAATTGTTATCGTTCCAGTTTAACTGCTCTCCATTTTCATGTTAATGTCATGATATGTCTAGCGAATAAATTACATAATAAAAAACATTGAAAAATCATATGGTATTAATCTTCAAATAATGAAGGCCTAATTTGTTATCAAGCCGTCTGAACTTAACAAAATACGTTTTATATTCGAACAGTCGCTTGTATTTATACATGATTTATATCCACCAAAACGTTTTTATAATCAATTGCAGTTGATCTGCTACGATCTGCTGGGGACTTACAACTTAGCTCCGTGGACGTCCAAAGAAATATTTTTAACTTTTTAAAACAAAGCATAACCGAGACCCACTTATTTGAATAATAGATATTTTCATCAGTAATACGACTATCCCGGGTAGTTTAAAAAGCCTTCGTGTAAACGTTGTGAAAAGTTATCGTAGAAGAACGATCTTTCGGAGTATAGGGCGTTTGCGTTTGATCCGAACTGGACTCCGACAAAATTCCTGAAAAATTATGATAAGCCATTGCACGAGGTGATTTATTTTGTCCTAGATGAAGTAGCTTAAGTCAGGGAATAAATTGTGCAAAATAGTTGATATCCTTGCTTGGAAACAAATCATGCTCCAGAGTCTTCCAGAAATCAGACGTAATAATGGTGGATTCGGGGCAAATCAGATTTCAGGATATGTATTCAGTAAAAGATTCACCGAAATATATTTTGATGCAGAAAATTAATTATAAGTTGTCTGACTTTTTTGCACGTTGCCTGTTTATTTTACTTTGAACATTAAAGTGAACATTAAAGTTACAAAGCTACAAGGTCATTTTTGAAAATCATTTTTACGTCCTCTGTTATTTCAATGGGAGAGGTTTCTTGATAAAGCCTATTACTTTCAGACTTTGCTTAACGTAAATAAAGGAATCGTTTTTATGTCACCACCAAAAGTGGTGACATATTGTGACATATTGTTATGGTCTCCGTTTTTTTGCGACGGCGTCCGGCGGTTAGAGGTTGGCGTCCTGCGTCTGTAACAATTTCTTACAACTTCCTATAACTTAACAAATACTGTTTAGACTGACTTCAATTTTTTTCTAAATCATCTACATGTTCTCAGAAGTTCAAATCTGACTTTAGATTTGACATTTGACCTTCAATGACCTTCTCAAGGTCAAAAAGGTCTTTTTTCAACTTGCTTCACATTGACTAATTTTTTTTTCAAAATCATCTACATGTTCTCAGAAATTCAAATCTGACTTTAGATTTGACTTTAGATTTGACATTTGACCTTCAAATCTGACTTTAGATTTGACATTTGACCTTCAATGACCTTCTCAAGGTCAAAAAAGGTCAAAAAGGTCTGTTTTCAACTTGCTTCAAATTGACTAAATTTTTTTTTCAAAATCATCTACGTGTTCTCAGAAATTCAAATCTGACTTAAGATTTGACATTTGACCTTCAATGACCTTCTCAAGGTCAAAAAAGGTCAAAAAGGTCTGTTTTCAACTTGCTTCAAATTGACTAAAAAATTTTTTCAAAATCATCTACGTGTTCTCAGAAATTCAAATCTGACTTTAGATTTGACTTAAGATTTGACATTTGACCTTCAATGACCTTCTCAAAGTCAAAAAAGGTCAAAAAGGTCTTTTTTCAACTTGCTTCAAATTGACTAAATTTTTTTTTCGAAATCATCTACATGTTCTCAGAAATTCAAATCTGACTTTAGATTTGACATTTGACCTTCAATGACCTTCTCAATGTCAAAAAAGGTCAAAAAGGTATTTTTTCATCTTGCTTCAAATTGACTAAAATTTTTTTTCAAAATCATCTACATGTTCTCAGAAATTCAAATATGACTTTAGATTTGACTTTGGATTTGACATTTGACCTTCAATGACCTTCTCAAGGTCAAAAAAGGTCAAAAAGGTCTTTTTTCAACTTGCTTCAAATTGACTAATTTTTTTTTCAAAATCATCTACATGTTCTCAGAAATTCAAATCTGCCTTTTCGATTTGACATTTGACCTTTAATGACCTTCTCAAGGTCAAAAAAGGTCAAAAAGGTCTGTTTTCAACTTGCTTCAAATTGACTAAATTTTTTTTTCAAAATCATCTACATGTTCTCAGAAATTCAAATATGACTTTAGATTTGACTTTAGATTTGACATTTGACCTTCAATGACCTTCTGAAGGTCAAAAAAGGTCAAAAAGGTCTTTTTTCAACTTGCTTCAAATTGACTAATTTTTTTTTTCAAAATCATCTACATTTTCTCAGAAATTCAAATCTGACTTTAGATTTGACCTTTGACCTTCAATGACCTTCTCAAGGTCAAAAAGGTCTTTTTTCAACTTGCTTCAAATTGACTAATTTTTTTTCAAAATCATCTACATGTTCTCAGAAGTTCAAATCTGACTTTAGATTTGACCTTTGACCTTCAATGACCTTCTCAAGGTCAAAAAGGTCTTTTTTCAACTTGCTTCAAATTGACTAATTTTTTTTCAAAATCATCTACATGTTCTCAGAAGTTCAAATCTGACTTTAGATTTGACATTTGACCTTCAATGACCTTCTCAAGGTCAAAAAGGTCTTTTTTCAACTTGCTTCAAATTGACTAATTTTTTTTCAAAATCATCTACATGTTCTCAGAAGTTCGAATCTGACTTTACATTTGACATTTGACCTTCAATGACCTTTTCAATGTCAAAAAAAGTCAAAGAGGTATTTTTTCAACTTGCTTCAAATTGACGAATTTTTTTTTCAAAATCATCTACATGTTCTAAGAAGTTCAAATCTGACTTAAGATTTGTGTGCAACTAGTTTTAACTTGCTTCAGATTGAACAATTTCTTTTTTCAAAATCATCTACAAGATCCCAGAAGCTCAAATCTTCAAAAACATTCTTAAGGTCAAAAGGTATTTTCCAACTTGCTTTAAATTGACCAAATTGTTTTAGGTGGTGACATTTTGTCATGTTAATGCCTTGTTGTTAAATAAAATTCAAATCAAATTGTCTACTTCACTTAATGAAGGTATTAAAATGAATTACATTTCCCCTCCCAAAAAACTTAAAGATGCTTTTAATACATAATCCAATGGGTTAGTTAGGATTGCCAAACTTTTGGAGGGGGTGTAATTGTACATTATTTGAGGAACCCTAATGAAGTGGGGGGGGGATTTGTGAATAACATAAAAATAGAACCCCCGGTCACCAAATCCTGGCTACGCCACTGCTCTCTGCAGTTAACACCTACCAACACTGAGCATTTCTTCTCGGCAGGAAATGTTCAATATTCATAGGTTTTACATACTTGTATAATGTATCAGGGACATTCTGATACTCATAGCATCTTTCTGTTTCACCTGAAACATGCTCTGATATTATGAGCCATATTCTGTGATCTGAGCAAATCAGATGGGAAAAGTTATGACTGTCAATAAGTGTGATAGTTATCATGTAATCATTTACCTAATGACAATACTTAGCAGTTATGTCCCTATCATTGAATATATGCCTAAGGTCTGTCACCAATATAGCCCGAGCTTGCGAGGGTTATATTACGACAGACCGAAGGCATATATTCAATGATACGGACATAACTGTTGTATTACATACTTTTATATCATGGCTACGTTATATCAATGACGCCACGTGTCTGTGCGAGTGAAATCAGGAAGAAATGAAACATGACGTCCCGATGACGTCATAAGATTGTCATGGTAAAAGGTTTGGCGGCTATACAGGAATATATAGCCGACCTTCAGCTCCTTTGACTTCAATACAAATGCTTCGCTGGGTATCTAATACATCACGATAGGCATTGTATTTAAAATCCTCAATTTTGGGCTCTGCTGGATCGCCAAACCAAGCTCATTATATCATGGCATCTCAGGGCTGAGAAGAAATGAGATGCCATGGTTTATCATGATGTATCAGGGACTATTATGCAATTCTCATATATTGACCTTTCAGGTGACCTTGAGCCTCTTCAAGCCCAATAGTGTTGATTTGGATAACCTTTGAATTTTGCATATTTGTGTCTTTGACCTTAAAATGACTCTTGACATTGGGCCCATACTAGTAGTTGGGCAAATTGTCAGATATCTAGACTGAGCACCTCTCCTTATTCTAAGATATCTCTAGCAATGTTCATATGTTCATGTGAATGTTAGCTGCTGTATTGTTAACATTGGCTGCTTCATTTTTGAGGCCTGTATTGTTGATTTTTGATCAAAATGATGCTAATACTGATAAAACGCATTTTCTATTTGCTGAACTAAATTCAGTATTTTCTTGTACATGTAATTACCACATTCAACAATTTGTAGTTTTGTTTTGTTTTCTGCGAACATCTTGGCTACCAAACTATTTTCTTTTTAATTTCACTTTTACTTTGGGGACTGCATGATCTTTTAGATATCACATTATAAAAAGGTGCTATTTCACCATTCAAGGAACTGTGAGACTGCTAACTGCATAATATGCAATAAGTAGATAAGGAGCCATATCCTGCTTTACTTAACACTTTAGTTAATGATAAATGCACCTTAGTCAGTTAAGTCTTACAAATAGAGAATCCAGCGATGTCTCCTCTGTATTACAAATACTTCAAGAACAAGCAAGCTATTTTATCAATTCAATCATTAGAAGGGTGTTAGTGAAAGGGATGAGTAAATTACTCACGATATGTAGAAGTTCAAGATGTATTTGCATCTTGGGATTTTACTGTAACTACTGTATAGATTGACCCTGATTATGGTAACTCCTGAAAACGTTGACCATGATCATGGTATTCACTGATAACTGACCCTGGTCAATGTAAACAGTGACCCTGATCAATGTAAACAGTGATCCTGATCAATGTAAACAGTGATCCTGATCAATGTAAACAGTGATCCTGTGATCATTGGGAATCACTGTAATCTGTAATACTGATCATGGCCATTGATAATAAAAACAGTGACCCTGATTATGAGGATCATTTTAAAATTGAACATGATCATGGCAAGTCCTGTAGGCCTGAAGCCAGCTTTGCCAGGGGGATGTGCTCTTTTCAAAAAATTCCAGGTGGGTTCACATTTAACAACGGGGGGGGGGGGGGGGTGTTCACCTGTATACATTGAGTCTGAACATGATGAACACTGTAAGGAGCCACATGGTGTATAGAAACCCTGATTATCACTAGGATCCTCTTTCCAATATCGTGCATATATACAGGCTGTAGTATAAGTATTTGATTTCTTCATTTGTTCTAGGTGGTACATAACTATGGTCATGGAGGAGCTGGGGTGACATTGCACTGGGGCTGTGCCAGAGACGCAACCAACATGGTCATACAAAGCATAAATATGATTAGAAATACTAACATTTCAAAACTTTAAGTTGGTGTTTCATGAGCAATATAAAGTTATGATAACTAAGTAAGATAACCTTACTATAAACTAGAATGGACTTTCAATAACTGTTTAACAGAAACATTTATTTTGATTATGTGATTCTTTTTTGTACATGTACTTGTTGACTGTTCTCACAAACTGTTATTAATGAGAAATCAACAAACATTATATATTGAACTTAGTTCATGAGATATCATTGCCTAATTTGGTCAATACGGCGGAGCAGGTTAATTTATAAGAATTTTTAAGATTTTCATGCAATTTATTTTGAACTCAAAACTTGCTTATTCACAGAGAAAATGTTTTTCTGCACAGAATTCATCGGAAGCTTTTATGATCCAATGCAAAGTTATTGAAAAAGTCATGTTGTCATGTTTGTACTGTGCTAAAATATATAGTTTTGAATACGGAATTTTGCCCCACTGGTATACAGGGTGACCCAAAAAGTGGACCTCACATGATCTGTAATAACTGAACTATAGATGAAATCAATTTAATTTTTCAGGTTCTTACATATTCATGTGTTCATTTGAATTCAACACAATGGTGTCAAATTAGGTGTCTGCTTGAGATCTATTGAGATTAGATTTTTTTGGAATATCTCCAAACATTCACGCAAAGGATCAATGTTGGGAGATGTACATGTATCTGATTTCTATATGTCCATGGAATTGTGAAAAATATGTTATTGTTATAGTTTTAGTTTGACTTTGTCAGACACAAATTAGAGATGACGAATGTGAGGAATTTAATTGAGACCATGTATAGCAGGCGAGGATTTGTCAAGGGGGGGGGGGGGGGGGTTCACTAGAAAAGTGCTCAGAATGGTGAAAAACTGTACCATTGTAAAATAAATTTTGGCCAGTGGGAGGGGGGGGGGTTTGCTCAATTCTCTGAACCCTCCTTGGCTACGGGTCTGTATAGTTTTGAAGTTCTTTGAGATAACCCAGGACATAGAATTTTAGGTCACCCTGTAAACTGAGCAGCTTTTCGAAAATTGCAATTTAATAGCACACATTCCTTGTCATGCCTGATAGATTATTACTTTACAGGGTATATGAGAAAAATGATATTAATGTAACATTGGACAGGTAAACAGGATTAGTTGGCGAAATGATATGATGAAAAATTGTTGGCTTTGTTGTTGGGAATGTGCAATTCAAAATGAAAGCATAATAGTGCAATCTCATAAACCTTGTATGATTATATGTACATATTATTTAGTACTGTATACTCTACTGTACTATTATAAAATTATGAATTTACATTGTGAATGTATTATACTTCAATCACATATCATTTTACCCCTGATTTTAAAATACTATGTAATCCATGTTGTGTTGGAATATGGCATTTTTGAAAGCTTTATATCCTTCACAATGATACAGTTTTGTTAGCTTAATAAAATCTAGCTTCTAAAGTCTAAAAATGTTGTCAGTTGAATATTTGAAATATCATACTGTCACATGCAGTTATATTATTGCCAAATCCCCATCTAATTATACCATTAATATTTCTGATGTGATTTGGTTGTTGCCTATTGTTATTGGATGGCGCCAAACCCTCTCATAAAGAAAAAACAACTGGTTTTCATTTAATGCTATTTTATTTTAACTTAACATTTATTTTAACAAGCGAGCTTTCTTTCACATTAAGAAGCATCTTCTCTACAAAGGAGCTCAGGTAATAGGCTACTTATATAAATGAATTTGTACATGTACAAGATTTTCTCGATGAGCTCAGAAATTCTTCTTTGCGAATCATTACCATCAAAGCAAATCAAGAAGTTGACAAGTCTTGTACAATTATAATACAACCATATAAGGAAAGAATTGAAGGAGTAATGTTAAAAAGCCATCATGATGTAAGATATCCTTACATCTTCATTATTCATTGTCAGTAAAATCTTTGACATCATTAACCATTATATACCACATTGGTATTTTCAACTGATATTTTTTACAATATTCATCACCAAATGCAATGATTATCATTGGTCATGCGAGCTTTCACTCCCAAACATGATTTGACTCTAGAAATTACCAATATGGGGAGTGAAAGGTATTGAGTCCATTTTCATTTTCCCCAGTCCCTCAGTAAATATCATGCTAAATAATCAATATTGTATACCTTAGATATTCTGAAAGATCCTGAATCTCAGTAACACAAGAGATCAATAATTGGAGACACGGCCATAAGATCTTCAGGGAAATAACCCAATATTAACCATAACATTTGTTTTTGTTCTTACCATTTGTTCTCAGAATACAAAAACTACCAGGCACATGTGTATTTTTTCTACAATTAAATGCCTAAAAAATAGTTTAATAATATAAATAAAAAGATTTTTTAGTAAACACCTCCCAATTCTGAAGACTTTTTGGGCCCATTTTTACCTCCCATTGACTCTCATGTTAAAGAAACCTTGAAATGTGAACACCTCCCAATTTGAAAAGTGAGCAGTCATATCTGAAAAATCAACCTGTATAATAATGTGAACATTTTTCATAAAACATCACATAATGCATACAAAATTGTTGATTTGTTTATATGAATTAAATTAACATACTAGTAGATAAAAATTAACTTCAAATTTTTACTGATCAACTTCATTTATTATATGATTCATTTTATATCATTTTTGTGTACTGCTTTTCATAAATTCACTTTTTTGTATGTTTTCATTTTATTTATTGATGTTTCTTTAGGGGCACAGAGCCATAATAAATTGTCATGTTCACATCAACAAAGGATTCAAATCAACCGTGTCTGGTGAAATAATAAGAAAACCTCTTGATTTTGAATATTATGACTAAGTCTTGCCTCAAACTCTTGTACCCCCCTCTACACACCTCATCTCTATACATACTAGTATTCCTAAGGAAATGTTTTTTTAGATAAGGGGGGGGGGTGGTACAATTATTGCTCCTTTATTAAATCATGCCTCAGTCACATTTGCTCTATGGCAGATATATGGCAGGCGTTGCTTCACAAAATTGATGTAGAAAATCTACATCTTACTGCTTATTCCTATATCCTATGTTGCATATTTCTCTTGATTTTGAGAAGTTATGGTTGCCATAGATCAAATGTGACTGAGACATTACCTCAGTATAAGCATGGTAGAAATCATATAGCTTTACTATTGCTTGTCCTGATAAACCAGGTATACTTTAAGTTATATCATAAATACGATAGCCTACAAGTACAATACATCCCCAATTCTATTTCAAACCCTTACAATATGGCATTTTTACAGTATGCAGTATTACACATGAACCAGACAGGTCATCATGACATTTTGAATTCCAGTTATCTGCAAAATGACAGTATGTTCAAATCACCAATTACATATATTCAAGTACAGTAAAACCTGCCTAAGTGGAACACCTTTGTGTGTTTCAACTGGGAGGTGTTCCACACATAGAGATTCATTTAACATTAAGTCAGTTGGTCCTAGGACTCTGAAAAGTGTTCTACTAACAGAGGTGTTCCACTTCTAGAGGTGTTCCACTTTACAGGTTTCACTTTACTTTCATGATGTAAATAGGATATAGAAATAGATGAGACAAATGACTGGCTTGCTTTTCAGTTATGCAGTGGTCACATTTGCTCCGACTTTTACAACGGCACCCGGCCGATTGAGTATTTTGTTCAAAATTGAATACAATATTGAACAAAACACTCAATCGGCCGGGCGCCGGCCGATGGATTGGGGCAAATATGACCCAGGCATTAGGGGGGAAATAATACTCATGAGATCATTCTATTTTTATTCAGTTTCAATCCAAAAAGTATGAATTAAAATTTGAAGCCATGTATAGATACACCCATGACTCTAAAAAATATAGTATTGTTTATAATGCTTTAAGCCTTAAAAATTGAATTATGAACTACATTAAGAAAAATGATATGTACTGAATAATAGTTTTTAAAAATAAAGCTTTCATTGATGCCTAGCTCACAAAAGCTCCCATTCATTGCCAGTCACCCTGCGGATTGAGTATTTTGTTCAAAAATGAATGCAATGCTTGATGCTGAACAAAATAATCTACCAGGCTCCAGCTGATGAATTAGAGCTTATGTGACTGTTTGCCAGGCATATGGGAAAACTAAAGCATTTCAAGCTGAACAGTAAGTGTGCTTTTGTACAGATGATACCACAGTGTCTAATATTACAACTTTTATTCAGCTATTTTTTATTATCCTTTTCAATTGAAACCACTATGCTGTATCGTAGCAATGCTGGTTACTCCATTAATATTGATGCAATCAATGAAATAAATATTTGAATCACTAGAGTTCTAAAATATAATTTAATTGATATTGTACAAAATTTTACACTTATGTGATAAATGACATCATAATGGAAAGAATAAATGAAGTTGAGGTCTGTAAAGGAGTACCGCCGAGTACCGTATGACTCCTAAATTGAAACCTCAAAATGAAAATACAATTTAGCTGGTTTTTTTGGTTTGCTATCATATTAGAATCACAACAAAATCTATGATACCATGCTTTATGGCAAATATATATTACCTTTGATTTATTTGAACATTGCCAAAGACCTCACTCCTGATTTAGGTCTTTCAACAATGACCAGAAAAATCAATCAAAATCAGCAACATTTATTAGAGAACCTCAGTCTCAAATATTATACAATTAACCTTGAATAACTAATACATCCCATTGTATTACAATACAGTAACAATAAATAAACAACGATACTACAATTGAATTTATATATCTGTTTTAAACAACCATCAAGAAAATGTAAACTGTTGCTCACTATAATTTAATTATATACATTATAGGTTGCCTTTGTAGAGAACCTTTCTCAAATGAACAAACATGTTAACTGACATTTTTACAAAAATCACGCCTAAAACATCACCAGATAAATTTATTATCCCAGTTGGAGCAACAATCAAATTGATAGCTGATGGCTATACTTTCTGACACCAACATGATTAACAATTAATATAGCATTTCTAAGCACAATTTCCCATTTAAGCATAATGTAGAATTAATCCAATTTATACAAAATAACATAATTATTATACATATAAATCTAGTTCCTTTTATATGGCTAAAATACATATGGCACAATTTTCCTCGAATATCTTGAGGTACAATTGAATAAAAATTGCTGTAAGCTGAGATCTGAACACTATTTAACTAAATATGGCACTCCTATGTTTGGCATAATCTACACTACTAACTTTCTTTTCGGCATACTGTAACTTGGGAATAAATAAATTAGCAAGTTTTTCAAATTGCTGAATTAACCAAAATAGATCCTGCACCAGATTTTCCCATATTACAGTAATTATATGATAAACACTCTCGAATCTTTAAGTTTTGACTAATGACAAAAATTGCCTTACCGAGATCCTTAAAAACTCAAACTCTATTCATCAATCATAAATTTTGAACTCCTTTTCTACAATGAGATTCAACCAACATACAAAAATACACATTCAATGTGTCTTGTTTAAATCTTCAAACACTGTCTCTTCTCCCATCCATGTATGCTTACCCATTCATGAATTCATCTCAACATACATGTAGTTTATCTATAATGTTAATATCATATATATTAATATCATTTTGAGAATTGTCTCTATATTTTGGAGAAACAATGTTGATAAGTGCATACTGCCCTTATGAGTTACAATGTATATTGATATCTCTTTGTCAAGAGTTTTTGTTCATCTGACTTGAATCTACGCCTATTTCTCATGTATGAAATATTGTAAAATCCAGTAGATATTGGGTTTTATAGATTCCGTATCTTCAGAGGTTGATATTGAGTGCCTCAACAGAATATTAACACTATATCCTTGGTCATTTTCTTCCTAAATACAATAGCAGAAATTGATTAACTATCAATCTGGATTTAAACCCAATTACAAAAACTGTAGAATGAGGACATTAGCAATGAAGCAATAGTAGTTGAAAGCTGAATACCCAAGAGAAATCTGAAGTAGAGACAATCAAAGACAAACATCAAAAAGTAACAAAAGTAGGTAAATGAATTCCATATCCAAAACATTATCGTTTAATTAGAATTAATACAAATGCATGTATGGTGTACAAAAATTTGCTAATAATCTGTCAAGGAGCATACTAGCATACATGTTATACATTAATGTTATTGTACTTACCACTTACCCCCTGTTTGTTGAATGAAGGCTTCACATGCTATAGGGTCTTGTTTGTGATTGTCCTCCTTTAACAAACCTAAATATAAAATATTAATGTCCCTGTTACAAGAGCACAGAAATATCTGTGGAAACTGATACAGATCATTTCTATTATAAGCACGGGCTCTCCTTTTCAGCTAAATAAATGAATATAAATTTATATAACATACTTTCTTAATAGTTCTTTTGGCATCTTTCCATTTGGGTCTAGTTCTTCAGATGACTTTTTTCCATCATTGTCCTCACAGGTATCCTCATCTACAAATGGTATCTCCCAAATGTTTTCCTGAATTGAGCTCCATATAGGTGATCTATCATCTTCTGAACTTGGATCATAATCCAGAACATACCCACTGCCATATTCACTTGGAGATCTGTCCCCATTTCTCGTAGAAACAATTGTATTTCCACTCTTGTCACCAACAGACAACTGCATTGTAGCCCCTTCATGTACATTAATGTGGATTCCCCTTTGGGCTTCTGTTTTGTCACCTTGTGACAATAGTCTCTTTCTCTTGTAAATGGGTTTCACAGATGACTGAAAGTCTTGGGCAGATATAGAGTGTTTCAACAGAAGTCTGGTTTTGATAGGTACGTCTCCTGATGTATTGTCCTTATTACTACCGTTTTTAACTTGTAGGTCATCATTTGTACACAGAACTATATACAGAATAACAGGATATATTTAGTAATTTGAATTTCATATGTGATATGGGATTTGATATTTTCATTATTATTGAGTATTATTAGTAAACCCATTTTGGAGTAAGCTGAATGCTTCAAGGCTCCAGGCAAAAAGTAACAAATGGTAGCAAATAATAATTTCAATCATTAAACACATACAGGATATGGAAACATGGATGTTATTTTGTTTATGTTATTGTACTTAGAAAACATGGATGTTATATTGTTAATGTTATTGTACTTACCCTCTGTTTTACGAGTGAAAGATTCATAGCTTTTGAGGTCTTGCTTGTAATCCTCTTTCTCTTTGTTTTCCACACCTAAAAATACATCTGGCACATTTTATAATCTAGTAGGCTAGTACAGGTGAATTGCCTCACTCTGTTTAGCTGAATGTACCTTTGAAAAAAGAATAAGTGACCAGGCTGAACAAACATTAAAACATTAAAATTGTAGGGGCTGTTTGCAATTCTAACAATCTCTACTCTACCATTCTCCACGTTGTGAGGGTATTTTGAAAAAGAAACCTTTATGAATCATGTTTGCTTACCAGGATCATATAATACAGGCCACACCAGAGCAGCAGGAAGTTTCACACCCTCCTTCTCACAGGTCTTCCATGAATGCTTCTTTTTACCCTTGGGATACTGCAACTTCAAAACCGCTTCCGCATTGTACTTGAAAGGATCTTCTTGGTTGGTTCTCAGGCAATGTGGGCATACTAAGTAGACATCATAGTAAACCCCTGGCCATTGGACAAGGAGATTAATCATATCCTTGTACAAGTCCATTAGTGTCCTCCAGATGTCTTCAATGTCTATGCCATATAAGCGAACTGGCATGAAGTACTTTCCATTTGAGTGTTTTCTTGCTACACATATTTCAGTATAGTCTTTCTTTCCACATGAGATATGTGTGGATATTCTGCGCCCAGATGGATCGATGTACTTTTGAAGAAGTACAGTTACTTTCTTGAAGTACTTATCAGGGATAGACCGTGTGAAGTGGATCTCAAGCGTTAACTGGTATCTGTTTTGTTGATGTATGCAGATACCATCAGATTGGGTTTGATACCATGGAAAATGATAAAGGGATTCATTACTGCTATCAAATTTGAAGCACAGGTTGAACTTCTGTAGGACCTCCAGCATTATTTCTGCCTCTTCATTATTTGCTACATTATGGCAAAGATACAGAAAAAATCCTTTGTGGAGTATGGCATTTACTCTGAAATCTCTTTCCATGTCCTCAAATTTCTGTTTGGATCCACAACAAGTTATGATAATATGGTCTTTGTCATAGTTGACGTTATTGAACAGTTCCCTATCATGTCTAAAGATGGCCCTAAGTAGCTCTATCATCCTATCAATGTTATGAAAGATGACATCTTGGAGAGCATCCTGGTCAGGGTAGTAAAGGATTTCCCCCATGAGGCTCAGAAGAGTGAGAACCTTTTTCTGTTTGTAAGCCTCAGGTTTCTGTCGCATCTTATGCTTCAGATTCTTTAGAGAACTCCTTCGTGTTGTCATGAAGTTGGATAGATCCTTTTCTCTCATGGAAAGTCTTTTTGGTTCACATAAACTCTGATGTGTAAGTTCCTTCATGAATTTGAACATTTGCTCTGAGACATAAACTTGATTTTCCCTTGAATACTTCAAAATACATCTCTTCAAATCTGACACGCCAGTCAGGTCTTCATTAGAGCTGATGAGAAAGGAATCCTCTACATGTAGAATTTTCCCCTGTAGTTTTTTCAGCCGTTCTTCCTTCATTCGCCAAGCTTTGATATCTTCTCCATTATTCTCATTTATGTTACCTTCTATTTCTTTTATTTCACGTTGGGCATCCTCCAGTTTTCGATCGATATCCACTTCAATTTTTTCTACCTCTGCTTTTATCTTTTGATTGATAGTATTCAGTGTATCTCTGGCATCTTCCTTTTCTTTGTCCGTTTCACAGAGATCAAAGTGTGTAGCAACCACTATAACTCTCGAGCCTGGTACATAGTCCTGCAGCTTGTGTAACCAGAACCAGATTTTCTCCTTAAAAGCATCATCTTTGTCATCTTCTTTCATGAAGCTATAGATATCAGTGGTCAGAATATAGATTGCTCTTTGTGACAGCAGCAAAGGATGTGTTGGCCTATATATTTCATTTCCACCAAGATCATAGTTGACAATTTCGATGTGTTCACTTGCAATGTCCCAGTTGGTCTTTTCAAGGACTCTCGTTCTGTCTTCAATTCTTGTGAGTTGAGAAACACCCTTCGTTAATCCATGGATGAGGGATGTTTTCCCTGCTAATGTTTCTCCCACATATACTACTTTTTGCTTGGAAGTCAGCCTTGCGTGGTTCTTTGTTTCAATGAAGTAACTTTTAATCGATTGCATGCCATCTGTGCATATTGCTTCTGGAGGGTATTGCAGAGGGTTGTTGAAACAACCAAATGTCTTCAGGTTTACAAGTTTTGTGATAGATTCGGGAAGTCTGCTTACACCACATCTCTCAAAATCTAATATTTCCAATGACTTCAATTTGCTTATTACTTCCTCAAAAGATTTAAAGTCAATATTATTCTGTGATACATTCAGCTCCCTCAATTGCAGCTTTGATATCTCACTTGGCAATGATGTAAGTTTGTTTTTATGAACACGCAATGTCTTTAGTTTTGTTAGGTTTCCTATCTTAGGATCAATCTCTGAAATTTGATTATCATCAAAGTCCAACCAGATCAAATTCTTCAGTTCATACACACAGCTAGGCAAATGTGTCAGTTTATTATGGGATATATCAAGTTGCTGTAATGACTGCAACTGTGCAAACTTGAAAGGCAA
Source organism: Owenia fusiformis (assembly GCA_903813345.2). Classification (NCBI taxonomy): domain Eukaryota; kingdom Metazoa; phylum Annelida; class Polychaeta; order Sabellida; family Oweniidae; genus Owenia; species Owenia fusiformis. The sequence continues at coordinate 15,266,636 of CAIIXF020000007.1, read as the reverse complement.
ATCTGTGATGTATGTTGACCAGCAGAATAAGGATCGAAGTTTCACAAGCTGGCAAATGTTTTCAGGTATCTCATCTATTGGATTGTTAGATATGTGTAGCCATGTCAGATTTTTGAGGTTTGCTATTTGTTCTGGAACATTTGAAAATTGGTTCCTTTCAATGTTCAGTTTTTCAAGTGATTTTTCTAGTTCATTTATCTGATCTGGTAATGCAATCAGTTGATTTCTAGAAAGATTCACTACTGATGTCTTTGGTTTAAAAATGTCATGTGGCAATTCTGTTAGCTGTTTGTTACTTTCATCAAGTATATTTTTGCTGGATATTCTTTTGATAGACATTGTTACTGGTTTGTGACACTTTCACTGTTATGATTTGCTTTGTTTTCTGAAATTAAGATGGAATAGGATAGATGTAGGATACATGAATTATCAGTTTTGATTCATGCTACTTTATAGCATGGACTTATGACTTTCTGTTAGTCATGGTTTCTCTTTAAGATACTGAGTAATATGGGGTAGGTATTTTATACTTGGTATCAAGCATGTGTATAGTTAGGAAATTGAGGTTTGTTTAAATTAAGAGTAGGGAGATTACGTCTCTTGCTTACCACGTGTCCGTTTGTTCAAATTTTCACTGGCTATTTTCCAAATACTATGCTTTGATGTGATGTTTTAATTAATGTAGGTATATTCTGAGGTAAATTCCATACACCTTTCTTTATCTTGATATGAAATAAGAAGCTATGATATTGGTAAACATGACAGGAATTAACATAATATTATTCGAAAAGTATTTCGAAAATTTTGCAGAGTGCCATTTTTGTTAGTCAATTTTGACCAATTAGAGACATATGTCATCCTCAGTACAAGCGTAGGTCATCTTTAAACTCTTAGGTTAATCCCCCCCCCTGGTTTGAATGGAAGAAAAACTGATGTAAAAGTACATCATTTTGACCTACTTACGCTGTGCCATGAGTCATGGAATTTCTATATTTCGTGAAAACAATATAAGCAGGTCAAAATGTCATTTTGATCAACATATTGTCAAAATGAAATAAATTCAAATATGTTTTTGTTATAGATTTATATGTTTTTGTTATAAATTTTCGTACTCAGATAAATATAAATACATTTTCTTATTGAGCTAGTTCAAACTGCCAAGAATGAAGAACAGTCTTTAATCCAAGGTCACAAGTTGCAAAGTGTATGTATCAGTGTATATTTTTTCTATGCTCAAATATCATAATGACTCCTACACTCAATCATGCCTTCTTAGAATCAAAGCAGGAACAAAACTTTATATAACAATTTGTACAAAATAAATCAAACAAGCAATTAAATAACCATATTTTAAAATTTCATGTTAAGATAAAAGCCAGAACCTGATTGTCAATAAATAAATATGATTTGCACCTCAAGATGTAAAAATATCAAATGGTATCAAAACCATCCCTGTTAACAGACAGTGTTCTTAGTTCTAAAATGTATGTAGTGTTTTGTCAATTAACATAGGGAAGTGACACATAAGAAATTACACAATTCATTCATTTCCTAAACAAATCTACAATTCTTTTATATAGGTACTTTTAGTTTTACCATCAAAAATAAAACAAAACAGTGTCAGTCATTTAGATTTAAACAAAGATTTTGATATTTAAAGGGTATATACAGTAAAATGTAAACAGTGAAGAAATAGAATAGCCTACCAATTAGATTTGATGTTACTATGTGGCTTTTACTCACAAGATATATGGATGCTTTGAAGACTACATAGGTACCTGGGTACCAATGCCTCTGTGTCTTTTAATAACATCAATGTTCCCAGAACTATGCATTTGCTGGCAGCACTCTCTTGTTCGAGGCCATGTGTTCGTTGAGATGAATATGTCCGTTTGTTCCCATTTTATAGTGTTTCATCTGAAATTAAATTTTTCATTTTTGATACTATTCTGTTTTTATTCTGGCTTACTTTTTCCTTCAAGTACAACTTCCTCATTAAGTAAAACAGTCATATCAAAACAGATGTTTAGAATTATAAAAAACAAGTTCCTAGATGTGCTTAGCATAATTAATCCAATGATTGCAGACATCTAGGTAGATTGATAACATAACATTATAGCTTTATCTCATCAATGACTGTATGGATATAGTAAATGATTGAAATGTTTTTATACTGTGCGTTGATATAATATAGCAGGAAATCACTAATATCTATCATATTAGAAGTCTAATTTATATGGTTTATGGCAAGGGCGTTCATCTCACTTGACCAAGTTCTACCATGTCAATGTGACCTTAGCTTTGAATATTGCAAATATTGCTGTACAACGACAATGTTTTTATTGATCTCGTAGGCTAGTTCTGACGAAAGGTATTCTACCTCATGATCAATATGTAATATGTTTTATTCTATTTCTTCCAATGTTTGTAATAAAAAATCTGTCTGGGTGGAAAAGCTCTGAATAGGCCTAGATGTATATCCTGCAACTTTTATTTGTTCTGGTAAGATCAGAAATGTAGAACATTCACCAACCCTTTCCAGGTACATGATAAATATCAGTTATTGGGGTTTCTTTTCAAATGAACCTCTTGTTGTTTGAACTACTATTATACCTTCATTTGGCGTTAAGGTAGTACCATATGTTGATTGGAGTCCCATGTTATTGTCAGGTGGATATTAATTTATTCCATACAGTTTTCAATTTTGCACAAAGCTTGCATAATTACAGCAAGATATAGGTCTCATATACGAGCAAAGGTCTCAAATTAGGAAATCATTCAAATTTCTGAACATTCAGAACTACCTTAAATTTTGCATGCACAGATTATTATAGTGATGACCAAAAGGGGAATACCAGTAACCATCTGCATCTCATACTTGAGTGGGTTTGGGGAAGATATCACCCGGGAATATATGCCATATCTTAGGAGTGGGCAGGATATATTGTATATGTCCCACTCCAGGCCAAATGTGGGCAGATATAATATATCCATCCCGCTCCCAGGAATTTTTAAAAAGTTTTAAAAATTTTAAAAGTTTTGACATTTAAAAGTTAGAAATTTGTTAAAAGATTTGAATGTTACAATTTCATTGTATTGAACTAAAGGAATATTATGAAAATGTTATAAATATAAATTGTGCTTTTACAGTATAGGCCTATCTTGTCATTTGAAAAAGGTGGAACCCCAAACCCACTCAAGTATGAGATACACCAGTTATGTACGACTGGTTTTGGATATAGAGTATATCCCAAACCTCCTTGTACATAACCCTTATATATTTCACCTTATAATACATATCATTGCCATATTGCGATCCCATTTATAATTGATCCCATTAGTAAAAATATATGTGATTAATTATAACATAATTAATCTCATAACTAACATACAAGTACAAGTGACTCTTAACAAAAACATAAAATACAAGAGACATAAATATGTCACATCAGGTGATATGCTCATACATACATAGAATGTAGAAGAGATGATAAATGTGAACTCACCCTTTCTATTCAATATTGAAGTATGCTCTCGTTTCTGAGCTTCTATTGTTATGAAGAGCACCGTACTCCTACATTTTTATCTTTTATTTACTTTCAGCTCGTGACTTGTGACTCACTTTCAAATGGTAATTCCAAGAATTTAGAATATTATCTCATATATTTACAAACCGCCTGTGGAGTAAAAGGTTGTTGTGATCTCTATGGTAAAGGTCTAGTTGAATCATCCTGCCATCTTTCTATTTGCTGCAAGAATGTAGTTCTGTAATAACCAATATGTCTGTATTAAATAGACAACAAAGACTAGCAAACACCAGAAAATTGTTCCAATTTTACTAGTTTATTTTGCTTAAAATAAGAAGTTCATCCGTTCTGGCAGTTTATTTTTATAAATGATTGATTTTTATGTTTGTTTGACAATTATTTAGAAAAAGTGAAGGTAATAAAATGAGGATTGTTAGAACTACAATTTTGCGATCTTAACAGTTATATTAGATATAATGGGAGTATGGAGAACATTATGTTAATGTAATTGATAGAATGGGAGTATGGAGAACATTATGTTAAGGTAATTGATATAATGGGAGTATTGAGAACATTATGTTAAGTAATTGATATAATGGGAGTATGGAGAACATTATGTTAAGGTAATTATTGATATAGTGGGAGTATGGAGAACATTATGTTAAGGTAATTGATATAATGGGAGTATGGAGCACATTATGTTAAGGTAATTGATATAATGGGAGTATGGATAACATTATGTTAAGGAAATTGATATAATAGGAGTATGGAGAACTTTATGTTGGTAATTGATATAATGGGAGTATGGAGAAAATTATGTTAAGGTAATTGATATAATGGGAGTATGGATAACATTATGTTAAGGTAATTGATACATGTATAATGGGAGTATGGAGAACATTTAGTTAATGTAATTGATATAATAGGAGTATGGAGAACATCATGTTAAGGTGATTATTGATATAGTGGGAGTATGGAGAACATTATGTTAAGGTAATTGATATAGTGGGAGTATGGAGAACATTATGTTAAGGTAATTGATATAATGGGAGTATTGAGAACATTATGTTAAGTAATTGATATAATGGGAGTATGGAGTACATTATGTTAAGGTAATTGATATAATGGGAGTATGTTAAGGTAATTGATGTAATGGGAGTATGGAGCACATTATGTTAAGGTAATTGATATAATGGGAGTATGGAGAACATTATGTTAAGGTAATTGATATAATGGGAGTATGTTAAGGTAATTGATGTAATGGGAGTATGGAGCACATTATGTTAAGGTAATTGATATAATGGGAGTATGGAGCACATTATGTTAAGGTAATTGATATAATGGGAGTATGGAGAACATTATGTTAAGTAATTGATATAATGGGAGTATGGAGAACATTATGTTAAGGTAATTGATATAATGGGAGTATGTTAAGGTAATTGATGTAATGGGAGTATGGAGCACATTATGTTAAGGTAATTGATATAATGGGAGTATGGAGCACATTATGTTAAGGTAATTGATATAATGGGAGTATGGAGAACTTTATGTTAAGATAATTGATATTATGGGAGTATGAAGAACATTATGTTAAGGTAATTGACATTATGGGAGTATGGAGAACATTATGTTAAGATAGTTGATATAATGGGAGTATATAGAGAACATTATGTTAAGGTAATTGATATTATGGGAGTATGGAGAACATTATGTTAAGATAGTTGATATAATGGGAGTATATAGAGAACATCATGTTAAGGTAATTGACATTATGGGAGTATGGAGAACATTATGTTAAGATAGTTGATATAATGGGAGTATATAGAGAACATTATGTTAAGGAAATTGATATAATGGGAGTATGGAGAACATTATGTTAAGGTAATTGATATAATGAGAATATGGAGAACATTATGTTCAGGTAATTGATATTATGGGAGTATGAAGAACACTATGTTAAGGTAATTGATGTAATGGGAGAAAGGAGAACATTATGTTCAGGTAATTGATATAATGGGAGTATGGAGAACATTATAAGGTAATTGATAAAATGGGAGTATGTGTAAAATTATTAAAAATTCAAAAGTATGTAAAGTAAAGTTGAATATTTGATGATTAGAAAGTTTAACTTTTGTCAAAAAACTTTCAAATAACTTTAATGACTTGAAAATAGAAAATGAATCTAAAAAATATTTTCTTTGGATGGGACCTTTAAAAGTCCATACACTTAGCCAAGTCCAAACAGATGTATAGCTATATATTTCACCAAAGTAAGTTGTGACATCTGAAATAAAAATCAAAACATTGCATTGAATCTTTGAATTGTTGCATATGCTTGAAATATCAGAATAAAATTTCTTTACATGCACAGTAGAATGGTTGCCACTTGTGCTTTTCTATGATTTCTAACAAGTAGCAACTTCTCATTGTTTACTTCCTGTTTGGGTTTTGTAAGATTTTTTTATGTTTATTCTGTTGAGTCGATTTATTGACTAGCAGTGGTATTGGTAGACAAATTATGATGCATTTTAAGTACTTGAGATCCTCATGTACACATTTAATACAAGATAAGAACAATTAATTGCTTAATTGCTTTGTTTTTCAACTTTGAAACATTTCTATCTGTATCAGGAAGTCATAAGACTCTGTCACATGACTGATAGTGAATCACATGATTTCTCTGATTGTTCTAATCTGTTGTCAACTTATCTGCTTATAGGAGACGTGAAGAGGACTCGACTGGACAACAAGTTATAATTCAGGTTAGTAATTTACTTGTGTAACAGAGATATGTTTTTTACAGTTCCAATTTGTCGCAATGTTTACTTCTTACTTCAGTTTTTAGCATGTCAGATTGACTCCCTTTGTGCATTATGCTCATATTTTTATGAAGAAAACATGTTTGCATGGGAGAATCATTTTCTTGTTAGTATTCAGAACACAGGCACATGAAGATTTAAATCCCCCCCCCGTCACTGTATTGCAAATGTAAAAAGAATCTACCTAATACATAGTGAGTGGGAGGGGGATGAACTCTTGTTCCCGTGTCTGTGATTGAGAACTGCAATTTATGAATTGTCCCCTATTGCGGAGTAGGGGCATATCTTTATACCTTGAATGGGAGATGATTTTCTTTTACTCCACTTTGTACATGTACCTCGAATTTTATTTTTTCATATTCAGTGATTTGTTATACTGTATTTTACCTTACCTTTTGGGCCAAGCTGATTCTCGATACCCTAAACATTATTTTGATACTTGAATCTTAGCCAAAGTCACTTGCAAATTGTAAAAATCAGTATTTATACAAAATTATAGTCTATGAGTGTGATATCTTACTGAGAAGTCCCAGCTAGCAACATGCAATGTGTTTTTTTCATTTCCAGGATGCTAGCTCTAGTACTGTGTATGGTAGGCCTAGTTGCCTCTACCCCACTGAAGTTCATCCCAACACACCACGAGGCACTCTCACATGAGATCATAGACTATGTCAACTATGAAGTAGAGACTACATGGAAGGTGAGCCCCTTTAACATTTGAATTTTGAATATGGATTAAGTTCAGTTCAATGTGGCTGTGTACTGTACATGTACATGTACATGTTCATGTATCAATGTATACATGATATGGTTCAAAAAACATGTTATTTACTAAACTGTGTGTGCTTAAACGTGTGTTTTAGGATTCTGACATTTTGTTTTAAAAAGATTGAAACTTTTTTATAATACTACCTCCCCACATTTACATGTGTTTTATATGTAAGATCTTGTCAGCTGGTTTTTCAAACTTAATGAACCTATAAATTAAAAAGTAAGATATCAATAAGAATACAATAAGAATCTCTCAAACAACCTGTTAACATAGAAGTACACTTGTTTTAAAGACAATGGGGTTGAAATTGGTCTTTTCAACTCATACTATCATAAATACACAATGATTGTCAAGATTTGAGGTGACTTTAACATAGGTCAACATACACTTACAGATAAATGAGATATCCAAATTTAATGTTTACTCATGTTGATTATCAGTTTGTCAAGGTTTGAAAATAAGAGTGAAGCTCATGAAGTTATTTATCAGTTATTTTACAATTGAATGAATCTATATACATATATCAGTGATTTCTTTAGATTTCCTAGGTGAGTAAACCCCCTGGGGACTTTACTAATAAGCAAAAAGTGAAATGTAAAAAATTAATTCTGTAATTCTTGTATGATATAATCAAGGACATCTATTGCTGCACATGTGAATTGGCTCAGTGTAAAATTTGAAGAAAGTATTGCTATAAAAAAGAATTTAAGCATATTGTTGATCATATGTTTTAGGCAGGTCCAGCTTTCAAGGGAAAGAGTGTGGAATTTGTGAAGCGTCTATGTGGTGTTATTGAGGGTGAACTAGGACCTATCCTAGAGGAAAAAGTCCATGATATTACCCCTAATTCCATCCCCGACTCCTTCGACTCTCGCACCAAGTGGTCCAACTGCCCAACCATTGCAGAGATTAGAGATCAATCTGACTGTGGATCTTGCTGGGTAAGTCACTTTACAGGGTGACACAAAATGTCTGTTCATATTAAAATTTTCTGAAGTCATTATGCAGGGTGACACAAAATGTCTGTTCATGGTTAAAAGATATTTTAAAGACTAGCATTGCTAGTATATATTTCATGTATTAATGATACATTGATATGATTCATACAATGTAGCATGTCTATATCATGTTGAAGCAAATTTGTTCTTTTTTCCAGGCTTTTGGTGCAGTTGAGGCAATGTCTGACCGTTACTGTATTGCATCCATGGGCAAAGTGAACATACATGTCTCCTCAGAGGATCTGCTGTCTTGTTGCCATTTATGTGGTAATGGGTGCGTTACTTCATATCTTTCATTAGAAAAATGTATATGACATATATTTTACAATCCTTTCTCTCTTACATGTCTTAACGCTGAATGCATAAATCTCAAATCACAAAGTTTGCCAGAAAATTTTCAAGAGCCAACATACAGGCAATTGAAAGTTTGGTAAGTTAATTGATACACGTAGATTGTAGAAGATGAAGTATATGGGTTCTTGTATTGTTATGTGTAGTCCAGGTTCACAACACAATGAAGAAAATTCCTCCGAGAAGAATTTGAACCACAGTATATTTGTGTTTATTTGTTGTAGATGTAATGGAGGTTTCCCTGCAGCAGCCTGGAAGTATTGGCAAGTAGAGGGTCTCGTATCAGGAGGACAGTACAATTCCAAGACTGTAAGTCACTGTCTTATACACTTGAATTCAAAGTCCCTTTCTCTTCAAGAGGGCTCCTTTGGGTCTGTATTCCGTTATAAATCAGTGAGGTAGAACCATACAAAAAATGTTATTGCCCACCTTAATTGAAGGTATTCTCTTATAAACACTCAACAATTTGCCATTTTCTCAGAGAAAAACGCTTTAGATACCATATAACCAAAATCAAAATGTTTCTCACATCTGTATCGTTTTATTGCTCATTGTTTATTTATAGGGCTGCCGTCCTTACACTCTCCCTAAATGTGAGCACCATGTCAGTGGACCATACCCCCCATGTGGAAAGTCTGAGTACCCAACACCCAAGTGTGAGAAAAAATGCGAGACTGGATTCAACATGACATACAAACAGGATAAACATTATGGTAAAATAATATTTCCAAGATGTTTTGTGTGCGTTTGTATCATTTGTACATTTTTTCCTCAGTTGTCCAGATATACACATTGTATGTTAGAAACAGATCAGTGGATTGTTTAGTCTTCAATATCATTTTTTCTTAAAATAGTTTATTTATACTAAATAAATTCTATGAGACTTATTTTCCAGAGCAAACCATTAATGCACAAATATTTCAAATATTATTCATACAACATACAGAATTGGGTATATTATATTCCAGGCAAGAGTGCATACTCAGTGAGTCGCACTGTGGAGCAGATTCAGACTGAGATCATGACCAATGGACCAGTAGAGGGCGCTTTTACTGTATACGCTGACTTCCCAACATACAAATCTGGTAGGTTGATTAGCTGGTAGAAATTATTTCAATTTAAAACATTTACCTTTGCGTACGTTTACAGTATAACAAATGGAAATACTGAATATTTTAACAAGTTGATTTTCAAAGCGAATTCGTATTTGTCAATGCTTTTTATCATACCATAAAAAGTTAGGTCATATTGTCATTATCTGAATATTTTCATCCCTTAAACAGTGGTTCACTACGTAATTTATCTCATTGCTAATTTAAACATATCTATCCCATCAATACATCATCATTTAGTTGCATTAATGCCTACAAGAGTGGTGGTTTTCCAGGTGTGTACCAACATGTGTCTGGCAGAGCTCTAGGAGGACATGCTATTAGGATCCTTGGATGGGGAGAGGAGAATGGAACCCCATATTGGTTGGTTGCTAACTCATGGAACCCTACCTGGGGAGACAAAGGTAACAATTGAGAAATAATACATTGAAACATGTAAATTGGAATACCTCTAGAAGTAGAACACATCTGTAAATGGAACACTTTTCAGAGTCCAAAGATCAACAGAATTAATGTTAATGAAAGTACACGTGGAACCAAAGCTGAACATTTTTAGAGGTACCAAAGGTGTTCCACATAACAGGTTTTACAGTTATACAAATGTACAAAAATGTTTGTGTTAGAATCAATATTTGCAGACTTTTACAGCATACTGTAAAAGCTTTGACTCCACTGGATCCGAAATCTCCAAATTAATATTTGTACATGTTTTTTCTACAAATTGTACAAATGTAGATAGTTAGTTTGATCTTGATTTTGATTTATTATAGGGTTTGTTAACTTAATATGAAGCAAAAAATGATTTTTTACGATTGCTTTATTTTGCAGGTTACTTCAAGATCTTGAGAGGAAAAGATGAATGTGGAATTGAAGGTCAGATCACTGCTGGGCTACCTAAGTTATAATAAACTACACATTCGGGATACTCTCCACGTGCCACATTGAGTTAACTACTTGCAGTATTTGACACAATGAGTTAAATTCATTCAGCATTTTGACACAATGAATTAACTTCATGTAACATTTGACACAATGAGTTAACTTAATGGAGCATGAAAGGAGTTGAACATGCCTCAACTTTCCATTCCCAGCCATATTTTACAGACTACAGTGACAAAATACTCTAAATATAATAATATAAACTATAGATGGAGACATTTAACAGAGGTTTTTGTCTTCAATTTGTTCGAGCACACAATACGCAATAACAATGATGTACATAGAATCGAATGCAATACTGTATTGAGTCTATTGACATATGCTATGTTTAGTATATCCAAGGCAATGCTTGTTTTCATGTATTTAACTTATTTTGTTGATCGTGCTGTTAATTTAAGAGGATGTCAAAGAGATGAAATAGTTCTTTCTATTATGCAATGTACCATAATTAAATGTATTGCTCAACTACTTTTGTGTGAGTGAATATTTCAAGTAAGAATGAATTTATATATGTCATTTTTAATGTTTTATGAAATAAATAATTTTTTAAGATAAAATACACATTTTAGAGCTTTCATGTAAACATTGATTTGATATACATGTAGTTTAAATATATTCAAAACATTTGGGAAATAAAATACCAAAGTAGCTCATGATAGATAAATTGGATAACTGGAAGGGAGTAATGCACAGGAACACAACCTTAAACTTCTAAAACCGATGATGATGGTGATTATTATATACTAGTAAATACGAGTTACGTCCAAGACGACTTGATTTTCTCAGAAAGTTTCATGTCAAAACGGATAAGGAAGCTTTACTTGTGTTTTTTGATGTAGTAGTGGGTCTTTGCAGTAACATTCCGCATTACATTGGCGTCACCCCCCCCCCTTTCCCAAATTTTTTAGATTTCAAACCGAGACTAGAATTGAAAGCTGTAGAGCTAATTAAGGTCAACGTGTAATAATGACAGAAATGATTCTATGTCAGTATATAGTCTACATCAAGCAGATTTCTCATATTTTATTTAATTACCATGTATAGTTTCTCAGTGATGCGATGTATGTAGTTTACCTATGGAAATCTAGAAAACATTGTCATTTTTCGTTCACTTTGTTATCAAGTTTTAGCATGGTGCTCATTCCCTTTCATTGAAAAATTAACCGTCAGCCCACACTCCCACAAAAAATATATTGAAACTGTATAATGCAGAGACTGTAAAGTACCTTCTCTGCAAATATCATTTTTGTGGGAGTTCGGGCTCACCACTAAAACTTAACTTTTGTGATGAAAATAAGCCTGACTGGTTTATGTTTTCAATATGGCAGCTAACCTGGGCATACATGTACACTACATAACTGCATGTACAGATTAGGCCATCCAAAATTAATTATATGTTGGCATTCTGATGAAGAGCCTTATATTAACAACTACAAAACCTTCATTTATTTAAAGGGTTATATTATTTAAGAATGAAAATGCAATAACACATTGTACCAAAGCAAGTAACACACCTCTTGAGTTCAGATGGCCTTGTTAATGAAGTTTATATACATGTAGTTTTTAATCAATCTTGGAACTCATTTCGCTACAATATAATCCAAGATCACAATTCCCTTTGTCATTTATATACATTACAAGTAGAGAGTACATGGGGACATTTTGTTTTTTCTGAAAACATAGAATTTAGTGACATTATTAGAAGAAAATATTTGAATGGCCTAAGTATTTTTCTAAATAGGGAATAAGTAGAAATTATTTTAGCCAATCCTTTGAGTGTCATGCCATTCATACATGATGCTGCCTTATATTTTATGATATATTTTGAGAGAGGATTTCTCTGAATTATTTGTGTTTCAAATATGGGAACTGCAAATTGGCAAATAAGTGTACATTCAAACATTTTAATTTCAAATGCCAAATGCCAATGGGCATTTAGTAAAAGTGTGCCTATAACTATTTAGAATATGGCAAACATGTTTAGAAAACTTGCGAGAAGCAATGGAAATAAGAAAATCCATTCTTTTTGAAGTGCCCTTGTGTGCATTTAATTTAAGCTATTTTATCCTAATTGCCCATGGGCATTTAAAATAATAATCACATCTCAACTCTTAAAACATGCTTAGGATACTGTTAGAGTCTCAAAAGGCAACAAGAGCAATCATTTTGAAACAAGAAAATTTAGTCCCTCTAAAAATGTCCATATCGGTATTTATTCTCAAGATTTTAATTGCCCGTGATAATTTATTAAAATTTTTTTTATTTCTATTCACATGTCTTTTTATCAGTCACAATCAAAATAAAGCCAATTGCTCTTATTTCTTGGATTGGATTGGAAACAGTAAAATTTTGACAAAAATAGCAACTCTCAAAGTTGACCTTTAAACCACCCTAGTGTTAAGGTCAAATGTCAAAACTCTCAGAATTCACATTTTGAGTAATGAGTCATACTTCCTCTTCAATTCCATGTCAATATATACTTGATTTGTAGGGGGGCTAAAAGAGGGGTTTACCGCCACCTGTCCTTTCTCAAATTCAGATTCCGTTGTCATTGACGATATCGTAGACGCTATATTGTGGCGATTCACGACCCATATTGATCGAAGATGGGATATTTTCATATGATACATTTTCACAAGAGTTTAATGCATGCACAGAATTAGCGACGATAAAATCCCATGAAATTAGGACCAGGTGATTAAACAGTTGAAGCGACGGTGATGTCCGCCATTTGTGACATCGGTATCTGACTTTACCGTAGTCAGGCTATTCCGGTGTGCATGTGCAGATGGCAAGTGATTTTAGACGGTCATATATTTCACCATGAATACTTTCTGCAAGTTTCTGGGCATAAATACAGTGTTTTTATTAAAACAATATGTTTTCTCTCAAGTGAAGTCCCCATGATGATAAAAATATCAATTGAACAATTCGAAAAATTATAAATAGGGACGTCAACACTTTTTCAAAATGTTGAACTTATTTGCTCAAAAGAGGATCTTCTTTTCTGATTTTTATTGCATGAAAGCATTATTCAACAAGAGGTCTAAAACATCTTCAAAAGTAGAAAGGTATTGAAAGTTTAGTTTTGAAGATATCAATTTTCGATGACCAAAATCATGCTGAAAACAATGGATAGCATTTTCTTATGGGAAAATAACACGGGAAATGTGGTTTTTAACTTTATCGCATTTCAATACCCATCCCCCTTTTAGAAGTTATTAATATAGTGTAGAAGAAACGTTTGAGACATTTAAATTGAGAAAAACAAGAACCTCTTTTTAGAAAATAAGCCTTGCATTTTTAAAAAAGTGACAAAGTGGAATCCTAATCCATAATTTTTCAGAGAGTGGGATTGCTATTTTACTATCATATTTGTACATTAACGAATAATAAAATGAAACTACTAATATAAATGTGACTTTACGAATACAAATGTGAGTTAACGAATATAAACTGCAAGTCTCGAGGCAAAGGTCATCAAAATTGAGCTGTGGGAAAGTGGAAGGATAAGGAAATGTAAGGGGACAGCCTTTTGTGTAGGGTGCTATATAACTTTTTTATTGAACAGAATGAAATCCTGAGGTGTGTGAGGGGAGGGGGATGACTTTGACCATGTCTCGTTGAGAATGATCACGTGATCTAAATGAACCAATGAAAAACGAATATATAAGTGTAATTTACAAATACAAATGACGATAGTTACGAACAGTAAATGTGCACTTTTATGTGGAAACATATTACCTTGTTGCGAAAATAAATTCGACAATTAAAAAATGAAATGCCAAGACAAGTACTTATTCAACGATAAAGGTACTAAATGAACTTAAATTTATTTAAATACGGATATACAATGTGTCACTTAAATACAAACAATGAATAAAAATACTTGAAAGTTACGAACATAATTCAAAAGTTCAAAATACGAATACATATTGTAAAATATGAATAATGAAACAGAAAACATTCCATACACAGGTGCATGTGTGTACCTAGTCAACCGGCTATTAGGTATCCAATTTGCTATTCATCCATGGTTCAACCAAGGTTGAGCTTTATGAAGGACCGTTTAATATCCCCTATGATTTATCTGATTGTTCAAATCTATTGCCAACTTACACTGCGTATCTGTATAGGAGACGTGAAGACGACTTGACCGGGCGACAAGTTATAATTCAAGTATACGTAAGTAATCTACGTAATGCATCCTGCAAAAAGATGACATACTAAAACTGTAGAAAGTTGAAGTAAACATTACGACAAATTGGAACTGTAAAAAACATATATCTGTAATGCCTGGGTCACATTTGCTCCGATCCATTGGCCGGCGCCCAGCCGATTGGGTGTTTTGTTCAATATTTTATTCAATTTTGAACAAAATACTCAATCGGACGGGCGCCGAAGTGAAAATCGGAGCAAATGTGAACAAGGCATTACAGAGATATGTTTTTTACAGTTCCAATTTGTCGTAATGTTTACTTCAACTTTCTACAGTTTTAGTATGTCATCTTTTTGCAGGATGGTCATATTTTATCAAAAAATTCATTGCAATGGAAGAAAAATTTTCTCGTTAATAATGAGAACTATGATTTATAAAAAAACAGACATGGTCAAAAAAACATTTCTTATGATTTTTTAGGTCAGAACCTTATACCTTATACCTTATACAGGGTGGTCCAAAAAAGTGAACCCCTGGAACAGGCTATATTTTCCTTAATACTTGCATGAATAGACTCATATTATCACATGTTGTAGAGAAAGGTCTAAAATGTTGGTTGATGCCATAATTTTATCTCAGTCTTAAGTTTTAAAGAAATTACAAGAGTTTAGCAAACATGCCTGAAAATTAGATATTGTGCAAAATTTTACCAATGTGATTCACAGAAATTATTGAAACATATTAGATGATCTTAAACAGCTTTCGGATAGAGATACAATTTAAAGCAGAAAACACATTTCACACTTTCACTTTCATTGATCATTTTGAAGCAGTTTTAACCGTTCAACAGTTGAGGGGCAATATATGCTACCTACACCAACAGTTAGAGGAGGGCCTCTTGTAGAAGGAAGTTGCCCCTGTGACCAGGAATCTGAGAAGCCCTTCATCAAATATCTTTAAAAATTCAAAATAAAATCCAATATTCAATGTTCTGAGTCACATTTCATTTGAATCGGTCCATGATTTATGAATTAGATATTGACATTTCAAGATCATTATAGGGATATGTTCGCGATTTCATTGGAAAATGTTATCGTCTATGGAAGCTTAGAACATTTCTTTGGATCACAAGAACTTTGCAACGAACAAAGGTAGGATGCTAGTTTTAAGCCATAATGTGTGGGATTCAAGATTGAACAAAGTGAGAAAATATTAGTTCTTTAAGACTGCAGCTTTAAAAATGTCAGGGAAAGGGTTTTGAAGGGTTGAAGAACTGCGAATATTGAAAATCACATTTTATCCATTTTCAGTAATATTTGGTTAGGGCTTAACATTTCTGCAAATTTCAAGACTAAGAAAAATGTAAGGGGCCAACATAAATTTGAGACCTTCCTCTACAACACGCGAAAACAAAAGAATTCCTGCAAGTAATAAGGGAAATATGATATGATATGGCCCATTGCAGGGGTTCACTTTTTAACAGGAAGGTTAAGATGTTTTTTAAAAACTTGTACGTGAACGCACTAGTTGATCTAGACGGGGGCATGGGGGCGCACGCCCCATCCCCCCTAAAAAGTCGGAATTTGAACTGGAAATCAAAAAATAGATGGTTATGGATTATCAATAACGCTTTGCAGAAGCTGAAATCCGACCCGGGGATTGGACCTACGCTCTGAAATTGGTCAGAATGCCTTTTTCTGGGGGGGGGGGGGGGAACCAGACCCCCTATTCTTGCTCGGGAATCGGTCAGAATGCACCAAATGATGTTCAATTCTCCCGCTCGTTTACTGCGTTCGCTTCGCTCACGCCCCCCTCCCCAAGACAAAATCCTGGATCTGCCCCTGGAACGTGTAAAATTATGGTCCTCTGTGGATTATATCTAGCCTAGTAATTCTCCCATTGGTGCTGTTTAAGCTTACTTGGCCGATTGAATATAAAGGTATACGGAAAATAATTTTAATTGGGTCCCTGGAAAAGTGGATTTAAAAGAGCGGGGCAGTAATCCCCGGGGGTCAAAATATTTCACACTCACGTACAAGTTCTCTTAAAAACGTGTAACTTAATCTCCCTATCGAGTCACAGCTAGCAACATGCATTGCATAATAGCATTGTGTTTTTTTTCATTTCCAGGATGCTAGCTCTAGTATTATGTATGATAGGCCTAGTTGCCGCTACTCCTCTGAACTCTATCCCCACACACCACGAGGCTCTCTCAAATGAGATCATAAACTATGTCAACCGTGAAGTAGAAACTACATGGAAGGTGAGCACCTTTAACCTTTGAATTTTGAATATTCAGAAATAAATAGAGGTTTTATATTTTTGTTAACCCCCAGCAAAATTTGGGTAATTTTGGAAAGCATCAACACCATACTCCATACAGGCAAAAGTCCCCGTTTCAATCAAAAAGAAAATATTTTCCTTTACAAGGAATGTCAGTACTTTCAAACGATATATTCATTTTTGTGGCGCAGTACCGGACAACGACACTTTATTCTTTGGAGGAGCTCGGGGACTATCCTATTTGCAATACATCAGCATTTAAGAATTTAAAATGTTGGGCTCGGATACTGTATCGTCTAATATTTTTTCTCAAATAGATATTCTGCCACAGCCACCTCCAGCATTCAAGTTCCTGACCATAGTAGTATTTGTATAGTACATAAATTTTAGTTTGGCAAATGTGACCAAGGCATTAATTTGTGGTTTCGCACATACACTGTGATATTGTGAGTACTTTCCTTATGAAACGATCTACTTGTATTCATTGAATACAAGGCAGGCAAGTGATTTCCAGGCAAAAATATGCGTAACACTGCCAGAATCGCTCATTTTCCGATTAAACAAGGCTATAGCTTAATATTCGTGCAAATAACGCGTTTGTGGATACCTGAAGTTAGGATATATAGTATGGTAAGCAATATAAATTACTTACATTTACTTAAAGTCAAGTGACAGCAATTTCATAACCAAATTTATCAACCTACCTCTCAGGATTTCCAAAAATCACGTCTAAATTGTTTGAAAAAATACGTCCGGGACAATCACCACTGTTAACAATTGGTCACCGTGAATTTTAATGCATAATTATGAAGTGATTTTTAACATATTAAGAAAATACAGCTATATTTTCAAGCCTATAACTTTTCTGGTTTTTTTTAACTCAAATTATATTAAAAATGTTGAGTGTATAAATAAATATACCACAGAATAAGCATACCAAGTTTCATTAAGATTGAGCTGTGGGGGGAGGGGGAGTGGTAGAATATGAGGATCTGTAAGGGACAGCCTTTTGTGTGGGATACTATACAATAATTATTTCCAAGTTTTAAAATAGACGTGAGAACGGTCATCATATTTGCCTTACATTGGCTCAAAGCTACATTGATTTAAAAAATAGGATTTGAATGAATTAAGGGATAAACATAAAAAAATACGTTCACATGGCTAATCATTTTAAGGAGGACAACGATTCTGAATGAATGAAAACAGGAAAGGAGCCAATATATTACATACATTTTTGAATAAATCATATAGCTAACTCTGACTACTTATTTTTTGAATTACACCTGCTGCTGCTTCAGGCTAAATGTAGTGGCCAGTCCCTCTGGCTCGAGCTGTAAAGCATCAGATTTTGTAGCGGAGGGTCCAGGGTTCGGTTCACGCACGGGGGCATGCCTGGTATCTGGCCCGTTACACTACAGCTCCCCAGTAGAATAGTGAATAATATTCTTTCATAAGGTCTATAAGAAATAAGAAAATAAAGTGACTTACTTATTTTGTACTTTTAAAAAGTAGGTAACTGATTTTTTTCATTTTTCATACATTTTATAAACAGAATTTTCTTCACACTCACTATTAGTTTCTAGATACATTAATGCACTCTTTGTGCAAATGTGAAAGATTATACCATGTGAAACGAGTTAATTAATGATTAATTCCTTAAAATAAAATATGACCCCGATGAAGACATAAAAATTTCGAACGTACACATCGACCTTAATTGCCTTTTAAAAATGTGACCAATTTATCAAGCTATATTTGCGGAAGGTAATATTTGCATCCGTCTATTGATTTTTCTAAAAATGAGTATATTGAAGACTAAGCAAGGTACGTTTCTGTTATTTGAGTGAAAACAATATATAAGGGTTAGGCTTATATAATATGAGCATATTGCTTATAATGTTTTAGGCAGGACCCACATTCAAGGGAAAGAGTGTGGAGTTTGTGAAGCGCCTATGTGGTGTTATCAAGGATGA
Source organism: Owenia fusiformis (assembly GCA_903813345.2). Classification (NCBI taxonomy): domain Eukaryota; kingdom Metazoa; phylum Annelida; class Polychaeta; order Sabellida; family Oweniidae; genus Owenia; species Owenia fusiformis. Next base: position 15,247,700 of record CAIIXF020000007.1, on the reverse strand, counting down.
ACTAGAACTTATCCTGGAGGAGAAAGTCCGTGATATTACCTACAATTCCATCCCTGACTCCTTTGACTCTCGTACAAAGTGGCCCAACTGCCCCACTATTGCAGAGATTAGAGACCAATCTTCCTGTGGATCAAGTTGGGTAAGTCATTGTACAAATTATACATTGTACATAAAAAAAAACTGTTCATGTTTGAATCTTCCGATTTAAAGATTTGATACAGTTAATTGTGAACATTTAATGTAACTCTGATATATTTCACACAATGATATTGAATGTACATCATATAAAGGATAAAAAATTATTCGTAGGCTTTTGCAGCAGTTGAGGCAATGTCCGACCGTTACTGTATCGCCTCCATGGGCAAAGTGAATGTACGTGTCTCCGCAGAGGATCTGGTGACTTGTTGCTCTTCATGTGGCTTTGGGTGCGTTACTTCATTACTTTCATCAGAAAATATGTATGAAGTATATTATTTTTGCTACACTGTTGTCTCAGAATGCATCTCCCAAATTCTCCTGTAGGATTCATACTACGTACAAAATTCCCGGGGATTCTTCAAAAGTAAACAAACAGTCGCCGTACAAGATTAGCCTAATTATCCCAACGAATAAAGTTGAAAAGGGATACTATACACTGGCGGATCCTTGGGCACTGGTGATCCACTCGATTACGCTGGTTACCAAAACGAACCGTTTTGGTAACAAAATGTCGGAACGTGGAAGGCACGATTTTTCTTTTTTCCTTATTTCACGCGTTGTAGGCAGAATCCCCACGACGTTTTTTCTCACAACGTGCATCAGTATCATATGTTTTAGAAAATGTACATGTTTGCGAAAAAATAGCTCAGAGGACAACAGAATCGTCGATTTACTTCCTCACTTAAGTTACATAAACGGTTTTTCGAAAAACAGTTAAGATCTGCACTTTTAACCCAAATCGTTTATGTAACTTAAATGAGGAAGTAAATCGACGATTCTGTTGTCTTCTGAACTATTTGTTCACAAATATGTACACTTTCTTAAACATATGATACTGATACACGTTTGTGTTAAAAAATGTCGTGGGAATTCAGCCTACAACGTGTAAAATAAGGAAACGAGAAAAATCGTACCTTCCGGATGTTCCGACGTTTTGTTACCAAAACGAACCGTTTTGGTAACCAGCGTAATCGAGTGGATCACCAGTGTTTGGGGGGGGGGGCATAATATACGTCCATGCTTCAACTATAAACATGTAGATAATACAGTACTGATACAATGTAAAAATGCAGAAATCACTGGTGATCCACTCGATTACGCTGAAACCGTTTCGGTAACAAAATGTCGGAACGTCGAAGGTACGATTTTTCTTTTTTCCTTATTTCACACGTTGTAGGCAGAATTCCCACGACATTTTTGTCACGAACGTGTATCAGTATCATATGTTTAAGAAGATGTACACATTTGCGAACAAATAGTTCAGAAGGCAACGGAATCGTCGATTTAATTCCTCACTTAAGTTACATAAACGGTATTTCGAAAAACAGTTAATATCTGCACTTTTAACCCCTACCGTTTATGTAACTAAGTTAGGAATTAAATCGACGATTCTGTTGTCTTCTGAGCTATTTTTTTCGCAATCATGTACATTTTCTATCTAAAACATATGATACTGATATACGTTTGTGAAAAAAAATGTCGTGAGGATTCTGCCTACGACTCGTGAAATAAGGAAAAAAGAAAAATCGTACCTTCGACGTTCCGACATTGTGTTACCGAAACAAACCGTTTCGGTAACCAGCGTAATCATGTCGAGCAGATTACCAGTGGAAGACTGAAAATGGTGTGTCCTGCACAGTATACGCAGATGCGTCATGTGCCTACTTTGTTTGTTTTACTTGTAATTATAATATGGAAATAAATGTAACATAACATTAACATAACGTAACATAACATAACAACAAACATAACAGATCAAATTCGGATCACTAGGTTTCGAACGAACGGAATTCCGACCAATAGGATTTGGACGAGCGGATTTCGGGCCAATGGGATTTGGATTATTAGTATTCGGAAGATCAGGTTTTGGATCAATGGAATTCGGACTGTTGGGATTCTGAGCAATGCCCTTTATGTGTAAGTTCACTTATATGATTGGGAAATTGAACAGTTCTTCTGTATATGTATTTATTTTTGTTTATTTGTTCTAGATGTAATGGAGGTTACCCAGAAGCAGCCTGGCAGTATTGGAAATATCATGGTCTTGTCTCAGGAGGAGAGTACAATTCCAAGCATGTAAGTTACTTATTTATACACTCGATGCAGAGTAATTTCCCCTTCTCTTCAATAAGGCTCCATTTGTGTCTTTCTTCCTTATAAATCAGTAAGGTGGAAACATGCCAAAGATGGTATTGCCCACCTTGAATGAAAATGCCATACAACATGTTCTCTATAAAATCAACAATTTGACATTTCATTTTCTCAGAGATAAACTTAATGAAACCTTGAGTACACTACAGTCCACACAAAAATGTATCTCACATAATTATTGTTGTATTTTTTATTGTTTAAAGGGCTGCCGTCCTTACACCCTCCCAAAATGTGGCCACCATGGAATCCGTGAACCATACCCCCTTTGTACCCAGCCGTACCCCACACCTGAATGTGTGAGAAAATGTGAGGCGGGATTCCACTTGACATACGGACAGGATAAACATTATGGTAAGATAATATTTCCAAGATGATTTATTTGTTTTATATCATCCGGCATTTTCTTTGTTTCATTTGTATCCAGATGTAAACATTGGATGTGAGAAACACTGGGCAAAATACTGGGCAAGATACGGGGTTTTATATGTATAGTATATATAATATGGCCATATAATAATATTGTATTTCATACTTGAGTGGGTTTGGGGTAGATATCACCCGGGAATATATATCATATCTGAGGAGCGGGCAGGATATATTGTATATGTCCCGCTCTAGGCCAAATGCGGGCAGATATAATATATCCATCCCGCTCCCGGGAATTTTTTCAAAAGTTTTTAAAATTTTAAAAATTTAAATTTCAGAAGTTTAAAATTTTTCAAAAAGTTTAAATGTTACAATTCTATTGTATTGAGCTGAAGGAATATTATGAAAATGTTAAATATAAATTGTGCTTTTACAGTATAGGCCTATCTTGTCATTTGAAAAAGGTGGTAAAGGTTATATCTACCCCAAACCCACTCAAGTATGAGATACACCAGTTATGTACGGTCGGTTTTCGGTCCCTCGTGAGATACACATATTTCCCTTGGGATAAACCCTGTATCCAAAACCTCCCAGTACATAACCCTTATATACGCACGTGCGATATAATACAGTAAGTCATGAGATCAAAAATGGAAATACTCGGTTATTCTTGAATCTACGTTAGTCATTTATATTAACATATTAAAGTATACAAATTCCTTCCTGCGTTTAATTGTCATGACGTGTCGCAAAAAGGTCGCGCACGCATTGTTACACATTTTCGCTTTTTAACACCACAGAATGTGACGTTTTTCGAGAAAAATGTACACATATGGAAATCCTTTCGTCCTCCACATTTGCCTCTATATCTCAAAATATTTAAGGCGAATAACTCTGATATCGTATATGTATTAACAATGGGATAGGAGCATCATAAAACACGAATCAATTGATATTTTAGGTGAAATAAATAAACGTGTTGCTGTGATTGAAAATAGGCGAATGGCGTAAATTAGCCCTATTTTAATAAATTTTGAAAACCTTTCGTCCTCCACTTTTCCACATACAACAGAAAACACATAATTTTGCGCAAAATCAACTATTTATTAATAAACTAGAGTTTAGGAGCAAAATAATCATGTATGATTTATTAAAAATTGATCTCGTATTTTTTGTTTAATGTCCACCTGAAAAGTTGAAGGTAGCAAAAAATGAGCAAAAAAGGTCGCTGTCAACAGATTCTATTTTTCAAACTCTATGACGTCACAATATGGGACGCTTACTAAAATTCATCTTTTGAAATAAAACTTCCATCTACCTTTATCAAGACGAAAAATAAGTATAATAGTCATATATTGTTTGAGTTATGAGCGTTTAAAGACGAAAAATAATTCAAAATGTAACGTGTCAACAGGGGATATTTGCCAGATGTTAAACTCTTTTTTAAAAAAGAACGCGCAAGAATCGTGAACGGAGTGTAGTTGATCTAAAAACTTCATCGAAACAGCTTTAAAAGATATATAACTTTAATTATCATATTATCTTATAATCCGGAGAATCAAAGTTACATTCACGCGATATCCTTAAAAACAAATGCGCCACCTTTTTGCGACACGTCCATGCAAGTATAATTAATTTGTTTTATTTTAATCTTTTAGACATCAAATTATTTTTGAGGTTGAAAACAGAAATGCTTGTTTAACCTTTAGCATAACAGTCAAGCCAAGTAAGTAAGTCAACATTCGAAAATAAAAATCTCAAAAATCGTACATCTTTGATTTCCAAAATAATTTGTGAGGTGGTTATTAAGACGATAATACACATTTTAACGTATTAATTTTGAGTACATCTCGAATCCATTCTCAACAAAACGTTCTCGAAATAAGTATTCGAAATATTTGAGTTTGGGATGATAAAAGTACGTTAAGATATACCGCTCCTTAACAAACTCCTTTGGGAACAAGATATAGAATCATATGCATAGTAAATATCTCCGTTTTAAATAATTTTGTAAACGTTGTTCTCTACAGGTGCCATTTTTATAATTGAAAAACAAAATTGAACATTTTGCATTTCTAAATTGATAAGTTTCTTGGGATACAACTTAACTGTTAACGATTTAAGTCATGAATAATATTTCCCTAAGTGATCCCATGCTAAATAGACAGTAATTAGGTCATTGTTTTGTGTTCAACCTTGTTTTCATGACTTTTAAACATGAGTCGACAATTATGTAGGAAATTTCAATTCCAAATGTAAGCGTGTCAACTCCTGTTTTTGCACAAAATTTAGCCTTTTAGAATGATAGATCGCCAAAATCTGCATGTACCTCTCAATGAGGCGACACGTTTTTAAATTTATAGATGCTGGGCTATAAACTCAAACAAAAATTCAAACCACCCGCTATTATTTTGATTACACAAGACGAAATTTCTACTCCCGGGGAGCACTGTGGTAACACTTTGAAGGAGAATTCTTGAAAAATTGTTCAAATTTTCACAAAAGGTTTCACGCAATTTTATTGCTTTGTTTAAGCCTCGACTAATATCATACTCAAATCCGATACCATAATTATGAATTAAAATGAAATATCAAACTCACCAGGTTATTTGATAAACCGTTTCGAGAATTGATGATTTGAGTTAACTGTGGATATTTATATAAATGTAAGTCGGCATGCATTTGACAGTTAATGTACACACATGATGTATGCATCAACGTGTGACTTAAATATCAATTCGTGACTATCATATTTGGCTTTCAAAAATTAAGTTGGAAGTTACAGTGGTTGGAGATTAACAAAAACGTCAATCACATCCAAATATCCGAACGACGTCAAGTATTAGCAATACACTTTTCGTGCATCTCGAAAGAGGCAATGTTCTGTGATCCAGCAATGTGCATTCCGAAAGAAAAAATTCACAAATATCAACAAATTTCATTGAGTTGGATATTACATTCGTAATCACAACTTTCGAAATATTTGTTTTAACCAAGAGTTGTAAGAACTTAAAACATGTTGTTAGTTTTTCAAACCGCACATCCTCATTTACGTTCTTTGACAAGGATGAATTCATTTGAAAACATGGATTTTCTTGATTATTCTTCAAAACTACCCTTAAAATATAAGTATGTGGGATATTACAGTGTAAATTGACACGCATTTGTTTGCTCCATATCATGAAAAAATAGATGCAGTACCATCTTTCAATATTTGAAAACAGAAAGTTCATTCTGTATGTAGACAAGAAAAAATACATAATGGTTGATTCATAATGAAAAATGACCAATAACATACATCTTTTGAAGTAGGGGTATACAGGGACATAGTGGAAATTCAGAAATTTAGGCCATATCCCCAAGATTGCTTCACCAATATGTAACAGAACATCAAATTTATCATTTACACGTTTGATGATAGGTTTATTGAAAATAATTAAACAGAGGTTTACTTCAATTGTGGCACCATTCTTAGTCAATATTGATGAACATACGAATATTGAATGTTGACTAAGTTACTTGGCTTGACCGATAAATGAAATGTTTTGCAAAAGAAGTACTAGTACATGCTTGTACTGCATTAACTGAAATAACAATTCAAATCAAAAATACAAATAAAGACACTTGGCAAAGTGTTGAAACGATGTTGTCTTTGTAGTTTTGATAAAAAAAAAACACAACCATGTTATCTTCAGAACAGTGCCTTTGTGTAAAAAGCTAGGAACTGAAACTGAATTTCTCACATAGTTTTGATGGGAGACGAATTCTAATTATAAGATATTTTCAATGTAGAGATTGTGCACTAACTGCAAATTGAGAAACTCTTGTAAGAAATGAGGTTTGAATAGAGAAAACAAAGGGGTCAGTTATTGTTAAAGAATGATTTATTGCAAAACAACCAAGTCAGTTCATAATAAAAACTCATGGAGAGCCATGCGGGGTTTTAGACTTCTGAGCTTTTAGACTCCGAAGGTTCTTCAGAGTATAATGATTTAAGACCCTCTTTGCTCCAGTCTAATAGCTTTTCCGGAGTCTAAAATATTTTTTCCCGAGATTATTTTACATTTTTGTCACATTAACTGTGGTAAAACTCTTGAAAAATACATAAAACTGGATACAAACAAGGAATATGATCGAGGTCAGAAACCTTTTAGAAATGTTGTGATTAAAATAGGAAGATTATCTCTTCAGTAGTATTTTGAAAAAATCCTACATGGGGAGGATACCGTCAAAAATCTGGGGCTTAAACAGTAAAAGTTGCATTAGTGGCAACATGTCATTTTACCAATTAGCCAAATTTCCAAACACATTTCGTCAAGAGGCCGATGTTCCATTCTCAAAGTACGGTGATATATCAATTATGTTCTGATATTTAACTCAGTATTGGGCAGTCCTTTCAAACTCTCCATTCTTCATGTCATTCTTGAATGTTTGGTACTTTGTGATAACTAAAGTAGCAACTAAAGGAGATTTAGAGCATCTTTTAAGCTGAATATTCTCCCGATTCATGGAATTTTGAAATCACCAAGGATTCCAATTCCTCATTCATGACTCTAAGAACTCTGAAGGCCTTGTTGAAATGTTTCCCACAACCATCAATTGAACCGCATATATCTAAGATTCTTTGTGTATGTCCTCGATCCCTTAATCTCATATATTTTCCCATAACACAAAAGGGTATGGAATCTAATGAAAGCATTATAAAGAAACCTTAAGGATCAGGTAATATTGTAAACCTTCTTTTCTGCCGCTAAATTAAAGGTTGTTAATGTCACCTATTATAATAATCTCATAAAAAATATGAATTGTGAATGACACTAGAATCCTACATTCTGTTGAAATTGTGATAGTACGGGCTATATAATTGAAGTTATCTACTGTTAAGTAGGTTTGATCAAACATTTAAATACCACGCCCACTCTCCAAAATTCTACCACCATTCCGCAATTTAAGGGCTAGCCCCTTTTACCTATAATATTTTAGTATTCAACAAGTTTTTATGAGTAGGTTGTAAAATCAAAAATTTGCAAGAAATATTTCAGTTTTCTGATAGAATTTCTGTCAAAACCAATACAAGTACAATGTAACTACTCGGCAATAGATTTCAGATGTATAAATGTTCATGATATTGTATATATGACGGAAGAATGGTGCAATATACATGTACAAATGAAGTATCGACTATCGAGTAATGGACACAAGAATATTTAGAATCTCTCACAGTTCAAACTTCCGACAATCCGACATTGTATCGCCTCTCGATATAAGGACAAAAGGCGAAGTTACTTACAATCAGGGGATTGACACTCTCACAAAGGCGGAGTTTAAGCAAGATTTATTGAGATTCTTCGAGAATAATCGTGTGAATTCCGGCTTTTGCTCTGTCGCTTTAATTCGGCTCCGAACCCAATCTGAGGTTTCAATTTTGAGTGACAATACTCAATTCCCAATCAAGATTTTTATGTTTACGTTAAAAACTAATATCATGAATACCTGAAACATTTTTGTTACATCTGCTCAGCCTTACTTCGGTCCAAAGCCTTCTCTATGAGACTCGAGTAAGCTCAGCCCATATTTGAAAAGTTTAACGATGTTTTTTATCCAGATGTACTTTTTGGATGTTAGAAGCAGATCAGGGGTTTATTTAGTGTTCCATATCTGTTTTCTCAAAATACATGTAGTCAAGTCAAGTATTTATTTGCTTTGTGATAGTTATGACTTGTCCTGATCAATCTATATAGTCCATTTGTCACCCCTATACATCCAATAGTGAACCTAGAAATTGTTAAAAGTACGATGTTTTATGGTCGATTTATGATAATAAGGGTTTTCTGAAGTGATTTAACTGGGTTGCCCAAAAATTTTGTTTGGGGAAAAAATGATATAGGCTGATTAGGGAGGGGTGCAATCGCTTAACATGGCGTTGACTATTGACTTAGCGTTTGGATACCACCATATACCTGGTATGTTACCATGGTAATAGATACAAAAAATTTCCCCAAAGTTATTTTTTTGGCAACCCAGCTAAATCACTCCAATAATAATGATAGTATTTACACAGAAAAACATCATACTTTTAAATATTTATACGTTCAGAAAATGGCATGTCGTAGAGGGACAATGAATCTTGGATCCAAGTACGTCATTAATGGTCGAAAATCAAAATATTGACAAATTTATAACCTAAAAGGCCGAAAGATTATGCGGCAAATATTGAAACGGGGGTTGTCAACATATTGTATTAGCTTTGATCTCTTAGAATCCGTTGAATCCTAAGCGATTGGAGTTGTTTAGATCACTTAACGAATGATATGAAATGATGAGGATTTGGGTTTTTTCAAAGTCTATAATGGCGGCCAATGGGGGATTTTAGCAAAATATCCCGAAAATTAAATCATTAAAAGGCCGAAAGATCTGTGGATGGATTTTGCTGTTTTATATATCAAAATGAACACTTCGTTGGGTCTAACAAGGATCCGTTGAATCCTAAGAAAATAAATTATTTGCTAAAAAGTTATTAAGATTTTAAATTTTGATGAAGACTGCTCTACATTGAAATCTTTGGACCATGAAATGTCGATTTACGCGCATGCGTTGTGACGTTGTTTCCATTATTCTACGCCATGAAATGGACTAATAGGGTCTATAGGAGCACAATCATTTCAAATAGTATTCATACAACACAGAATGTGGCATATTATATTCCAGGAAAGAGTGTATACACAGTGGGTTCCAGTGTGAAGGATATTCAGACTGAGATCATGACCAATGGACCAGTAGAAGCCTCGTTTACTGTTTTCGCTGACTTCCCAAATTACAAATCTGGTAGGTTGATTAGCTGGTAGAAATTATTTTAATTTAAAACATTTACTTTAAAAGCGTATGTTTGGAGTAGATTATGGCAAGTGCTGGATATTTCATTTTAACAACTTGATTTTCAAAGGAAAACTAAAATGTTATGCCATATTGTCATATTCTACTCCTTTCAATACTTGTTTGGTTCTCTTCATTATTTGCTTCATCGATAACTTTGATCTGTCAACCTCATTAATACATCATCATCATGCAATAAGGCTTACAAGTGGTGTATTTGCAGGTGTGTACCAGCATATGTCTGGCTCTGCTCTAAAGGGACATGCTGTTAAGATCCTTGGTTGGGGAGAGGAGAATGGAACCCCATATTGGTTGGCTGCTAACTCATGGAACCCAACCTGGGGAGATAAAGGTAACAATTGAGAAATAATAATTCACAAATGTTTGAAAATGTCATTTGTGTTGGACTCCATATTTGAAAACTAATTATTGCTTTATGTTGCAGGTTACTTTAAGATCTTGAGAGGAAAAGATGAATGTGGAATTGAAAGTTCGATCGTTGCTGGATTACCTCAGTTATAATACACTACACATTTGGAACACTCCCCCATGCCACTATTAGCAGTTCGACACTTTGAGTAGCTTTCTATAACATGTTACCATTTATGCCATGGGTTAACTACTTTACCTGTAGTTCTTAGCGCACTGAGTTTATTATATATGATGTAAACTCAACTTTTGAGTTTAGTCTATGCAAAATTTGCCAGTTAACTTCACATGTAGCGTTTGACACATGATTTAATGTTATAAAAGTTTTTTACATGTTTTGTTTAGCCCATATCCCAAAGTCACAAGTATATGACTCACCAGTCTTGTGTACAAAAACAGGTTATTTTTAGAACATTGTGACCTTGAGCTTGTCGCCTCTAATAAACAAGACTAAGACTCATTTTTGAACTGCCAGCATTGCAAGTATTGCATAATATTTTCCCCCTAATGCCTGGGTCATATTTGCTCAGATCCATCGGCCGGCGCCCGGCCGATTGAGTGTTTTGTTCAAATTTGTATTCAATTTTGAACAAAATACTTGAAATCTGCCGGGCGCCGTAGTGAAAATCGTAGCAAATGTGACCAAGGCATTAGGTATGATAAAAAAGAACAATGAGCCCACACATTACAAATTACATTATGTAATTGCCGTGAGTGCGCTTGAATGAGCTTGTTTGTTGAAAACACACGAGCATGCAATGAGCACTGCAAGGCTTATTCTTCTTTTTAGTGATACCTGGGGAGAAACCTCATTACAATATTACCAATTCACTAGCACCGCAGGCATACAAAAATGCAGTCTTATAGTATTAAATACAAACATTAAAAAATATTGAATACAAACATTAAAATATTGAATACAAACATTAAAATAATGAATACAAACATCAAAATATTGAATACAAACCAGATTAAAGGTGATCACAGAACACAATTATCCATACCGTAACAATATTTTAAGACAATGCTTGTTTTGATGTATTATATTATATTTCATGAATTCCCAATCAAATGTAACAACAAATGATAATTGGTATATCTGACGTGCTATTTCATAACCGTTTATTATTACAAAATTATAAAAGTATACACGTTTATTACGATGTATCGCAAAAAGCTCGCGCACGCATTGTTACACATTTTGTGGCGTAATCCAGAGGATCCTCGCTTTTAACATGGTAGAATGTGACGTTTTTGAGAAAAATGTATACAAATGAAAATCCTTTCGTCCTCCACATTTACCTCTCTATCTCAAAACATTTTAGACGAATAACTCTCATATCATATATATATTGTTAATGGGCTAGGAGCATCATAAAACACGAATCAATTGATATTTTAGGTGAAATAAATATACGCGTTGCTGTGCTTGAAAATAGGCGAATGGCGTTAATTAGCCCTATTTTGATGAATTTTGAAAACCTTTCGTCCTCCACTTTTCCACATACAACAGAAAACACATATTTTTGCGAACAAAATCAACTATTTATTAATAAACTAGAGTTTAGGAGCAAAATAATCATGTATGATTTATTAAAAATTGATCTCGTATTTTTTGTTTAATGTACACCTGAAAAGTTGAAGGAACAAAAAAATGAGCAGAAAAGGTCGCTGTCAACAGATTCTATTTTTCAGACTCTATGACGTCACAATATGGGACGCTTTCTAAAATTCATCCTTTGAAATAAAACTTCTATCTACCTTTATCAAGACGAAAAATAAGTATAATAGTCATATATTGTTTGAGTTATGAGCGTTTAAAGACGAAAAATAATTCAAAATGTAACGTGTCAACAGGGGATATTTGCCAGATGTTTTGGTAAAAAACTCTTTTTTAAAAAAGAACGCGCAAGAATTGTGAACGGAGTGTAGTTGATCTAAAAACTTCATCGAAACAGCTTTAAAATGATATACAACTTTAATTAGAATATTATTTTAGAATCCGGGGAATCAAAGCTACATTCACGCGATACCCCTAAAAAACAAATGCGCCACCTTTTTGCGACACGTCTACATAATGAATTTAAGTGTTGTTGTTAAACAATTCAAACATGTTTATACATATATGGAAAATTATATTATTTAATATTATATCAAAGTATGACATTACATATTCACACTATAACCAGACATGGTGTGTCCAATTTCAGCCGAGCATAACACGCTATTTGATATAACTGAACTGCATTATAACCAAGGTCATGTTTAGATTCTAGTGAAACTAATGAAACCGATAAGCTGATCAATTCCATTGTAAAATAGTAAAAATCTATAAATACGAGAGAATGACAAGCCATGTGTTCATACAGGTCAAATGGAAAATGCTGAATGTTGTAAAGGTGACAAGTTGACCCTTGTAATAGTGTCTTTTCAATGATTAAGCACTTGACGTGTTCACCCTCTGGTACTACAGGGCGTCCACAAAAAGTATACCCAACCAAATGCAAGATTACTCAAATCCTTCAAGCAATTTTTTTTTTGAAATACAAAAATAGCAGTAAAATGCCTAATTTATCCTCCATCAGATGATACCTAGATCACCATGTAATTGTTACGGATGACTGAGTAATCATGACCATTTTGAAAGGTAATAAAATCGTTCAATATTGCATACTTAATGATTTATAAAACTTGATTCTAATTTAGAAAATAGTTATATACCTACCTATAGTTACATATCAGAAGATTTGTGAGACCTACTGTATATCTACCTCACCTCTTTCAAAGGCCAATCATCTCATCTATTGAATACGCTAAGATATTGATAAAATATGAAAAAGTTCTTAGTAGCCCGAGAATACATCTAAAGTGAAAACTTTATATAACTTTTATATACAAGTTTTCACAAATTAAGATGTATTACAAATACTAGTATTATAAAATTTAAATCAAATGAAGAAAATGACACATACTGGTTGGTTGTTGGAAGGATGTCCAGACGGCAGGTGCAGTATCTTATCGTGTGATCATCGTATGATTTCCACATCGTCACTTTCCACCGGGTCTAAATACATAGGAGCAACTGAAACCTAGTGAATCAAGATGCGATTACCATGCATCAGATTGTTTGCGGGCGCAGTGCAAAATATTTGAAGGAAAGGGGACAAAATATTATTTGAGACATGTTACTCACACACTCAATCAAATGATAAAAACTTTAATAACCCAGATGCGAGTAGAAATAATCTTGATTTACGTCATTAAAAATTCAAAATTCAGTCAAAGTAATATCATATTTGAAATCTACATGTAAAATTACATCTAGAAATGTGGTTTTAAAAAGTGTTTATTAACTTTGAAAAATTAATTTTCTTTGAAAATGTCACTTCTAGCTCGGGGAGATTCCCCATAGACCCCATGCTATAAAATCACAAAAAATGAAATATCTTTTCTTTTAGTGGACAGATAATATTTTGCTTCACTGGATATATTTGCATTAGTATAAGTATCAGACACATAAGGGTTATATGAAAATTGAGCCACTTAAATTGATAATATTCAAGTTTAAGGGAACGTTCTTATATACCTGCCATGTTAATTGACCCGAATCAGTCACCTGGTGGTGAAACTGGTAACTACCTACTCGCATTTGGGTAATTTGGGTCAATACTGAAGTGAAAATAATACTTGCATAGAAAACAGCATTTGAAGTTCAGAGATCAAAATAAGTGAACTACCACTTTTCACAAAGTGTATGTTTTAAATAACTCTTGAATTAAAAATGGCGTATGGTTGAAAATCCTATCAAAAATGAATGGATAATTAATGCAAACAACAATGCCATTTTTCAATGGCATTGCTAAAAACTTGAAATATATAAATTGATAGATCAAAATTATTTTTTCATGATCTAGTGTCAACTCTGATGTGATCTGTTTGATCTGTTTTTGGTGTCAAATGAAAGATCAGGTACTTATTAATCCATTGGAAATACTATGACGATCAAATGTGAGACTTCATTTACGCATTTTGTTCCTTTAAGTGATAAAGAATAATGTTTATTTATAGTATACCCTGCCATATTGTTAAGTCCAACCAAAGCGATACTTTCATCTATATATCTAGGAACTAAATAATGACATATCATGAACATTTTAACATTTAAACTATAACTACAGTGCGTACTACAGTGTTAATGTCCTATTGATACATAACAATCATTTGATATTCGAACTCCCTGTAAAAGCCCATCTTGGATTTCCAAGGTATGATGTGCTTTCACTGAATTCAAATATGCCATTAAAAAGAAACAAAGTTAGTTGTTAGAGATCAAAAGTCTGAATCTCTTAAAATCTCAGGAAAAATGAAAATCAAACTGGGAAACGAGTATGGTAAAAGCCATGGATTTGAAAGCTTCATTTCTAATTGTTTTGATCTTAAAGGTAGCAGCAAAGAACAGAGTGTAAAATGTTGAAAGTAGTCTTCTAAAAAGCATAAGCAATATTTTCGTCACAATCCTTATTTTCTGAAAAAGGAATTGAGATAGTATCTGATCTAATGAGAAAAATTTAATATAAAGATGCAGAAATGTCAAGATTTGTTGGAATTAAGGAGGGGATTTCGCTTTTTCAATCATGACCAATACCCCTCAAAAATAATGGGATTATGATTAAGAGGATAGTTCGAGAATAGTCAGTTAGGATTCGTTGTTTGGCTAAATCAGAATTGGATTTAGTTGAATTCATACCAATATATTTTGATGACGTAGAAGGTGCAACCTACTTTCAGTGACAGTGTGGGTCGTTAAAGTGGCACCAAAGGAATGAAAACAATATTTATCACATTGTTTCCCTTAAATATCTGAAGAGGGTTTGAGGTATCTGATCAAATATGCATAAATGCATAAATGTCCGAATAGAGGAGTTTCCATTTACTATATTATAATACTATTATACTAGTACTTTTGAAATCTCGCTAATTTTTGTTTTTCATGTGATTTTAAGAGATTCGCACTATTGATCTCCAACTAACTTTTTTCTTTTTAATAGCATATTTGAATTCAGTGAAAAGTTTTCCACAATATCAACTTTGAGAGATTTTATAGAGTTATGTCATTTAAATCATTTTCCATGAAGTTTAAAAAAAAAACTTGGGCCAAATCTCCATTGATGCAATGCTAAGATTCTCAAAATTTTTTTTTTTCATTTGACAACCAAAACGTTCATGATTAATCACAATAGGTACATTGACAGGGTCATCCCTAATAGTATGCCATCAGAGTGTCAGACAGATTCAACCAACACTTTTTCATAAATAATTGAATTAAATGACTATTGCAAGTTCATAACATGGAAGCCAATGGCAGTCTGGCCCAAGGAAAATGAAGAATGACGAGGGTGACATCTATTATGTCAGCTTTATTCATTTATTTAGAAACTATTCTATTGATTATAATTAAGTCTACTTTTCTTCAAGTTCAAGCCAAATAAGCTTTAAAATCAAACCATAAAGACAGCAATGGGGCATGGACTGTAACGTCTCTGTAAAGACTTGCATTACTAGATTTATGAAAAGCATGTAATCAAAAATGCACTTGAAATGCTTGAAACACAACTCATATGTAGGCCTCAACAAACCTTGAAGCAATTTGATTTTTGAAGATTTTCAATTAGTAATACTTGCACACAAGAGTTTAGTTTATAGATTATTCATATACTTGTATATGTACACGTGTATATATTTTGAGCTGAAAAATACATATTTTATATGTCATGTGCGTAGCCAGCTTTCAATTTTGGGGGTTGCAATTGCCAACATTTTTTGGG
Source organism: Owenia fusiformis (assembly GCA_903813345.2). Classification (NCBI taxonomy): domain Eukaryota; kingdom Metazoa; phylum Annelida; class Polychaeta; order Sabellida; family Oweniidae; genus Owenia; species Owenia fusiformis. The sequence goes on along the minus strand of CAIIXF020000007.1, from coordinate 15,231,858 downwards.
GTTTTCAGTCAGAGGGGGGGGGGGGGGTGCAATCTAGCATAAAGTGAGCCCAAAAAATTCAGGATTTGTTTTCAATTTTACAAAAATCGAAGTAACTTTCTTCAAAATAGAGCTAGAAACTTCAAATATAAAGCATTTTAAAGCTATTTTCTTCTTCTATAAAATGGTTTTACTTTTATAAGTTATGGGGGGGAGCACCTCCTCTCCCTGACTACGCCTATGTATATTCTTATAAATATTAGAAGTTAATACTGTTCAAATTGTATACATAGCAGACCTGCCAATCTCCCATTTTTTACGGGAATCTCCCATAAAACTTTTGTTTTCCTGGAAAAAACCCAAAAACTCCCATACCGTTTTCTCTATGTATACTCCTGTATTTTATATTGTTAGAATCAAAGTATTAAGCATCAAAACTCAGAAAATACTTTTTTTCAGAGATCTACCACTGAACTACGATTTTTTCATAATCTCCCGCATAACTCCCATTTTTTCTAAAGTCTAATGCAAAAGGTTTTTTCAAAGATCTCCCACAAAAAATCCAGTTTTTCCCAAAAATCTACAGCAAAAACTACCATTGCTTATCAAATTTACTGCAAAAACTTCTGCTTTTTTAGGATTTTTGAAAAAAATCTTTCGCAAAAACTACAGTTTTATTTCAAATCTACCGTAAAAACTCCTGTTTTTTTCAAATTTTCAAAATCTTCCGTAAAAACTAGTTTTTTCAAAAATCTCCCGCAAAACCTACTGGATTATGGAAAAATCTCCCATAAGGTACCAAATATTTTTAAATCTCGCGCAAATTTTTCATTTAAGGAGGCAAGTCTGCACAACTTTACATACATAAATAAGACTAAAATAATAAAGACTATCCTTATCTTAATACCAGTCTATGTCTCTCAGTAAGCAGTATAAGTAAGTATACAGTAAAATCTATAGAAATCTCAAAATTAAATATGCAAGATAAAATCCTGTAAAATTCATGTCCATTGTACTGTATTGTTAAAAACACTAAAATGTTAAATTTATATGAACCAATGTAAAATGATAATCTAATTACATGTATGCACCAACCCTTGACCTAAATACTTGATTCGACATAGAAAAAAAATCCATCCACCATTATTTGTCCAATTTTTAATCTATAATTAAACACAGACTACTAGTAACAGAAAGTACAATGTACGTCCATGAATTAAATGAGCAATCAACCTTTTGGGCTTGTGTTCTATGGAATGCTTTGAATAATAAATTAATAATGTTCAAGTACAAACTGTACACGTATTGTGAAACATTACACACATTTATACAAAATGCCACTCCATTAGCCTCCATTCCTAGGCAATCTCAAAATAAATGTTTTCTTTAAAGAATGGGTATCGATATGGCGAACTTTTTGAACACACGTTTCTCTTAAACCAGTCATCAAAAATTTCTGAAAATCTTACAAATTGTCAATTTAATGGCCATCTTTTGAATGGTAACAATATAATTTGAAATAGATATACATACTTTCATCTATATTGTTTTAAAAAACACATCAAACACTTGTTTTGTTCTTGGTATCATGTTTCCAGAGTGAAATGAAACATCTTTCCGAACCTCATTGGAACAAAACGACATAAACACAACATGTTTAGGTCTCTCAATATTGTAATTGTACAAAGGAAATTTTGGTTGATTTTAAAAAAGTATCTTGTTAATGAAATAAAAGGTTTTTCTTGATTTTTATCTATTTTGGGGGGATTTTGTTTCAATTTTTTAAATACTTTTTTAAAATCAACCAAAAATTCCTTTGTATAACTTTAATATTGAGAGGTCTAAAAACATGTTGTATAACAATGTTCGGAAAGACGTTATATTTGATTCTCAAGAATTGGTAGAAAGGAGCAAAAACAATTGCACTAAAAAAAACAAAAAATGATAACAAAAACAGTTATATAAAATATTTCTAAATGATTTTCGCATTTAATTGTTGTCAATCAGTCAACATTACATAAAATACCATGTTTTTTTACAGAATGTTTTCAATGATTGGTTTAAGAGAAAAACATTGTTGAATTCAGTTCTCCATATCGATACCTATCCTTTTAAATAAAACATGTACATAGGACCTGTTTTCATGGGACGTTGAAGTAGTCTTTATCATATGCACCGTCCACTGACTTCAAGGTCATCCTTGGTCCAAGGCTAGGCTTTTTCTCTGTTTTTTGAGCTATTAAGGATTTCACCATCATTACGGGACAACTTCCACTTTAGAATTCTACATTGTTTATAAAGAGCACTCTTCAATGAAGCTTGCAATGTAATTTATTGTTACATGTAATGTTCTTCCCAGCAACGTAGACTTCTTCAATGTTCCTATCATCTCCTAAAAACACAGAATATTCATGTTAAGGAAAGAGAGGATGGATGCTGAATGCCAAACACCAACCGTCGATTACACCATTTTTACTGTTCACAAGCATATTCCCTTATTCAAAATAAAGCATCATTTAGCTGTGTTTATTTGTCTGGAGCTATGCATGGTGCTAAAACAACTGTTTGCTTTGGAAAAATGTAATTTGACCGCATCAGCGCCCTTTGTTGCTGCTTCATGCATATGAAATTTCTCATTTACCTCATTCTGGGGATAATAGATATTGGGAAGAGGATATCGAGACTTATTGCAAGGCTATGACTTCCTAAGCAATTCACTAACATACTCAATACTTTACCTAAAAATATAAACTTCTGTATTTTGTCCTCAAGGGTGTCTCTCTCAAAAACATCAAATGGTGAATCCAGGGCTTCAAAATTCACCAAGAGGGCATCAAACTCCTTGCCAACCTCAAAGTTACCTATCTTGTCCTCTAGGTTTAGCACTACAAGTATAAACAATGCATTGACATGCAAAATGTCACAACCTGCCTTTTGTGATAGACGCTGAACTCCAAAAAAACCTGCCAAACACAAACAATAACTATGCAGTAACATGGCAAAGTGTAGCAGAATATCTTCTTGAGAGGTATAGATTCTGGACACCTGCTTAGGAGGATGTGATACCTAATATTGCCTAAACCTTAAAGATGCCTTAAGCCCATATATTGAGGAGTCACTGTATGAATTTCAAGTCGAATCTAATCCTGACTATTCAATTTATTGTTATGTGACAAATCTGAAGTGTATTAAAATCTGTTTCCATGGTAACGTTTAATGAACATTTCTTCTTACGTTATTGCAAATGGATGTGTAAGTGTAACAATATGTTACAAATGCTGATCACAACAATGAAGGCTGTAACATTATTATGTTTGTAAAAGAAAGACATTTTTAATTTGAAAAATAATCAAGAGATATTGAATTGCAATTTTGAGGGGAGGGGCTCAATACTGATTATGATCAAAAGTACATGTATTAACTTGATTTTAAATGTGTAAAGCATTGTTTTAAAAACCATAAAAATAAATTAATGTGGAACATACCTTGAAAATTAAAAAATTAAAATGAATGGAACCTTGACTATAAAAATAAAATCATGTGAAACATACATTGACTATTTAGATATAGCACAGCTTGACAATCAAAAAATTATTTGAAACAGTCGTACATTGACTATCAAAGCAGAATTATGTGGAACATACTTTGACTATCAAATCAGAATCAAGTGGAATATATGTGGACTATCAAGGTAGAATTATGTGGAACATACTTTGACTATCAAAACAGAATCAAGTGGAATATATGTGGACTATCAAAGTAGAATTATGTGGAACATACCTTGACTATCAATACAGAATCAAGTGGCAGATATGTGGACTATTTAAGCAGAATTATGTGGAACATACCTTGACTATCAATACAGAATCAAGTGGCAGATATGTGGACTATTTAAGCAGAATTATGTGGAACATACCTTGACTATTAAAACAGAATCAAGTGGAATATACTTGGACTATTAAGATTTACATTGAAATTGACTATTGAAAAATAATTATTTGGAACTATTACTTGTCCTGTATATTAATACAGAATTATGCAGAACATACCTTGGCTACCTCCAAGAGTGGCGAGGCGGAATACCTCCCTGTAGTCTAGGGGTTTGTAGTTTTCTCCCTCATGATGCTCAAAACTAACAATGTTGGAAACTTGTATTGCTTGCCTCATGGCATCTAACATTGAAGGGTGGTAGCCTCCCGATACATCTGTTTTACATGTACATGAAGGTAAGTATGAGTACATTGAAGTTAAGTATGAGTACATATAAGTTAAGTATGAGCTCATATGAAATTAGTTTGAGTACATAGAAGTTATGTTTGAGTACATATGATATTAGCTTGAGTACATAGAAGTTAAGCATGAGTGCCTAATACTGAACACTGATCGGAAAAATAAACAAATAATTTTTTCCATATATTTTGTGAAATGATGTGACTTTTTTGAAAACGAAGTGTTAATGATGAAATTTTGGAAAACTTTTTTGCCACGTTTATGCCATATTGGTTTCTGCATACCAGTATGATTTTTATTGAAGAGAACATAATTAATCTAAAATACCATCCATTATATGCATAGATGCTTGCATAGTATGACCATGTGGAGTTTTAGCACTCATGAATTGGCGATGGATTATGCCAAATTAGGCTTCATAGAGTAAATGTGAATATTTTTACCTGTGCCTAGACCATGTGAATATTTTTACCTGTGCCTAGACCAAGTTTGATCCCTCTATCCAGCATGTCTCTGGCATCCATTAGACCACTACGTATACTGAAAAAAAGCATTATTAAAGAAATTTCAAAATTTATTTTTCATCGATGTATTTTTAGGTACAGTAGTGTCTTTGCTACTAATACCAACATACTAGAGCACTGAAGTTTACCGTTTACTGTTTTTAATTGATCAAATTATACATTGTACATAAAATATGTTTATTAATTAATACCTAGTGTTTGAGTTTGGACAGTGTGACACTCCCACTCCTCTTGTCTTCAACAGGTTCAGTTCATCCTCTGTCAGGTATATACAGTGAGCCATTATAGTCTGCAAATGGACCAATGGATCCATACGAATCATCCAATGGTACAATATTGTAAAACATACTCAACTTTTGTCCATGACAACTTGTTGAATGTGGCAATAGCGCAGTAAAGGGTCATATGGATTTAAACTTTCCTCAGAAAATTAGTTTTACTCCAATGTAAATAGGGGAACATCATCTAACAGTTATCCCTGTCAATTGGAAACATTATATATGATCAATTGCACATAGGAATTTTTCAAATTTTGCATCCTGTTCTTACCCGTGATGTTAACAGGCCACATTTATCATAGACATCAGAGTAGCTATCATAGCCTGGATGCATACTTCTCACTGCATCTAGTTCACCCTTGGACTCACCCAAATGGCTCTACAATATTACAATGCAGATAGTCAATCTCACTCAAATGGCAACTTGTGTTGCATGGTCTACTTTCAGAAATTCAAAATAGCTCAAATGTGTCCCAAATAACCTATAGGTCCAAAGGCAGGGTCTTTAAAGATTAAACAAAAGCAAGAAATCCAAATTATCTGCTTCCAAAAAGATGATCATTTTGATTTTAATTAAATGCCTCGTCAATTTAAATTCATTTACTTGAATAGGTAAGTTGTGTGAGGCAGCAATCTCCCCTAGTGCAGACATCAGCTTGGGTGTACAGGTGAGGGCAAACCTTGGAGTGAGCACTGGGATCAGGTTAGCATTCTATAAGGGAACAGACTTAGTCTGAAAATATACTTGCTTGATAAAGCATCTCACATTTTTCAGTTTTAGAAGACAATTTATTAACTAACTGTCTTTAAAACTGAAAGAGCCAAGAGCACAGATTTCAATTCAAGATCAGAAATACAGATATTGCCATTTAATAATGGATACAATAATTCAGAAAAGGGCTAAAAACAGAAACTCTTCTGAGTAGCAAAGCCCTCTGACCAAGATGCATTTAAACAAATTTTGTTCATTTTCTTTCTGAGAGTATGTCAGTTACATCACCAAATGATGCATGTTATGATACAATATGTCAATAAATGTTATAAAAAGAGGACTAAATATAGATCTAATTGATTTAATTAATACTTACACCTTGATTCAAAAGTGTCTCAACAAACCTACAAGAGATTGAATAAAACACACGAATAATACTACACTGAACACTGATTAACAAATAAATAATATAAATTGTCAAATATCAACATGATAAGTCTGATGATAAAGTTTAATAAAATTTTGAAATAGACCTTTTCAGTGAATCATGCAAAAGTTGAATCATAGAAACCAGGGTTCATTGGGTAGATTAATTAATATTATTCATTATTTTTCTGCAGGTACATGTACACGTAGCTATGTGTTTAAAAACAAAATTCTGTGATTTTGTAGTATTTTACAAACTCATAGACTAGATGCATATAGAAATAATCTTGTTTTACGTCATTTAAAATTAAAAATTTAGTCAAACTGATGTCATATTTGAATGAATAAACCAGAGATATAACATCAGTTTTGGGAGAAAGTTTTTCATAGAAAATTACAGTTTACCGTAATTGCTTTTGAAAAAGTGAGTTTTCTTTAAGTAAGTAACAATAACAAAGAACTTTGAGGAAAATCTGTCAGTGTTTAATTTACCTTTCAGTGTCTTGTATGGAATCTGTAGAGTCTTCCTGGTAGAAGTCTGGACTGTTACAGTCCATATTCACCTTACCCACTAGCGCCCTCTGTCCAACATCACCTGCAATTAATAACAAATTCAATTTATCTAACTCTATAAATGAATTAGAAGGAATACATAGTTTTAAATGTTGAAATCTTTGCAATTATCATGCCAATGTTTTCCTTTCTTTATAATAATCCTCATTTTAATATTTAAAAAGAAGAATAGTCATATCTGATCAAATGCATAAGATGTTGAAAAACTAAAATGCAGAAATGTCCAAAGTTGGAATTGAAAAAAGGGTACATGCTTTTACAAAAGACACAGTACTTTAAAATAGTGACCCTTTAATCTTTCATCATAGGTAAGTTCACAACTCAACATGTTGCATTATTGTGGAACACATGATGTGTCCCAAACAGGAATATTGGTTTTATGTCATGGTGGATAATAATTTATGGTTGATGAATTTGTTAAAATTCCAATGAAAATAAGTTTTAACATATGTTTTGTCTCGTGGTATACTTGTACCAAGCACTTGAATTGGAATGTCAATCCCATTTCAGTAAGATTACAAAAGTGATTCACGCATCGCATCAAATTTATTTGTTAAGTTTATTTATTTTTAAAACAGTTATTGTCACATTTAAAATATGGACATGAATTGGCCCACCCTGTACAACAGTCAAGTGCTTCAAATACTGGGCCGAGCAATGACAAATAGGATTTTGTGTCAATTATCATATTTATGAGGGAGGACACACCTCTAGTCTCTAGGTGTATGATTAACTTACTTATAATTTGGCATAGTTTAATTGTGCCTTGTAAGTGTATGGTTGCAAAATAACAAGCTGTAGTAGTTCCACTTTTCACAACTCTATGCTGGAACAAAATAAGTAAATATATTAATGAACAAACAATTAAATGTTAAAGAGACAATGTCAATGTTATCTATTTCTTGAGACCCATACACACCATAGATGAGTTAAATATATTTTGATAGATGGCTCATGTCAGATATCATATCAATGATAAAAGGACTTTGATATAAGACATTCAAATACTTGATAATTTTCATGTTCATAATTTGTCCTTGCCCATATCTCTTAAAAGTGTATTTTTGAAGGTCAGGATAGCATAACCTTCTCAGCAATCTTTTTATGTTTGAAGTTCAATTACTTTAATATCAATGTATCTATTATTTTCATTTTGGATGCACCTAATGTTTTAACATATACCCTCTTTGTCAAAAGATCACAACTAAAAATCAAACTTCAATTATATGAAACTATTATGAACAGCTTATTGTTATCTTATATTTGATGCTCTGTTGTAATTTTCAAATCATATTATGTAAACATGTATAGTTTAATGAAATTACCCATGTAACTTCATTCTTTTAAAATTAATTTCCAACATAAATAACTTTTTTTGTATTTTAGCAGACTTTGAATTAAAAACTTGACAATTTTGAGAAACGTTTTTTCATGTGTATTTTTCCTTTAAAAAGTATTTCCAACTTACAACAGCTTTGGTATAAGCATGCTCAGCAAATTTGAGGTCTTTAAAGGTTGACTCGATGGGAAAAGTGTATTTCTCCAGCCATTCCAAGAGGCCAAGGTCCAGTGCTGTGCCAGTATAGACATACTGTGATGCATGGATGTGAGTGTCCACTAAGCCTGGCATAAGAAACTGACTACAAATGAAAATCATATCTCTTTTGTACAGGAACATAGATGTATTGATATACAAAATATCTCTAAAACTCTTCAAATAAGGATACAAGGAATAATATGTGCCCAAAATACTAAAATTGAAATAGATACAAGGAATAATATGTGCCCAAAATACTAAAATTGAGAAAGATACAAGGAATAATATGTGCCCTAAATACTAAAATTGAGATAGATACACGGAATAATATGTGCCCAAAATACTAAAATTGAGAAAGATACAAGGAATAATATGTGCCCAAAATACTAAAATTGAGATAGATACAAGGAATAATATGTGCCCAAAATACCAAAATTGAGATAGATACAAGGAATAATATGTGCCCAAAATACTAAAATTGAGAAAGATACAAGGAATAATAAGTGCCCAAAATACTAAAATTGAGAAAGATACAAGGAATAATATGTGCCCAAAATACCAAAATTGAGATAGATACAAGGAATAATATGTGCTCAAAATACTAAAATTGAGAAAGATACAAGGAATAATATGTGCCCAAAATACTAAAATTGAGAAAGATACAAGGAATAATATGTGCCCAAAATACCAAAATTGAGATAGATACAAGGAATAATATGTGCTCAAAATACTAAAATTGAGAAAGATACAAGGAATAATATGTGCCCAAAATACTAAAATTGAGATAGATACAATGGATGATGTGTGTCCAAAATATTAAAATTGTGATATTTTGACATGATACTATAAAAATAATAAAGTGCAACAAAATTTTCCCCAATAACAACTGGCTTTTAAGTAACCAAATTAATCATTATGGGGCACATACCTATCTGAGAGTAGACACACATTATTGATTGAGAACTTCCAGAGAGATTGTAGCTCATCAAGTTTTACTGCCTCCTCAATAAACACAATCTGAAACATTATTAATTAGTATTGTATTTTGTATTATTGTATTATTACAATAATGATTACGAATGATTTAATATAAATAAGGGTCTAAATCCCAATAATTTTGTAACTTTGTTTTAATAATCATTCATCTGAATGAAATTCCAAAAATGTAGTTCGATAGAAGGTCTATTTTACAGATGTCAAGGTCTTTCAGATTCTTCCCTGAAACCATAGTGTAAATGCAGGAATGGATATAATTGATATAGAACCAGGCCTGTAGTCAGCTACTTTTCAAAAAATTCCAGAGGGGTTCACATTTGACAAGTTTGGCCCAAAATCACTTGAAAAGTGCTAAAAATGGTGAAAATTGCATGATTTTGAAAGAACCCCCAATCTCACCCTTTGGCAAAGGGCCTGAGAACTATCATGGTACCACTATACCAACACTTTAATATTTCTTCATTCACAAGTCATAAATACATCTGTCGAGTCTTATCATTTTGTGTTTATTATTAAGCCTCATAATACTGTAATAAAGATTATCCTGAGATAAAGGTAATAAATAAACAGATAATTCAAATAAAGCAATACAGCTCTTTAAGGACAAAAATGTACAAGTATATTGACACTTTTATTTACCATGAGAGAAACAAATGTAACGGTAAAACCTGTCTCAGTGGAACACCTTTGGTAGTGGTACCTTTAAAAAAGTGTTCCAATTAGGAGGTGTTCAACATTAATTCAGTTGGCCTTGGTACTTTGAAAAGTGTTCCACTAACAGAGGTGTTCCACTTCTAGAAGTGATCCACTTCACAGGTTTCACTGTATACATGTATATCTGCTTGACTTGTAAACGATGATTGCATTATTTATAATTGTATAAATCATTAACTATACCATTTCTTGCTTGTGTGATAAAACTATGTAATCATCATGTTACTTCATGTTAAATAGTTGATCATGAAGTGATATTTAAAAGTACACGCAGCTTTAAATCAAACATGCTCAGTGACAATATTAACAATAATATCAAAATGGGGGAGGAGGGGGCAGAATTAGTTTTGAATATCACCACCTACTTAAACATTGCTTTATATGTTTTCCCAAGTAATATTATGCTTTGAAATTTTATGAAATATAATTAATCAGGTGTTAATTTAAAGTCTATAACAATGGTAAGAATCATTGTTTGTTGTACACTCAGAAAATCTAGAAATCAAACATGATAAGATCATGTTTGCAAGTTTCTTTAGACAAATATTTTCTAGAGCACCCATGCTGTACCAAACGTTTATTAAGGTGCGCTGTACTTCTAAACTTTCACAAAAATAGGAAAATATCTCATTGAACCTTTTACTCTTCCATATTATTGCATAAATATCAACATGAAAATATAAAAAATATTAGCAGTTTCCATCATTTAATTATATAATTATGATAATCATAGAAAATACATTAATCTCATCATGTTAATTTGCCTTGATTTTATTTATGTTATCATTTATTATTATAAGAATAACACAACATGTAACTTGATAAATATTACCCCAATTACAACTCAGTGTTAAATTTTAAAATAATTAGTATAAGTAATAAAAATTTCATAATTTAAACGTTTATGGAGTTTCTAGCTGAAGTCTTCTATATTATATACAGTTATATGCTACAGTAATTAAAGTACATTTGATCCATTATATATACAGTAGTACCTGTGAAATTAGATTTATATCATTATATATTTACCTTCCTTCCTTTTATTCCAATTACTTTGTTTTTTAGTATAACCATTGGTATGTCCCATGTTGAGTGAACTAATGTTCCAACAAATACTTTAAAGTTTGTACTTTCAAATTCTGTTTCATCTGACATATTTACTTTTTAAGATTAAATGTGTCGTTCAACAAGCCTTAAACGTTATATAGACAATTCAACTCAGATTAAAAAATATGGCCTGTCAGGTTTAATCTGGTTGAGCTATGGGTGAGTTCAGGGGTTTTCTGAAATTTATGCTTTGTGTGGTAGGTCTGCGTCTTGCGTCAAATATTTCTATCCATCTAAAGCATGTACTTATAATCCTGAACAACAGTCCTAAATGAGTCTGATTTGAAAAGTAACTTATCAAGTTATTAATGTATCAAGTTGACCACAGCACCATCTATCTAATATTTTATACTAGACTCACTGCATTAACAACATTGAGAATGGTGTGTGTTCACTTTGCCAATCGTATTGATTGCATTATTTCGTATGGTTTTAGCGGGGATGCGATGGGTGCGACCACACCTCCCACCACCACAAAAAAGCAGCTATGTAAAATTTGCTAAAAAACATTAACAAATTAAAGTTTGAAATGCTTAGAATGCACCACATACAATTGTAAATTTTTTGAAATTTCTTGGGGCGAACTCCTTTTCTGACCTGTCTTTTGGGGCTTGCTTCACTCACACCATGGGCTTTCAACTAGATTTGAAAGCCCATGCTCACAGTAATGTACCCCCTTGAGCCTTGACAATTGCTGGCTACGCATCTGCCTTGCAGGCCCCCGGGCCAAAAAATCTTTCAAAATCATGCAGTTTTTCACCATTCTGAGCACTTTTAAGTGATTTATGCCATTTTTGGACCAAAATTGTCACAAGTGAACCCCCCTGGAATTTTTCAAAAAGTCGGACCCCCCCCCTTGGCAAATCCTGGCTACGGGCCTGCCTTGTGTACACACAATGGCCTGTAATAAGCAGCCCGATAAGCAGCTATTTCTACTTTCTAAAAATACTTACGATGCGGCTCTTCTAACTCACAACATAATGTCATTTATCCACCGGCCCTAAAACTGACTTACTACAAAAGAGAGCCATTACAACACAACTACATGACGAATCAATGGAAAGATGATCATCTTTACAACCATGCAGATAGCTTCAAGGCACGATGGGAGTTTATTAATGAACATAGCTTGCTGTCAGCTCGTTAGGGTAGGGAGAGTAGCAGTTCTGTAGACTTAAATTCTACTTTTAAAAGTTCCCAAACAAATCTCCATTTTGAAGATCATTTGAAGAGTTGAGTTGGAGATAATTGAAAATTCTGAATTTATATGAAAATGTCACTGCTTGCATTAAGTAGGGATTACGTTATCTAGAATTAAGTTCTAATTGTAAATTATAAAGCAATACATATATAAATCTGTAAAACAACGAGTATGGCGTGGCCAGAGGAATGGTAAGCATGTGATAAACTTTAGAAACCCTATTATCGCCCACCAAAGTTTTCCTTTTAAAAATGGAATCAGCAATGATTCCATTTTTCCACAACCAAAATTCAAGTACAACAGGGCATCACTCACACATTGGTCACTCAGTGCACATTCCAAGGATCAATCAATATTATCGGTAGCAACCTAAGTTCTTGCTTCTTACAAGCAGAGACATATAAAACATAACCATTAAGAATTACAAAAGCTATGGAAATTACATGCTGTCGCGGGTGCACCCCAGTTGTCCGAAACCCAGTTCTCCGAAACCCAGTTCTCCGAAACCCAGTTGTCCGAAACCCAGTTCTCCGAAACCCACTTGTCCGAAACCCATTACTCCGAAAAATATAGTCATAATTTACCAGAGAAAGGGGAGACGTACTAAGCTTAGGCCAGTTTCATGCCATGTATTTGGCCAAATTAATGGCATGGACGCATTCTGATGTTCATAGATCTCTCTCACTTTGAATTGCATCCATTGCACGCGTTACCAGAATGGCAGGAACGGGGGATTTATTTTACATTGTGATTCTAAAAAAAGGTTATCAAAACACAATATATATTACGGAACAGTTTATCTTATCTTCTTCAATCTCTTTTATATAGGCAAAATAAAATGAATCATTTTGAAACAGATAAAATAAGTTTACGCATATTATAGTACTTTAAGAATAAAACAGTATACATATTAGCCTACGTTGTCAAAATATTTCGTCGCATTTAATTTCTTAGTCTCTGTATTCTATCAAATCGTAAAAGAACAAAACATTCATAACTTAATCACTTGGGATAAACTGGAAACGAAGGCAGGCTGTCCTCGTATCAAAATGGATGTTCTCCCATTCGCAAGAAGTTTCATTTTCGCCATGTGCTCACTTCATCCTTTTAATTTAATCTCTATTTCTCGAACAGAGTACGTAAATGAAGAATAAGTTTTGGTTTCAAAAGATGTACATAACTAAATACTTACTAAATAAATGCCCACTGGCTTGGGAAAGCTATTTTTCCCTTTATGAACGCTCATCACCCATTGGAAAAATGTTGTTCCCTCTCAAAAAAGGCTCATGGGCCATAAAGAAAATTGGTTTAAAAATTGTAGACCCCTATCTATGTATGTTGTGTAAACGCCATTTTACAATGAGAATAACATAATTTAACTTTGTTTGTTTGAACATCTATATCACCTGTATATGAACTTTCGTAGGCTAAACATTAAACAATTAACGTCTTGACTTAGCATATTTAGCCTAATTTTGCAATGATGTCAACGTTATTCCAATTTTATGTTGTGATTCGCAGAGGTTGCGACAACGAGATTCGTTTAAAAAATTGTATTTTTCAAATAAGATCCCCTAATTTTCGGAGAACTGGGTTTCGGACAACTGGGTTTCGGAAAACTGGGTTTCGGACAACTGGGTTTCGGAAAACTGGGTTTCGGAGAACTGGGTTTCGGACAACTGGGTTGACCCCGCTGTCGCACATGGAATAAATTCTTACCTCAGTGTATTCAGTGCTCTATTTTCTCCGTCCTAGTAAGTCCAGATATAGTGGAATTCGTGGTCATAATGACAAATAAGAACCTTAACATTTGAAGTGGAATCACATGTTAATGCCGACTCTTCAAATGTTGAGGTGATTTTGGAGCTGGATTACGTGGTAATGTGGATTGGCTCCCAGAATGCAACATTACACGTGTCAGCTTTCAAAATGCCGTTCCGCCATTTTGAAATCTGTCACGAGTAAATAAGGTTACCTGATGTTGCATTCTGGGAGTCAATCCTCCTTGGATCACAAACATGGCGATTCATGAAAACATTCGTTTGATTTGGTAGGGATTTATCCATCATTTGCAGGTATGAAACTTTGCAGGTATTGCAATACTACTTAAGGAATTATTTTTCTACCGCTTGGGAGAGTTTGAGACACGAAATTTAGAATTTAGCTCATTGTGACAATTTTTGAGGGTTGAGATTTATTTTTGCACCCCACTTTATATATGTTTAATACATGTATGTCTCTATTATAAGTATTTCCTGCCAATGTATAGAACTACTGTATGCCATGGGCTTTCAAGAGAAGGGTAGGCAACTTCCTGTATTTCATACAAAATATGTTTATTTACCAGAAAATGTAACGTTCTTCAAAACTATTTGCTATTGAATATTCTACTCTTCAGTAAACTGTAAGTGCATAAGGTCATTATGAACTCTCCTTTATTCTAATATATTTATTGAAATACAAGTCAATACTTGTAGTCAATAAAGGTAAAAAACTTTTGTTTTGGAATTTTTTCAAATAATTGAATCTCAGTATTAAAGTGTGGGAATTGCATGTTTCAGAATTAGGTTATATATAACTATTAAAGTGTTTTTAAGGCCTAGATAGTTAGTTATGTACATCCTTTAAGTCTCAATGAATTAGGAACGAGGATGAGTCCCTTAAAAAGCTCTTTCTAAAAATATTGAAGATATGTTGCCATTAAAGTTTGCCATTAATGAATTTGCCATTTAATTTTAATGTCTTATTCCATGAATGATTTGATTATAATCACTGGTATCAAGGAGATTGAATATGACAAAATTGGTTTAGGATGCGTGAACTGACTGCTCAATAGTCAGTTAAGGACCTTAATCGCATACTTATCATCAACATCTTGTAGCAGCGACTTAATATACATGTAATGCAATAACATTTATAATAATTTTTCCAGGAATAAACCACCTCTCAATGGCCAAGACAACTTCTTCACAAGGGACTCCTTAAACAAGTCATTACTCAGCATTTCATTTAAAGATAGCCTTATTGCCAAACATGAAGAGGTACTCAACCAAAATGATCAGACAAGAAATAGCAAAGACAAGAACTTACACAGAACTGCTAGTAAGTCCTGGGCTACCACCACACAGACAAAGACTAAACAGCAGGCCTTACGAACTCTAACTGGTGAAGTAAAGAAAACTGATGTCATCAATGAATTAACTGGTGATGGCTTTCAATCTGAAGTTTTGTAAGTATGGTACATTTGATGTACTTCGATATTGTTATTTATTATTATTACCTAATATATCACCATGCAGTTGTTGGTATAAAACATCCCTTTAAATTAAGGAATAGATAATGATAGACCATTCAATATGGTGAAATTCAGCATGAGTTGGACAGAATGTCGTACAAAGCACGAACCGAATAACAGAATTTTCTGCCGCTTCGCCATTCCAAGATGTGACGTCATAACACAACACAATATACATGTATGTACATCGATTCCTAGAAGCAGATAGAATAGAGCACAATCGGCCTGTATGGAGAAATAATGAACGGTCATTATTGCCTATGCTGCATTCTGATTGGTTTAGAAATTCAAATATAGCACGGTCATGTTTGAATTATAAATGAATCGAATAAAGAATTTCAAAAATCTTGACTTGCTCCTGGCAATATAGGCTATAGTTCTTTGAACTCATGACATTTTCTTCGTATATTTTACTTGTTCATGTAATTATACAATCTGAAAATTATTTGAAATGCTTACAGCCCTAGTGTAGAGATAGGATCTGAGCTTGAGGGGACCTCAGGAGAAAAATCATCTGTTACTATGCCAACAACTGATCAATCAGTCTCTGTTACATCTCAACAAATGCCACTATCCATGACAAAAGGTCAACAATCACAAGAATCTAAGACAATTGGCAATAAAGCACCAGCATCCAAGCCAACAGTGCATCAAGCATCAACACATCCAGTATCTATGACAACTGCTCAACAGTTAAAAACACCAGGACAACAACATCAACAACTTGCACCAAAGTTTCCCCATGTTGAGAAAATGACACATACAGTGTTCAAATCTCTATACCAGCCATATGTCCCTTATCCTCGGAAGTCATCTCTCACTAAGGAAGAGCAGAAGATCTACATAGAGCTGTATAACACGTTTCTCACATACCTGCCACAGAAGCCTAGTCCACAGGAGATTGTTCAGATCAATAAGTTTAGAGTAAGTCATTAGAGAGCTTTCGATATAAGTTATTTGGAATATGTATCCACAAACTTGTACTTTTACAAGTAAGGTATAGGACTGGGGAGAAACTCTGGAAACGAAGATAGGGTGGTTTCAATTCAAATCACAACAAAATATTTGGCAAGTATGTTGTTTGTAATTTCCAGTTGCAAAATATGATTACAACTTAGAAATTAATTCTGCCATTGGTTGGATATTCACAAATCAATCAGATGCGAGTAGGTAGTTACCACTTTCACCACCAGGTGGCTCACTTGGGTCAGATACATGTAGCATGGCAGGTATAGTAGAAAGTCCCCTTTAACTTAATATTCATCTGTTTTAGTGGTTCAATTTTCATATCACCTTTATGTTACTATTAGTTATGCAAATTAAAATATGTCCAGTAACTGGTACTGGTAAATAGGGGAGATGTCAATGCAGTAGCCTGGGGGTTACTTTTAAATATTAATGCTCATATTCTATTTTATTCAAATTCTATCACTGTAAAATTATATATCTTCTTTAAGTGGGCTTATTAGCCTTTCACAGATTATTGACATGGACATAGATATAGACATATATAGAAGAGTGAATCAGAGAAACAAAGACAATTCAAAAGATATATCACATTCAATGCTCCACATATTTTTAGATATTGATATTGTCTACTTATTTCAGGTTTTGCAGCCACTTATAAATCTACCAAGCAAGGCATACATCAAACACAGATTTATATTCTACTGTATATTTTCACTTTCAGGAACTTCAGATGAAGGTCGGTCCAGAGCAAGAGGAATTTCTCCGCTACTCCGAGAAGAATGCTATGGCTGCAGAAAAGGACTATACATCTATGGCACCAGGCATACACACTTACATGCAGGTACCTTAGTCTTTCCTCAATGAACACATCCAATACAATTATGGTGTTGGGGGGTACCAATACAATTATGGGATGGGGAGATAAGGTATAAATACTCAAAAGGTCTTGATAATATATTTGTAACATGATTTTATATTGCCTATTTGCTCCATTTTCCCTATACAGTAGAACCTGCTAAGTGGAACACCTCCGAAAGTGGAACACCTCGCAAGTGGAACACTTTTTCAAAGTCCCGTTTTAAAATCCCATTGACTTAATGTTAATTGAACCTCTGTAAGTGGAACACCTCCAAACTTGAACAGTGAACACCCCATATCGGAAAATTAACCTGCTAAGTGGAACAGTCAATTTTCCATAAATTTCAATATTGATACAAATTGGATTAACCTCCGGTAGATCAAGATGTGATGCTACCACTAATTAATTTGATAATTAGCGAATAAGGATTTCATAAGATTATCATTCATCAAATTGGATTAACCTCCTGTAGAGATGGACAAGTGATGCTACCTCTAATAAATACCCCTTGCTGTTTGTTTCAAACTTGATAAGTAAGATTAAGAATGTCAGTTAAAAACAAATGAATTATTAGCAGTAGGAACAAGTCTTTAAAACTTAATTGCCAAATCTTTGTGCCTGAGTCTGGTAGAATGAGGAGGATTAAGAATGTCAGAAAACATTTTTGGCAGAATGAGTAGGATTACAAATGTCAGAAAACCTTTTTGGCAGAATGAGGAGGATTATGAATGTCCGATACCTTTTTGAGTAAAACAAATGGATAGTTAATGGTATATAGCTGCCCTGCAATGAATGGAGAATCGTATTTTCTGTGATACATATAAACCCTATGTTCAGTCTTGTGTGTTGTTAAAATTCCCGCGAACCCAAAACCTCCGTAAGTGGAACACCTCCTAAGTGGAACGCTTTTTGGCAGAACGGAGGGTGTTCCACTTACACAGGTTCTACTGTACTAATTTACTTGTCAAAAAACTTTACTCATTGTTTATTTTCTTGAAGTTACATTAATTTTGAGAGATGAATACCCTAATGGAAGTCTGGTCCACACCTCATATTAGAGATGTCAAGGAACAAAAAAAATCGGAACGGTTCGTTTCGGAACATTTTGCTTCGGAACGGAACAATTTCGGAACGGTTCGGAACAGAGTGACTGCGGAGACTAAAATAATCTGATCATCTAGGTCTATTTGGTTGCGAAAAGCTCTTCAAAACTCTTCAAAGAGAAGGAGTAAAAAGAATGAACCTCTTTTGATACAAAATATTGAAAGAAAAATGCTGTTTTGTGGAGATTCAAGGGCCAGAAGTTGTGAAAGGGTAAAATGTTCTTGTTCCGGAACCGAACCGAAATTCTTCCATGTTCCGTTCCGAGGGCATAATTCCGTGGATCGGAACAAAATCGGGTATCCGTGACACCTCATATATATGGGTTGTTGTTTTAAAAAGGACCAGACTCCATTAGGTCACATCACTTACTTTAAAAAGATCTTTAAAAGGTTAAAAAAATCTTCATGTTTATTAGGAGTATGTTGAGCACCAGAGAGGCCGAGTGCTGGGTTATGGGAAATACTTCACAGTAAAAGAGACAATTCCCATTGTACCAACCAGCAAGGCAAAGGCAGAGGTTACCTTTCAACATACAAAAACACTTCTATCTGTTGTAAGTTTTATCCAAGATTTTCTCAAAATAAATGCTTTAAAAAACCATTATGGGCATTTATTTCGAAGGGCAGTTTTTTCAACCAGATAACATCTTGACATGTTTTTGCTTTCCTGTGTCAATGTTTCACCCATTACATTGTTGTAGTTAGTAACCATTTTGAAACCTGATCCCAATTTGATATATGCCATTTGTATACATTCTACAATAGTAAGTCAAGTAAGTCATTGTTGTATTGAAGTTCATTGTATACTTCTGTATTTATTGTATGTACATGTATGCAGGGTCACAGTGCCAAAGCCATACTTCCGAATATGTCAGATGTGGTGAAACCCAAATGTAGTACAGACTACAGTAAGGTGAACAAACGCTTCCCAGCCAGGATGCCATCAAACTCCAATGTTAAACAGGTACATCTAGCATGTTTTTAAATTTGATTTATTTATTATTATCCATTTTATCCTTCATACAATAGTTGCACATGTGTTAGCATGTAATTATGGCATGGTTTGATGACTGACAGATCAGGGATTACAATAAATGAATAAAGTGTGTATTGAATTTGATTGAACTTTTAATGTAGCCTAGCCTTGTTTATTTTAACTAACTTCAGTTCACTGTATTTTTAGGAACAAAATATTCCATGGCCTTTTTGCAAGAATGATAGAAAATCATGATTTAATCAAAAAGGTTCACCAGATTGAAATTCTTAATTGTCATTATAACCCATTCTATTTCTGTACAGCCCTGTAGTAAAGACCCCAACATAAAGCAGCTGCTAGCTCAGTATAATACAGATATTGTCGTATCTTCAAGTGGCCTGAAGTGTCTCCTTGACAACAATGCACCTCAGTTCTCCCGGCAATGGATGCTCCCTCTATTGGTAAAAGAATACACTACAAAAGGTAGTTTATTTCATCTGATAGATTAATTTCTACTTATTTTTGAATTTTTCACGAAATCATCTGAACTCTTGTTTTATTTTATTTTAAAATTTTAATGTATGTTGCAGTGTATTTGGCATCATATAATTCTGACACACCACTTAGCACAACACTTATATTATTTTAGTCAATGGAAAATCAGTGCAGAAAAAAGTTGTCATCATCGATAAGCCCTTCCTGAGTAAGACTCCTAGTCACCGGGAAAAAATGACAAAATTCAATAAACTTGCCATGAGGGTGCTTATAACCCACCCTCACCATAGTAGTAGTAAGGTTCACCAGAGGTTTGGTGCAAAACCAAGAGATATTAACGAGGACATTGATAAACCATTCAAACCTGAGCCTAAAGCTAAAGTTGAGGTGGAAGAAGATCTGTTTGATAGTTTTAGTACTGAAATTGAGGATCTAGAAACCTTTGGGACTGACCTAAAGTCTAAACCTGACCATGGGGATATCAAAATACAGCAAATGGCTCCAAATGAACAAAGGAAAGGGAGTGAATCTGAAGAAGCAATAGAAAAAGGACAAACAATAGATCAAGCAATAGACAAAGGACAAGCAATAGAAAGAATGAAATGGAAAATAAAACTAATTGACAAAACTCCTGAGATGACAGAACGGGCTGAAAACATTAAATCTAGAATAAAAACTAGCGAGTTAGAAGTACCTGTTGATCCTCGTCTTTTGGCACAGCGACAACTTGTCAAGTTTTCAGATGCCCCGAGTAGTCCACCTTCATCAGAGAAATCTGGGAAGGATACTTATACCGTAATAGTTGGGAAACCTGCAGTCCTCCCTCCAGAAATCCCAGATCTACCATCTAAATCAGAGCTTCCATCGCCAGCCAGCCCTGACAAATCGGAAAAAACAGTAACCATACCAACTAAATCTAAGTCAAAGGATGCTAATTTAACACAAGAGGAAGTGTTATCAAAGTTAAAAGTAACACGAAAAAGAGGTAGACCCAAGAAGCAAGCTGTAGGTGTTAATGTTAGTAGATCCAGTGATGATGAAATGTTGATTATTGACTCAAATGAAGAGAGTATTGTGACATCCCCAAAGGTGGCTAAAGTTCTCGAATCACCAGGCAGGGTAACAAGAGGTAGAGCTAAAGGACAGATGGAAGATATCAAATCTAAAAGCCCAAAGAGGAGGAGTTCCTCTAATACCAGTGAAAAGCAACAGTCTGTATCAAAACAACATTTGAAGGAACAACAGGAAGTAGATGTCACTACTGAAGCAGAGGAGCCCTATGTTAAGACACTAAGAAGGTAAGTAATCTTCTCTATATGCAGAGTGCCATGAAAAGACCCCAGGGGAAAAAATCAAACTTGGACATTATGCAATCAACCTTATTTTCCTTGTGCTCAAAGTAAAATCATTGGATGACAAATTAACACTATGGTTGTTACATGAAGTTTATTATTTTGAATGCTACAGATAATTCTAAGAATGTGCCTATTTTTGGGAGATCAATATCTAAGACAATATTGTATATTCAGACTCAATGAGCAATGTAGAAAGAAAGTCAATACAAGATGTTGTCTCATCGTATCAAAGACATCTATTCACATATTCATGAAAAAATGAACAACTCCAAATGTTATATTGTTATATGGAGGGTGGGGGGGGGGTTAAACCACAATGAAATGAACTTCATTTTTCCACAACTGTCAACATTTGGACAGCATCCTTAAATAACTTTTTTCTTTAAGAACTCGTAGCACTATGCGTCAACCTGGCCAAGCCACTGACGTTGCATCAGAGCACAACAATGTAGCACAACAACAGGATTCCAATAGGAAAGCTAACATGAAATCTAAACCCAAGCCAAGTGAAATTAACCAAGATAGTAATATTAAAGAAGATAAAATGCAGATGAAAAAAGTAAAGCAAATCAAAAAAGGTAAATTGGTATGAGGTATATGTATGTTGTGTAATATTGGTATTTTAAGATCTTAGTTCATTTCTTCTTCCTATATGTACATGCCGTTGTCTTTCTAAATTAATCAAATTCAGATTCTGTTGTCATAGACGATATCGAAGACACTATATATGGGGAACTATGAATAAGAGTACATTCGAAATTTACCTCCAGGACATCATTTTTACACATGATTGATTACAATGGATTGTATTCTGCTTCTGTACTTTCTCCTGTCTCAGTTATTACAGAGTCTGAACAGAGTGCAGTGAAACCTGTAAAGTGGAACACCTTTAGAAGTGGAACACCTTTGTTAGTGCAACAATTTTCTCTCAGAGTCCCAAGACCAATTGACTTAATGTTAAACAAACCTCTATAAATGGAACACCTCCAAAGTGGTACACTTTTTAGAGGTACCAAAGTTGTTCCACTTCAGTTTTACTGTACTACAATTTTGAATGTGTTCATACTTAGATATCAAGAATGAGCCTGCCACAGGGTCAGTGTCTTCTATGATGGACCAGATCATGTTGGATCAGGAGAAGATGTACAAGCTAGGAGCTAACAAAGCAGCCAAAGGTGTCAAACAGGACACTGACACATCTGGTCAGGGAGCCAAGCAGAAGATACATGGTAAATATCATATTGTAGTGGTCGCATCAGCATTCTGTATTAGATACTTTGCTTTGCTTTATTTTAAAATGAAAGATAAAATATATGACAAATGGTCTAGACTAGATGGAATACCTCATAAGTCTCAACCCATATATGGTTGTCCTGTTTTGATGAACAGCTTTTGACAAAAGAAGAAGAACGACATGTATTGTTGTTTTTTTCCTGGGGACGCCCCTGTTTATACATGTATATTTTTCACATTTATCATAAATACGAAAGGACAATTCAAGTATACTATATAAGCCTCATTATGAGTGTATTATTTTCTGTACATTTCAAGATCCTATCACAATAGAGACATGTGAGAGTGCAGAGAACTACCACTCAGTAGCAGACAACCAGCT
The DNA here is from genome assembly GCA_903813345.2 of Owenia fusiformis. Classification (NCBI taxonomy): domain Eukaryota; kingdom Metazoa; phylum Annelida; class Polychaeta; order Sabellida; family Oweniidae; genus Owenia; species Owenia fusiformis. Next base: position 15,208,914 of record CAIIXF020000007.1, on the reverse strand, counting down.
GACATACAGCCTTTGGAAACTAGGTGACCTCAGCATGATGGTTCGCTGTGCTCTACATGGCCTCATCAGACAGTATAGGAAAGAGGTGAGCCTGCTGGGTTAGATTAAAGGGAGAATTGGAAAGTAATTAAATATGGTACACAAGCCTGTATCAAGTGATTTTGTGCCAAAGTTGTCAGATCCTGGAATTTTTTGAAAATTGAACCCCATTGGCAAAAGCTAGCCACAAGCCTGTACACGAGTTATTAATTTGATACAAGCAATGGTTGCATTCTTTACTACATCCTTTTACACCAGCTGAATATATATCTTCATTTTAAACTCCTTAGATTTTAATGATATGAAGATTATACTTTCAATTTACAATTATTGATAATCAGTCAGCGGAAACTTTGATATCTAGGCCTATACTTTTTAATGTTGAATATTTAAGATTTCATTTGCTTGACAAAAATTCATTAAGATTATTCAAAAATTTACAAGATAAACCTGGTAATGGGTCTTTGCTTTTCGTTACTGATACAAATCTGGTTTTATTGAGATAACTACATAGCCTAGCATTGATTTATGATATTTTATGCTAGGCCTACTTCAATACTGATATTCAACTTCCAGCCATACTATGTGCAACTCAGCGCTAAGATGGAGTACCAGACCATATTTGGTGGAGAACAATGCACGGCAAGTGAGATTTCTCGGGACTGGATCAAAACAAAGATTAGAGAACAATTTGCTGCTAGGCTTATCAGAGGTAAGCGTTTTAGCAATTCAGATAAATGCACAATACAAAAGTCTTTACAGAGTAAATGCTTCTTAGACCCAGCAAAATTTGTTCATTGTAGAGAGGGATCTAGTGGGGAAGTTAATGGGAGGAATTGAAAAGAGACTCAAGGAAACGTGTTCAGGCTATAGAGATATAGAGAACCTATAGAAAGCCTATAGAGGCTATGTAGGTGGTCATATTCAAGGGGTGTTCAAGTTGATGAGTTTTCCTGTACATGTACTTTTAACTTGAACGGAGGCCAGGAAACTGGGTATCCAAGATATACTTGCTAGTGTTCATATGGAAGAGCCAATTGACTATGTAGTTCAGTGTTAGTCCTAGTGCCTTCTGTAATTAATTATTTAATTCTGAGTTTTCAAATATTTTTTAATAAATTATACATGTTATAGGATAGATTTGTTTTTATCATTAAGGTCATTCCAGTGATCAATGATCAAATTGCAGAGTGTTATTGACTTAAACTTTTTATTTGAATTGACAGGTCGTATAAATAACACAACCAATGAGATTGTAATCCTTGATGAAATAGAGCACAAAGACATCATCTATCCAAGATGTCCATTCAAGTAAGGTTTTCTCCTTATATGATTGATTTTAAGACTACATACATACCTATTCATAATATATTATTAGTTGAGCACAAGAAATATAAAGTAAGTGCTTTGTTTACAGAAAATAACTGAGGTAAATTGTCTATAAAAGTAAGCTTACACCTTCAAACTCAATTATTAAAGTAAAGGCTCGGAAGACCATCGTTTTACTCACATTCGCATGCTTAAAAACAGTGCTAACTTATTCTCCCTATATAGTGTGTGCCAAAACCCCAGAAAATCACAAAAACCTATGTTGTGGTAGCTTACTATGAAGTGACCCATTATCATTATAGATTGGTCCATCAACTATTCATTTTTACTTGTCTGCACTCAAAAAGGTGACACGAAAGGGCTAAACGGCTTGCACCAAGGTGCAACCATCAAAAAGATGAGTTTGATAAAAAATTATTTTTTTCAAATCATAGCAATGGGTATACAATATAGGAGGCAAATTTGGTATTGATAAGTATGATAGTCCATTTGCGTGTGGCCATTTTTATAAAAAACAATAATTGTGAAGAATTATACAGATATTTCTGACCTGAAAATACCATATTTATTCAAAAGTCATGGTTGTTAATGATAATATTCCTATTTCACCTATTCAATGTTTTCAAAATATTTTAATTACCATTATATTCATTTTTGGCAAAGTAAATAAATATAGGGCTCACACAAGGATCAACTTTATTTTCAATATTTTCATATTTAGTGATGTTTTGAAAAAATATAAGGTTAAACACAATTTTATTTGTTAAATGTTTAACAAAATAAACAGAGTGTGTTTATTTCATTGTTTTGACTGAAAAATCGCAATTCATTGCTCTTCCTCTTAGAACGGCAGGGGATATACAAGTACATAAACAGTCTTAAAAAACGTTGATCCTTGTGTAAGCCCTACACTTATTTACTTTGCCAGAAACTGATATAATGGTTATTCGGTGGTATGAAAATCATTTCAGAGGTAAAATAGGAAGAATGTCTTTGAACTTGGAATAAAAAGCATTATATGGTTAGAAATACCCAATTTTTACCATAATTGTTTTTAATAATATAACCATACCCTCATGGACTATCTTTACATTTCAATAACCAATGTGCATTATATTTTGCATGTTTTACTGCAATTATTTGTAAAAATATTTTTAAATCTTACATTTTTGACTGGAAAGTGAAGAGACAATACTCAAATATACTCATATTATTGGTCACATTTGGTAATTTCACCCAAACAGATTCGGGATTTTTTAGTCCAGGCAAAATGAAGAAACTAGTGTGAATTAAATGGTCGTATTATACAATACAATACAATACAATACTGATCCAATTCAGAATTACTAGAGAAAGTAACTCTCGTGGCTGTTGATTACTGATTGCAGTCATTAAACTAATAACCTCATATTTGGATGTCCTCTCTCCTGATATGATTTTACAATTCACTTCAAATTGGCAAAGGACCAGGTATAGTATGGCAAGTGATATCTGATCGTCATATATTTTACCATGACTACTTTCTCAATATAAATATGACATTTCTCAAAAACACAATATGTTATCTTTCAAGAAAATTCAATTCTCAATGATTATAAAAATATCATTCAAACAATCTAAAAAACTATGAATGGGGAACCCATCTCAACATTTTTTTGAAATTATTTACTCAACAGAGGTTCTTCTTTTTTATTTGAATTGCATGAAAATATTATTCAACAAGTGGTCTAAAACTTTTCCATTAGTAGAGATATCAACTTTCAATGACCACAATTATGTTGAAAACAATGGATAGTTTGAGTTTTTCCAATGGAAAATAACATGGAACTTGTGGTTTTTAAATTTATCGCATTTCAATACCCGTCCCCTTTTCAGAATTTGTTAATTCATTAGCGTAGAAGAACTTTTGATATATTCGAATTAACAAAAAATACTTTAGAAAATAAACCTAATATTTTTCAAAAAGTGACAAGGTGGGGATCTTATCAATAATATTTCAGATACATTTTCAAATATTTATATTTTCAATTTCAATTTATTGATACATTCAAGCATTATGTTTACGAATGTTATTAATAACAGGTGGCACCACATTTGATGCTTATACCCGTACATATAGTAGTAAAATCATGTAGTGTATCATTAAGTTGTCAAGGAATCAAACCAGAATGAAATCATAAAAAATAAGTTGAAAAATAAAGGTTGAGGGGGATTCATGACGTTTTTTCTTTTCAAGTGAAGAAGTTGGATGATATCATTTTTATCACACGGACTTTACATAAGAAAAATCATATTGTTTTCACAAAAACACGTTCAGCCCCAAAACGCCAAATACTAATTAGATATTGGGCTATGACCTTGAAATGATCTTGATCCATAAACATTGACTTATAGATCTCTGGTCATTTTATCATTGGTCATTAAATAGGACTGTAGCCCCACATTTGCCAACTACTTAGATATTGACCTTGAAATGACCTTGACACCAGGTCACCTAATCATTGGTCGCCAAAGGTCACAATTGTTCTCAATTGCCTTTGAACTCCAAATTGCCAGATATTGACCTTGGAAGTCACCCTATCATGAGGGGGCCACAGCAGATACCAGGGCCTTAATACACCAAATACTTAGATACTGATATTTGACCTTGAAATAACCTTGACCTCAGGTCACACATTCATGATTCACAAAGGGTAACCTCAGCCCAAAAACGCCAAATATTTAGATATTGATGACCTTGAAATGATCTTGACCTATAGACCTTGACCCTGACAACAGGTCACCTAATAATCGGTTTTCAAGGGTCAGAATTGTTCTCAACTGCCTTAAAACACCAAGTTGCTAGATATTGACCTTGAAATTACCTACACCCATTCAGTTGATCTTTACCTCAGGTCACATAATCATCGGTTGTGAAGGGTCACACCATCGGCAAAATGTCTTAAAATGCCAACTATCCTAGATATTGATATTTTAAACTTGAAATTACCCTGACTTTTGACCTATGTTGAATACACATTTTATGAACAAAACATAGTACGAAGTTGAAAACTGATCTTTTTGAAATGAAATTGCTGCTAATGTTTCAAAACTAAGGTATCTTTATTGCAAAAGTAATATTCAAATTGAATAAACCAAAAGAGATAGATTATCTAATCTTCCATCAGATTTAGTAAAATTATAACTCTTAAGTAAATGTTGCAATGAATGCTCACACATATCTTGTTGTATATCAATCTAGTGCAACTGCTACAGGTATCACTCTGACACGTATCTGTGAACAAATCAAAACTTCTTTGATGTTGATGTAATGCAAATTGGTATCTTTTAATATGACGTCCGTAAAATAAACCATCAATACTAGGATTGTCAAAACTTGCATTAATAAAATCAATTCCCGTCTCATCACTGTCACACCCATTACTACAAGATGATGCCTCTTAGATCACTGTCTGCAAGCTATAAACTAAGTGATGCACTATATGCTCGTAATACTTTTTTATTCAAAATCAGAAGTCAATGATACTTTTCCTATTTTACCTATTAAATGATTTTTATATATCCGAATAACCATTATATACGTTTTTGACAAAGTAAATAATTGTAGGGCTCACACAAGGATCAACTTTTTGATGACTTTTTCGTACTGGTGTAGACTCTCCTGCTTGCGAAGCAAGGGCGATGAATTGAGATTTTTCAGTCGAAACAAGACATATAATTGTTTTTTCTTCAACAAATAAAAAATAAAATTGAGTTTACCTTCGTATTTTTTCAAAACATCACTTTATATGAAAATGCTATGAACAAAGTTGATCCTTGTGTGAGCCCTATAATTATTTACTTTGTCAAAAACTAATGAAATGGTTATTGGTATATTTAAAAAACATTGACTATATAAAGTAGGAATAATATCCTTGACAACAGTAACTTTTTAATTGAAATCGCATTTTAAGGTCATAAATATCCAATTTTTTACCATAATTGTTTTTCATAAAATTACCACACCCGAATGGACTATCATTACACATCAATATCAAATTTGCATCTTATTTTGTATACTTACAAGTATTATTTAAAAAAAATGTATATTTTTCAAACTCATCTTTTTGACGGTCGCACCTTGGTGCAAGCCGTTTAGCCCTTTCGTGTCACTATTTTGACTGCAGACAAGTAAAAATGAATAGATAATAGATCAATCTAAAATGACTATGGGTCAATTCATAGTAAGCTACCACAACATAGGTTTAGCCTAACTAAGCCACTTAGAAAGCAATTTGGCACACACTAATAACATACTAGTACCATATTGGTATTTGCATTGTCTTATTTTTATTAATCTTTAGATATTGAATTGAGAGATGTATTTATGATTGCATGGTGGGTAATTGACATTTTCAGCCCATCACTTGGAGTGGAGTCATTGCAAGGAATACTTTCAAAACTAAGCAAGTATGTAAAATAACTCATAACTATTTACGTGTACTTTCACCAACCTATAAAACAGATTCACCCTTAATAAATGCATAGAGTTGTTAATACCATTAGAGTTGGGGAGAAACCATAAGATCTTGGGGGACAATTAGATTTAACTGGAACCATTTTATCTTGAAGGGACTGTTTGATCTTGGAAGATACCATTTCATCTTTTCTTCATCCGAACATAATAGATTGCGAAATTATATATGTATATGGATGCTTGAAATATATCCTAGTCTATCGCCATCGCCATTGGCATTCAACTACAAGATGTGTATTGTCATCCCAAATATCAGTAGCCAATGTTATCAACTGTTAAGTGCTCATAAAAGCAACATAAAAGACTATTACTTTAAGTTTGATGAATTTTATGTTATTTATTGCAAAAAACAACTTATAGTGTATTGCTTTCTAAGGTTCTGTTCCAACAGGTTACCTTGTATTGTTCCTTTATGTTATGTAGTCTTTCAGAACCACTGTTAACAATGCATCAATATACTTTATAGCCCAACACTGTTGTATTCTGTCAAAAATACCTTCATTTTATTCTTTCCATTGCCAATTAGGCCTCAATCACTTCACCATTTGTCTTCAAACAATGATCAGAAAGAATCATTAGTCATTTATTAGTAATAAATCATAGAATCTTTGTCTTAATTTAATTTGCTGTATTTACTACATGTATAGACTGCCAGTTGGAGAGTACCTTCTATCCCATGAGGCAGGGGAACCTCATTGCTCAGTAAGCTCATCTACAGAACAGAAAAGGTATCTTACTTTTAGGGTTGTTCAAAATGTTTTTATCAAAGGCTTCACAGAACCTTTTAATGACCCTAATACCGAGAGGTGTCACGCCAAGCAAAGTCAACCTGAATCTCAGGTCAGGAGGCTCGGGTCAGGTCACGAACAGCTACCTACCAAATTTGGGTCGGGTCAGAACACTCAGGAATTTCTTGTAAAGATAGAAATTAGGAACATAAAATAATTTACAGTTCTTCTCTACGATTTAATGCTAAGTTTCTATCATTTTCCTTTATCAAAGCATAACATGTAGTGATGCAGGCTTAAACAGTCTTATAATGTGCGACATATTTACCCAGTCATTTCAGTTACTAGTATTAAATTCATTTTTCTCTTTTCTGACCCGACCCGAAATGACCCGACCCACACACTTTTTTCTGACCCGACCCTAAGAATATCTGACCTGTGACACCTCTACCTTATATTGTATTATTTTCTAATCTACAACTACAAGTACTAAATGTACTACATGGTACTAAAATACAACTGTCATATGTTATTTTGAATGAAATAAGCAATTACATCTGCAATTTGATATCATTACATTGTTCTAAAAATCAGAAAATGACCCTTAATGAAGCCATTGTAGTGTTACAAAAGATGTTTCTTGTGATTTCCCTTTCTCTATTTATAGTACAAGGTATGTACAATTTTCTATTACAGCGGAACATTTGACCTGCGCCATTGCTATCAGGGATACACAGACAAAGTTGTCCCTATTTTAAGACAGTGGATACCTGTAGACCCCAATACCTTCTTACCCTGGCAGAAAAAATATAATCGGATTCCTGCTACATTTGAACCCAGAGGTGAGAACATCAATGCATACACTTTGCAAGAGCTGTTTGTGTACATTGTAAATATTGAATCACATGTGAGTTATCACAATGTCTGTATATACTGTATAATGTGCAGAGATTTCATAGTTTTCTGTATCTTAAAGACTGCTATAAACGAGTATATAAAAAAAATACTTGTAGTTTTAAAAGTCTCCTTTTAACAGCTTGATAAATATATTAGATGTACATTGTACATAAAAACAGTATATTAAACATTCTTATCGAACACAATGTTTGTAATACATTAAAAAATCTTCATATGATGATTTCAGAGAATCCTCAAGGTCCAACACCTACAAACCTTAACAAATCTAAAGCTAAGAAAAACAGAAAGAGAGCAAGAAAAGGGAAAGGTCAGGCTCAACTACAGACTAAATAAGAACATTCTGATCATTTGAGAATTTGTGTGAACATTTGCAAAATGTCATACAAAGACACAGAATTTAATTATTTGACTTATTCACTCATCATGTAGATGATTTGAAATTGTACAAATTATTTTTTTGTGAAATAAAAAATACCAGCTCTTAAAATTAAACTCGAGGTTTTTCACTTTCAATATTCATGGTTACTGGTTATATAACATGGGCAATATGAGGAATCTACCTTGAATAAGATATCAAATTTTCAGCAAGACACAGGGTAAACAATATTGTTAAAAGTGATAAGAATTTACTGAGAAGCATCCATGAAATTTTCAAATAAATCTGTCAAGTGGTTTGGCTAAATAATGGCTATATAAAAGTTTATCCAGAATGACTAAAAAATTGGTCAGTTGCAAAGTTTCATACCAAGAAATAGCGCCAAAAAGTATCAGATCTATTCATCAAATGTGTTGGCTGGAAACGTGTGGACAAGACTTCAGACAAGTTTTCAGGAAGGAAAATCTAAAATGTCGTAAAATTTACCAAGCATACCCAAAATCTTATCAGTTTTAGATTTTCATACAAAGTGAAAGAAAACATCCCTGGAAATCTGAAATTAATCCCGAAACAGTTTGCCTGAAAATGGGAGGACAAGTTTAATTTGGAGTGCCTAAACCACTCACCTGGCAATCTGATCACAACATAGCACCCAAGGGTGCAATAAAAAGATATACATTTCTAAGTTGAAATCAATTTTATTTATCTGTATGATACAATATTTATTACAGTGGTACAATTATACTGTACATGTATAAATGATGTACATCCGGAACTAAAACAGTATTTATTCCATATGTACTATGAAAATACTTTAAATACATATACATAGTGACAGTTAAAACTGTTTGTAAACTTAAAATTTCTTTTGATTCTCTATCAAAAATATGGAGGTCGCCAACCCTTCAAAGATTTAAAGGAAAAAATACTAAGTAAAGCATGATATCACTCATTTCTACTTATAAATAGTCTATTGCACCTAATATTTGCAAGATTATCATTCCTATTTTGCATTAATGCATGATATTGGCCTCAAGGAAGACCAGTTTTGTACTGATAGAGCTACCCAGAATAATTATAGTTTTCAAATCAAATATGGTACTGTTAAATGTCCATGAAACTCCAAATTGTGGCAAATGTATGTCATATGATGAAACTAATTTAGACCTGTAGTGCCTAATTCTACCAAGAAGAGGTTCCTATCAAAATTCTTTGTTGTATGGTCCAAGTAGATTAATCAAGCCGTTCAGAGACTAATTATCAGAATCCTCGTGGTGTAAATCAGTTCTCACATTTCGAGCAATTAGGATTTTTCAGAACGTTTTGCATGGAAGCTTCCAAAGATTATTTTTTAAATAAAATTTATAGATATTCAGTTGTTTCACCCTTTCTACATATATATAAGGGTTAAATTCTTGGAGGTTTTGGATACGAGGTTTATCACAAAGGAAATATGCAGAGTCTCTTGGGAGATCTTCATATTTCCCAGGGGATAAACACTGCATCCTAAACTGACCATAACAGAGGTTCTAGGGTCATTTCACCTCCAAAGATTCCAAAATCATTTTATTACTAATTTCACCATGTGTCTTTTAAACAAGACACATGGTGAACAGTTTTGCACACTTAAAATCAAACTGTTGGGTTGAAACATAGAGAAAACTTTACAGACAAGATTTCAGGACGACAAATCTAAAATGGCCATCTCATCATTTACCCAGAATTCCCAAAAACTAATCAGTTCTAGAATTTCATACCAAAAAATTCAGATCAATTCATCAAATGGTTCAGCTAGATATTACAGACAAGACTTTAGGATGGAAAATCCAAAATGGCCGACTTGACACTTAACTAGAATTCATGAAAACTAGTAAATTCTAGATTTTGATACAAAGAAACACACCAGAAAATGTGAATGGTTCAAATGGTTTCCCTGGTGTGCAGAAAAAACAGAAAATCCAAAATGGCCACCTTAACAATTTCTAGAATTATATTAATGAATTTGTAATAAGGTTGGGGGTTCCAGTGCAGAACTTTTTGAATGTCCCTTATAGTTGCATATGGACGAACAGAGTCCATAAAATTAGAGGAACTTGTGTATAGTGGTATGGTCCTTGTGCTGCTCCAAAGAGGTTAAATCGTTCCACCATTTATAAAGAAGTGGTGTCTTTTTGGTAATAAGCTGAAACCATGGAGTAAACTTCAACTCGTTACTGTCTGAAAGTAAGAAAATAAGTAAAATTTAATATACAATAAACAGCTGTACATAATCAAAGCAGAATTGGCACATTAAGGCTTAAATACAAAAGTACATTGGGAATTTCAACTGGCAGATGCCAAATTTTTTGAAGAAGAGTTGATTGGAAATCATTTTGTCACTAATAATCATCTCAATTTAATTACTGGATTTCATTCCATGGCTTAGTGAATGTTACGTTTTGAATTTTCTGTTTTGGTGTTTGCTGTTTTGGCAATCTGTGAACATATACCAATTGACAAATAAAATTGCTGTATAACATTCCAAAGCCTTATTTCACTAGCTTAACTTATTTCTGATTTGAAACCTAAAACCTGAGCTTACCCATAAGTTTCTTCAATTCTGACTGGTTCACATAACAATGAGATTTCACCTCATTTAAATTGGCACATACTGACACATCCTTTTGAATAAATAATATATAATCAATCTCATGCTCTCCCCACACTCCATCAGCTGGTACGTTGTCTGCCTTATAGTGTATGCGGGTCAAGTACTGAAAGTCTTCTAGAGGAACCTGAAAGTTAAGGTAAATTTTAAAATGGTGACTTCTGGAATTTAATATAATCCCTACGAATAGCAAAAATGGCTGTTGCATAATAGATGTCTTTGCATGGTCTCTGATAGAACCTTGCGTGAGCCATTTCCAACTCGTGTTGAAGAAAATGGGAAGAAGGGCAAAGCGCAGACTTGATATAAGACTGCCCTTTATAGAGATATTTACTTTTCACATATTCAGGTTACACTGTACATTTTATTAGTATGGAAATTGTAAAATATCAGGGCCACCAGAAATATGACTAGTAGCCTACACCTTGCTTTTGTAATTAAAATACAGATATAATCAATTCATATATTCTACCTCATGTGGTTCAATCCCTAGTTCATGTTTGAGTTTTCTTTGAGCAGCCCTCTTTACCCCCAATGCATCTGCCTCCTCGAGTTCACCTGGCCTGACGAGGGGGTGACTACAGCATGTGTTTGTAAAATGATCTGGAATACAGTTAAGGTATGGCATGAGGATTTTAGATGTTTTGGCAAAAATTTGACACTACATTCGAAAAATCAGATTGTGCTAATTCGCTCTAGGCCTCTGGGCCAGTGTTGAAGTTCCTCACCTGTCCCTGGTCTCTAGTAAATATAGAGGTGCAGTACATAAATGAAGCCTACGGTAAACACTAACAGGAAGTGTTTATTTAATCAAGGTTCACAGGAACATATACAAAAATGGAAATGAAAAATTAAAAAGTGAATGTAATTTGTGAGATAAATGTAATTCTATGTGACAAATATGATTTTACATATTTTGGGTCAATTTTTCCACTGTCTCAGTGCTTTAACTAACAATTTCCCATGTATTGTATTGAATTGTATTGTACCTGGAAATGTAATTTTGGCATCTGACCTCTGCTGCAGCAAAAGCTCCCCCTGGTTGTTGAACAGAAAAACACTGAATGCTCTATGAAGCATACCTGGAAAAACATAAACAAAATGAGGCAATATTTCACTATTTAAAGGTCCTGTGTAAAGTTTAAACAAACTTGGCTATTTTTTAATATTCATGGTCAAAGATAACTGCCTCAGACCACTTGCCATTGATTCTATATAAGGTTTGTGGGAAAATCAAACACACTCATGTATTTGAGAAAATCAAAGGCTTGCGACTTTTCTCAAGTATAATCTTTGTAAAAATATACTAGTACAAAAAAATAACAAAAGTTCAAGTTATGAGAAACAGTTTTTGAATGATAAAATAAAATGTTTTGTAAGAATTCATTGAAACTTTAACAAAAGTAATGTAGGCTAAATGTTCATGACAGCATGTTGACACATGGTCATTTTTGTGTAATTGTCTTTGTGTAACAATTTGGTGTCTGTAAATAAATCAATGAATCAATATTTATTCCAAGTTGCCAAATAAAATAAAGACTGCTAATTTTGATATATTTCAAGGGCTATGCTTTGAGTTTCACCTTCCTAAATCACTCTAACAAGTACTCGAGTAGCCCATGCTGGTTGAGTATGCGTGGCCATTTGACATATTTTGCCTTCAGTGGCAAATATGTTACAAAGCAAAAATTACTCAATGACCTTCACATGAATGATTTCTGAAGAAAAAATCTCTGGACATAGAAGTGCATACTCAACCAGCATGAGCTACTAGGGTAAAGAGAGCATTTCAACAACCAAACAACTATAAATAAATTTTGTTCCACAATCAATATTTATAAATCTCAATTCCATTGTATAATCAAGAGGACATTTGCCTTTGAACAAGTAAGGTAAACTCTAATCGGAAGACTATGGTAAAGTAATTTGTAAAATAAAATTAACGTGCCATAAATATGCATCAAATAGTTCTGAACAATATTATTTTCAATACAAAGACAATGTTATGTTAATCTCCCATTTTTGTTTCACAATCACAACTGGACTAAAATATCAAAACTAGATAATGGCAACTCCGCGGAGTAGCAAATCCCAACGAACAAAATATCAATTACCGAATTCCAATCAATTATACTCATTACTTTGGCTAAAATTGAAAAAATTAGATTTTAGAATTGCGAATTCCTGCAAAGCAGCCATTTTGAATTTTCTAAGATACAAATCTGAAAAATAATACCATAATTGTGATCTACTCCAAAATTCCTTCAATTTGAGTATAATATAGCCATACTTTGAAGGGATCAAAAAATTATTGCGAAATCGTACATTAAACGGCCATTTTGAATTTTACGTGACTCGAATCAGAAAAAAGATACAATATTTGCAAACTACTCTTAATTGCCTTTCATTTGAGTATAATAAAGCTATACTTCAGAAAGATCTAAAAATTAGCGAAAATTTCTGTTTTCCTGTCCCCCCATACACGGCCCCTGGGGGTCAGGATGAAAAACACGGAACATATGTGAAATAGATAAATGTTGTGAATATACTACTAAAATTTCAAACAATAATATTAATTACTTTGGTTTAGAATGAAAAACTTATGATTTTTGCGAAAAAGTCCCGTCATTTTTAAAGCGGCGGCCATCTTGAAAAAAAAAACTATTCACCAATATACATCTTTCCACTAAATATGAAGAAAATCTGTCTACTAGTATTTGAGTTATCTTCCGGACAGACGGACAGACTGACTGACTGACTGACGGACGGACGGAGGGCTTCACTATATCCCTACCGAACTTCGTTTGTTGGGATAATTATGTAATCAGAGGGATCTCTGATTATGTAACAATTATATTAGCTAAGAACTAATTCTCTATGTTTTTGGCTCATACTATTTCTTTTCATGTCTATTTTCTAAAAACCCAAAAGTTCATACTTTATTTCAGGTTTCTTCAAAAATGTACTATTTTCTGTTGATGACCATTTTTATTATTTGAGGGAATTTTAAACACTTTTCTCATTTTTACATGTTGAATCCTTAATAACTTTTATAATATATCATGCACCTTTTGGGATTCCAGATCATAAGAAATAGATTGGTAGGTCAACTATACATGTTGCTTGCAAGTTTGTCACTCCCTATAGAGCTGATTCTGCCTTTAAGTAACAGATTAAAATGCAAGGATGCAAATCAATATTTTAAAGATGGGATGCAAAAGTTGCTTTAACTGGAAAATCTCTTCTCCCTGGAGAGGCAGAATCTACCAAACAAAACATAATTTCTCAAATAACGAACAAATTAATCAGACTGTAACATGAAGAGAACAAACTCTCACTTACCACTATCAATGTTTGTTTTGGAATGACAAGTCCTCTTTGAGGCTGAGCCAATATTATTATCCTCTTTATCAATGAGGATACATTCCTCTTCCATGAGTTTCACCTGTGTTGCATCATAATTATTCAGCTCCTCCTTGGATCCAATAAAACTGTTACACTGCCTGAAAGACAATAAACTCTCAAATGAATAATATCCAGATAAAATAAGCCTAATGTTTGTATTACATGTATATGATGCATATTTCTGGTGTGTTGAAAAATATACAAGAAATGTGTATGTACATCTATGAATGTGTATGTACATGGATATGTATCATTATCCAAAGTATAAACATTTAAATATCAAACTGGATTGACATTTGTTAATCAATTGTCTGTATCATAATTTGTAAGTCATTATGATGTAAATTCAAGGTAATGATTTCTATGTCCATGTTTTTATTCTATTTAAATGATATGATTTCTATGATATGTTATGTAGTCCTGGTTTATGTAATTAAATGAACATACATTTTACTTTGAACTTGATGCAAACTCCTAGAAATTGTGCCACTGATACAAAATGGTAATTCCAAATAATAAATATCGATGAAAAATTAATAAACTATCAATTTAATAAATAGTTAATTGTGAATTAATTCTAATTTCTTAGTATATTTATAAGTATGTTTGTTCCCATTGATGATTTGCCAAAAATAAATCTTAAATACAATTCTTCCCTCTCCTTACTGTGATTTATTTGATTAAAGCGCAAATATCAAATATCAAATAAAATGAAAGCAGTTAAACTAACTGTCAAGGTCCATCAATGTTATATTGTGTGTTTTTAGTGTTTATTTTGCTTTGTTACATAAAATGGTCTAGAGTTCTTTTGATAAATGCCCTTTCGCTTCGTTCTGTAGATTTGTAGATCAACTTAAAGTATATGTATCTTTTGATTCTGATAAAATTTTTATTCGGTACTGCACGACATGCTTATTTATTTATTTCAACGTTTTGACGAAATATTAACATTTCTTCCTCATATAAACATTGCCCATGCTAAGCAGAAATGCCTCTAGTATTGCTACTTCTTAACATTTTTTCTGAACACGATCTAGAACTTCTCAAATCTTCTAGAAACCATGAAAATATCATGGTGCACTTCTAACACACCCTTCATGTCATACACTTCTCAATGAAATTTCTCCAAATTCTTCCATTTATTTGGAAACTGAAGTGTCTCCTGGATGACGTATAATGATTATATTAATCATTTAGTCACTATATAACATAATCGATATAACTCAAGATGTTAGGAATATTATGGATTTTGAGAAAAATGACAATTTTTTCCAAGAAATTGTCGTACTTTCTAGAAGATTTGAGAAGTTCAAGATCCTGTTCAGAAAAAGTGTTGAGACTTAGCGATACTAGAGGCATCTCCGTATAGCATGAGCGATGTTTGTATGAAGATGAAAGGCCCATGGTCTGTCAAAACTGAAATAAATGAGTACTTACAAACTTGGCACCAAACAAGCACGCCAAACAAGCGCGCCAAACAAGCATGTCGTCCTGTTACATTTGTACAATGTGTTGAGAATGTGGTGTGCTAGTATTCAGACTTTGCCATGCCATAGTTTATAGCACCCACCATAATTTAAAGTGATCATACAGTTTTTCTGGAGTTCTGTGGTAAAACTTGAGAAAATACGTAAAAACCATATACAAAGAATATAAAGTCACATAACATTATGAAATGCCTTTCTTGATCAATTAGGATATTATCTTCATTATTTTGAAAATATTGACAGAAAATAACACAATTTCAAAGCTTGAGATGTCAAGGGTTTAACATTGACTCAGAACTAGATTTATTTAGTTTTTGATCCAACATTGAACTTTTGATGCCTCCCCTAAGTCAAATGATTTAGAAGCCAATGATAAGTTTGTTAAATATGCAGTCCCAAAATATTGTTTGTGGTGAGCACTCTGATTTGCTGTGACTTGATAGTTTGTTAACACACAGTACCAGAATTCACAGGTCTAGCCAGGATTATAAAAAGATGTGAAATACCCTTGCCTGAGGAAGGAGAGCGGGTCATGGTGACTTTTAGATAAAGAATTAATACATGCACAATTTGGCAATTGGGAGCCAATTATAAAATACAGTTGGCCTGTATATTCAAACATCTGGTTAATCCCAACATCTCCTAATCTGAACACTTTTTGGTCCCATATTTTCCTTCCATTGACTACAATGTTAAAATAACTTTGAAAATGTGAACACCTCTCAGTTTGAACAGTGAACCGTTATATTTGGAAAATTAATCTGTCTTATACGAATTGAATTTCTATTGGATATTGCGCTTATGCTCCATGGTTGACAAACCAAAGTTGATATGGTTAAATGTATAACTGTATGACAGTTGGATTCATTGTCAAAATCTTATTTTTCGATTTGATTGAATGAGAGAAAAAGTGAAATTGAGTTTACTTGTCCTGTTGAAAAGAGTAATTAAATAAAGGCTGCATCTTTGAACTGCCCGCAAGTTTATTGAATAATATTTAATAACTTTTCCCCCCAAGAGTCCATTTCACTGCTTCATTTCGTCAGTAGAACGGCAAAAATAAGAAATTGGGAGATCATTGTGCAATAATATATGGAAAAGTATATTCATAATGTACATGAATGACATTTGTATATCTTAGATTGCTTCTAGTTTGGCTTATAAAGTGTGTGGCCTCTTATATTTGGATGTTTCTCTGCCATGTTATTTTTAATAAGATTAACATGGCTGAAATTCTTAAAATTACAAGACGGCACAGGCTTATTCCACAAAAAACTAGAAAATCTGAAATATACAAATGTCATTCATGTATATTATGAATATACTTTTCCATATATTATTGCACAATGGTCTCCCAATTTCTTATTTTTGCCGTTCTACTGACGAAATGAAGCAGTGAAATGGACTCTAGGTATCATAAAAAGAATAATGAGCCCATGCAACAAAAGCAGTTCATCCAGGCGCACTTAAACTGCCAAGTGTAGGTGTGCTTGGATAAGCTATTTTTGTTGAAAACACATGAGCATGCAATTTGCACTTCATGGCTTATTGTTCTTTTAGTGATACCTGGGGAGTAACTTCATTAAAATATTATGCAATTCACTAGGGCTTACGGACAATTCATCCCCTAGACAACTCATCCCCTGGACATCTCATCTCCTAGACAACTCATCCCTTGGACATCTCATCTCCTGGACAACTCATCCCCTGGACAAGTCATCCCCTAGACAACTCATCCCCTGGGCAACTCATCCTTCATCACATGAAGCTAAATTGTAAAGTGTTTCTTGAAGAGAAATACTTAGTTATACATCTTTGATCATTCAAAATATTATTTTTCACTTTATTGACACAAATAAACAGTCAAACGATGCCATTAAAACTCTCATCACTTATTCATTCTTATATTACATGACTCAATATTTCCTGACCAAAAAAATAAAGTTATCTTTGTGCATAATTTAAACATGAACTTCATTAACTTTATCTGTGAATGCTGTGAAAAAATAATCTTTGGATTAAAGAATATTTGAGCTATGAACAACAAACATATTATAACATCAAAAGAACAATCAATATTAATATCATATCAAAATTAAAAGTAAATATTTTCAAAACAAATCACAGATTAATTGGTTGATTATCCCTTTGACAAAATCATAGTTTTTTAACAATTTTCCCCTTCAGAAAGTTTTTGTTTATCACTGGTACTCCACTAGATTATGCTGGTTACCGAAACGGATCGTAACAAAATGTCGGAAGCCTCAAAGCTACGATCGATTTTGATTTGACCTAATTCCGGTGTTGCATGCCGATTTCCCATGACATTTTTATCACAAACGTTTGTCGGTATCATATGTTTAAGATGCAAACAAATAGTACAGAAGACAACAGAATCGTTGATTTAATATCTCACTATTGTTACATAAATGGGACAGGTTATAAGTGCAGGTCTTAACCATTTTAGAAGTTCTGTTTACGTAAAGTAACAAAAGCGAGATATAGGATGTCATGGGAATTCTGCCTACAACTCCTGAAATAAGGAAAAAGGAAAATTTTATATACTTTCGAGGCTCCAACATTTTGTTACCCAAACGGAGCAACAGTGTTATCGAGTGGAGTAACAGTGTTCATGTAATATATGTTTTTTGAAACTTAAAGCTAACCATATTCACGACCAAAACATTTAAAAATCATTTGAATATCAAATATGAATCTTGGTAATATAATGTTAATTTACTATACTCAAACATGCCTAAGGATTAGTTGTCCAGGGGATGAGTTGTCATCTAGGGGATGAGTTCTCCGGTTACCTTCACTAGCTCCGCAGGCATACAAAAAATTCTAACTATCAAAACGAATTGTTTCCTTCAATATTTTATTCATCTTTTTTATTAATATGCATTGTCAGACTAATGCATCAGCAAACTACATTTCATAGCACTATAATTTATTTTGGGAAATTGTGATATTAACTTCTACAGGGGAAAAAATGGAAAGTAAGAAAAGTTCTCTTCGATTTTGTGCTCATGCTTCATGGTAAACAAAGCTAAATCGATATGCATGGGTGTAACGAGAGGGGGTTTGAGGAGGTCGTGTGAACCCCCTTCCTCTGGGAACAACACCCTTGTCTGAAAGATCAACGAACCCCAGGGTGGGAACCCTAAGTTAGTCTATATCCAATTTAAAAAAATAGTCTAGAAGGAACCCCATTCTCAGAAGAATGACAATTTTTCCGCGAAACTTATCCCCTAAAAATTATATATTTTACATTTAGTATACTTTCATCCACTGATGTATGGCCTCTTGAAAATTCTCTTATTTTCACGGACTTGAGTCAACGTTTCTTTCTAAACTTACTGCCATATAATTTTACCAGGACTGGAAACAGGAATTCGAAAAAAAGTTACCTGTTTTATTTCCCTATTCTCACCTTAATTAGTTCATCTTGGTGACTTGAACTTGCACAGCTATATTAACAAGAGTTTTATAAGATCCTATCACTCGAAATTATAAATGTAATTGTATTTATTATCCTCATTTGATTTGACTGTTTCTTGTTCACTGGTAAGATCCAGTCAGAGTTTTGGCAATGGATGACATTTTCTGAATTATGTACATCAGTCTATTCAATGACCAATCAAATAGCACGATATGATCACGTGATCAATCACAAGCACACGTTTACCAAGAGTTCACCAATGATGACTGTTTATTAAGATGTGATCTGCCAAAGGGCTCAGGGCTGTATGATTGTTTCCAATCCTGGTAAAATTATATGACAGTACAGTTTCGAAAGAAACATTGACCCAAGTCCCAAGTTTTGGATTTTTGGTGAGGTAATAAGACCAAAACTTGCAATTCAAATTGTGATGTGGAAAAATGGCGAACATTTGATTTCAAATTTTATGAATACGACATGACTCGTATACAGCGACATGACTCACATCCGGCAGAGTAAAAAACGTGCAGGGATTTATCTTTGGACGAAGGCCACGATATACTGGCCTTAGAAGACACGGAGCTCTGCCAGATAATCTAAACTTCAGCAAATCCATAACTCATTTTTTGAATTGCTAGTAAAAAATCTATAGTTGCGAATTGCAATGAATAAATTAATATATGACACATTACCTGGTTATGAACCCATTCTTTTTAAGTTGACCAGACATCAATCGGGATCCAGAAAAACAGAGTATTTTGCTAAAATGTAGAATTTTTTCCATATTTGAACGAACCCGGAAATGATAATTTGCCGGATTACGCCAGTGGACTGAACGAAAATGAGAAGTTAAGCTTCACGTTTTTAAGATAATTTGTAAAGTATTGAACTAGGAGTCTCTTGGGATAAAAGTACTCCCTTCCAAAGTATTTCCTTCCAAGATTGAGTATAAAGTTTTAGGAAAATGTTTTAATCCCTAGAAAAATCATAATTACACGTTTACAAGCTCTGTTAAAACGTGTAGCTTGACCTCCCGGGCTTAATCTCTATTTCTCCTCACCTTTCCCCCGAGTTTTGTAAAAACAGTACATTCTACGAAATGTTAAGTGACAAAATATCACAGGTCTCCGAGTTGCAAGATTAGATTATCAATGTTCTGATATAAGAAATCTCAAGAATTGAAATATAAGAGATCTAAAAAGTTCTAATATAAATCTCAAAGCTGACCTAATATCTGATTGTGATAATAGAGATGTGAATTGTGATATTAAGAACTCAAGAGTTGTAATATAGCTAATAAATCCAAAGAACATTGAGTTATAAGATAATACTAAAGATTCCAAGTATCAAATAGAAATAAAATTGCAATATTAGATCCCAGAATGGTGATATTAGAGCTTTCAGAATTGGGAGTTGTACATATCATATTTTAGTACTATATAGTTCTTTCTTTGTCATTTCAAAGATCTCAGAGTTGGTTTATTAGAGTTCTCAGAGCTGTAGAATTAGAGATCTCAGATTGGTGATATTGGAGATTTCAGGATTGTGATATTGGAGATTTCAGGATTGTGATATTGGAGATTTCAGGATTGTGATATTATATACACATGTCAAAATTGTGAGAGGTCTCAGGAGTTGTGATATCAAAGATCTCAGAGCTGTAACAGATCTCACAATAGTGATATATTAGAGACCTAACAATTGTGATATCAGCAATGAGCATGCAGAATTGTGATAAAAGTTGTATAGTATCATATTTCTGAGTTTTTATAATAGACATCTCAGAGCTGTAACATTTGAGTTATCGGAACAATAATATCAGAGATCTCAGAATTGTGATATTAAGAGATCTGTCCAATATTAGAGATAACAAGATAATCCAGTGAAAAAATTACTGAAAAACTACAAAGACCCGAAGTTAGGTATAAGGGGCGGAAAAGATGGAGTGATAGTGAAATGTTGCTTTTAGTGGAATCTATTAAGTAAATGGTTATATTGTCACAGAAGCATGTAGCGCCACTGGTATACTGGTTGGGTTGGGGTAGGATTACTTACAACATGGCTTTAAGGAACTCTATTGTTATTTTTGTAAATGACTTTTTTACCAAGAACAATATAGATAGCGCTTCGTGCTCTTTTACGTTATGTTACATTTTGCAAGGGGTTTTAAATCAGATTTTCAAACTTTGAACACAATTTCTATATCTGTTTTTTTTGTGTTTTGATGCAGTATTGCATTACCAAGAAAAAGTTTAAATATACGAATAAACTCTAACAAAACTTCATTATGTCACCATCTCTACACAGTGACATAAAACAATCATGTAACTCAGAGGGGGAGAAACACCAGGGTTCAAAGATGACATACGCTTATAATGTAAATCTGTATTAAGATGACACGGTCGCTGATTGGTCAAAAGTCGAAAAACAAATGACGTCATCAATGGTGGTTTCAAAATTTTCGAAATACGCTTCGAATAATATTATGTTCATTTCTGGCGTGTTAACCAATATCATAGCTTCTCATTTCACATCAAGATAAAGAAAGGTGTACGGAATATGCCTATATCAATTAAAACATTCCATCGAAGTGTAGTATTTGATAACTAGCCGATGAAAATTCGAACGAACGAAGGTGGTAAGCAAGAGAGGTAATTATGTCTGTCATCTTGAAACTCTGGGGCTTTCCCTCCTCTTCATGTAACTTAAGCACATATTTCAGTATATTGTGGCGTCTTATAGCCCAAAAATATACAACAAATCTCAAAAAGTCCAATTAAATCCCTAGTGAATGACATCTAGACCCTGATTGACTCATTGGATCTTGTCGTGACATCATTTGGAATCTGTGGAAAGTTCTAATGTACATCATCCTTCTTGACCTTTGTTATTATTACCGTGCCCTGGAAATATGAGATAAAAGCATATCTTATATGTGTGGCCTTAGTCAATACATTTCCTGCCTGTCTTTGTACAACATTTATACAATGAAGATATTTCATGTATTCACACAGTTCATACTAATAGTTTTTTAAATACAATATTATTGTATTAGTACTTCTTGCAACATAAACCGCGGCTCAGAAGGGTCGAAACACTCTTATTACTTTGTCATAAATAGAAAATAAAACAGAGAAAAGAAATAAATCAGTTTTAAGTTTAAGACATACAAATTACGTTTCCTCCGTTTTTAAAGTAGCACGTTCACAGAACGAAAACGGTAATGTATAGATTTACGTTTGTGGTTCATGTACCGTAATAAAAAAGTATTGCTTTACCTCTTTATTGTTACAAAATATACCTTAGCTTTTAGTCTTTTGATCTCTTGATTTGATACATACCTTGACACCTTAGCATATATTACTTCGGTCCAAAGCCTTCTCTATATTCCGGCTTTGAGGAGGAAGATTGAGCTGCCTTAGTATTATAAATATTGTAAATCATTGTGTCACACGCACAGTAAATATGGCATAATAATATGAAATATACCTTTATGTATAGATTTGAAGAACATCAGCTCACATCCCCGTCTGAATCTATTGTTATATTTGATTTCTTTAAGCGAGAATAATTTCAAATGTTATTCACGTCCAGAACCGGAAGCCATTTTTAGCTACAGCGAGAAAATTTCACCATGTGTCAAACTCCGAAATGAAATTTTGAAATATCTAAATCCAGACAAGCAACGCTTCATCCTAAATATTATTAATATTCTTAAAAATATTTATAAAATTTATTAAGAATGAGTTCTAGGTGCGTGTAGGTGCGTGTAGCACAGTACATACGAAATCAATGAAGTTTCGTCTAGCTGTAAGCTAGAGACTCGAGTAAAGCATATACACTTCTACAGTAAACTTTTTTATTGTCTACTGAGCCCAAGTTTTGCCGATTTCACACCTGATTTGTAATATATGTCTTTGTTGTCATAACATTTATAATTGTTTGCGTTAAGCCTTGTTGTTGCACTTGTTGTTGGTGTGCGTGGTCTTATGCATAGGATCTTGTTGTTGTTGGCGTTCTTGTTCTGAAAAAGAAATGAATTGGGGCAGTCTATATTCATTTGAGTTCCGATCTTGACCTTTTTAGAAAGCTAATCTATCGTTCTTATGAAGCCTAGATGGTAATAGCCAGTCTCGTCACATAAGTCTCGCGGGAGGCATCTAAGGTTCAATGTCGACGGATAAGCTTATAAAACTAAATAAATCTAGAAGGGGGGGGGGGTCAAAGCCATTTCAATTTGCTATCAGACAAATTTTAACATTTCAATTTTTGTGCAATTTTGACTCGGATCAGAATTCCTTTTGAATGGTTTTAAAATAAAGAGTTTACTTGTCTGAATGATGTTTTCTGCAAATGCTGTGCCTACTGTTGTTGTCAAATGTTTTTAGAATTCTACATTGTAGCCTACATCCAATGAAAATCGAAAATCCACACGCGAAAAGTCCACACGCGAAAAGTCCGCGATGATCACGTTTTTTGGGGGAGGGGGTCAAACTCAAAACTAGATTAATTTAGTTTCCTATCAGACATTGAGCTTTAGGTACCTCTCCTTGCGACCACCATAGCATCATACTAACCATTTACAGAACATAATATATCAGTGTTGACTACTGTAGATTGGGTTAATTTGGCGCCCGCTTTAATTTGGCGAATTTGGCGAAATTGAAAAATTCGCCAATATAAATCTCCGCCAAAATTTAGAATAAATCCCCGGGAATCATCTAGGGTATTTCGTCCAGTGTATTTAGGTCACTTCCGGTTTATTTTTTCCAAAAATATGAAAAAATGTCTCTCATAAATTGGCTCAGAACTGGTCAGTCACTCATTTATACTCAGGGAAAAGTAGCAGGATCGATTGAGGTGTAAAATGTACATGATGATCTCACAAAAATGTACAAACGTGGTGAATATCGCCAGTGGTCCTCAAAAGAAAAAATGAACATAGCCAAACATGCCCATTTACATGGTAATTCGCAAACAGAGCGTAAGTTTAACATTCCATTAACATTTTTTTGCATATCCGCCAAATTAAATAGCCGCCAATATGCCAAAAATGGCAAAATCGCCAAATTAAGTAGCGCCAAATTAACCCAATCTACAGTATTTGAACCATCTGAAAAACGCGTTGAACCATGAGTAACTAAATTTCTTCAAGTTCATAAATTGATTTTAAGCCACTTCTGGCTCGAATAATGATTCAGTAAAATAAGAAGTTACAATTCTATTCATTTCTACAATCAATTTGAAGTGAAATTCGATTATAAATACTGAAAATCAGGCTTTAAAATGACAGAAATGTTAAAATACGCTTACCCGTTCAGACAAAATTGAGAGCAATGGCGGACAATGCGTTCTACGTCACATGACGACATTACTTGGAAACACAATCGATCCGTAATCGCGTCATATGACGACTTAGTAGTTCCCTTGACAATTTGCCATATAAGGTAATAAAGGCGGTCTTTAGGTCACGTGACCGATCTACTGGTTCATGTCGGGAATAAGGTACAAAGGACCGCACTTCGTGGGGGGTCTTTGTAAAAATTGTAATATGAGAGATCTCAAGTTTATTAGAGATCTCACAATTGCAATATAGTTAGAGTTCATAGAATAGTGATATAAATTTATTACAGACTTCTACAAACAATCAATTCAATAAAAGAACACAAAATAATATGTATGTTTTTAGATTTTATACATTTTATTTGAAATACTTATAACATTTACAATGAGGTTAAAGATGAAAGATCAACTATAACACATACAGTTTGAGAAAAAGTGTCGACAACCATTGAAAGTCTCAGTTCATTAGCAGTAAAGCATGACAGTCTACAACCATTGAAAGTCTCAGTTCATTAGCAGTTAAGTATGACAGTCTCAGTTGGGTTGGTCTCAATGACACATTAAGGGCCATGATAGATTAGTCTAGCATTATTGATGAAATTCGTTTATCAAATGTGCTGGTTGACTTTGTCAACTTAATAGAATATCTTGGCATAGTTATTATTTATAAATATCACCTTGGTATTTATTTAAATGAGTATTTTATGAGGAATTTGCTGTTCCTAGTTGTGGATCGCTTCCTTCTACCTTATTTTTCAACCTGTTAAAAGTTATAACTCTTCTCACTAGTCCCACTATATCTCACAAGTCACAATATATCTCAAAAGTCCACCATATATAAGAAGTCACAACATATCTCAAAAGTCACACCATATCTCAAAAGTAATACCATATCTCACAAGTCCCGACATTCACACCATATCTCAAACATACACCATATCTCACAAGTCGCAACATATCTTAAAAGCCACACCATATCTCAAACATCCAACAAATCTCAGAAGTCGCAACATATCTTAAAAGTCACACCATATCTCAAACATCCACCAAATCTCACAAGTCACAATATATCTCAAAAGTCCATCATATCTCACAAGTCACAACATATCTCAAAAGTCCACCAAATCTCACAAGTCACAATATATCTCAAAAGTCCACCATATCTCACAAGTCACAACATATCTCACAAGTCACAACATATCTCACAAGTCACACCATATCTCAACCATCCACCAAATCTCACAAGTCACAACATATCTCAAAAGTCCACCAAATCATACCAAATTCGCAAGTGGCACAATACCTCACAAGTCACACCAGTCTCACAATATGTCACAAGTAACACCATCTCAAAAGTCACATATCTCATAAGATCGAAGTCTTAAAAAAGCTCACAGTGCTCTAGATTAAGGGTAAAGTAGATAGACTGAGGGACTTAGTAAATCAATCAAAACATGCTAGAGAAAACCACCATGGCCCTTTGATACATTATGTAAATTATAAACTGACCTACTTTCTAGAGACACATGTTTAACATGTAGTGTGTAGTGTGACATGCTCATATTTGATATATATACAAGAGAGGTCACTCAAGGTTATATACAATTCTGACCACAGACACGTGTTAACTAAAATGTTCCTAATTTAAACAGAGATCTATATTATCATATAGTTTATTGTAATAATTTATTCTGGGAGCAAACTTTTCTCAAATATTTCTGGGTTAGAATGTTTGAACTACACTAGTGTGATGAATGCTTGAGCAATAGTGCACCTTTTTTACCAAATACATTAAGTCAGTCATACATTATAGATATGCAGGTATTAATACAGGGGTCGAAATAAATTATTTCACAATTGCTAAGATATATACACAGGCAAATTATATTTAGTCCCAGCAAGGTTGTACAAGCCACAAGTATAACAGCAACATATTGACTTTGTAATGACAGGGTATTACAAAACTTAGAAATTAAGAGTTAATATAATGGCTATTAAAACATGGTATAGGTCCTGATGTAGTTTGCCTGTGTATGCCTTTAAGCTAACATGGCAGAGGTAATGGGAGGGTGGGAGTTCAAGTAGTATTGTTATTACAATGAATCATGAATACAATGACTGTTGATATACATACATATCATGATATTTCTCATTCCATGTAGACTAGTCTGATCTGAATCATAAACTGTGATTGGGATTCTACAAGAGGATTATTTGTAATTTTTCTTTTAACTGTTTCTCATGTCAATTCTCCATGAATATTCTCATATGTAAAAAGGGTATTAAATCAGACAGACCATTAGAATATCAAAGACTGAACCTTCTCAGCATCTTGACAAAAAATGTTTTTTCTGAAATGAGTGAATTGAATTGATGACCAAAAATCTTTTTGCATTGATGATTTTTTTCTTCAGTCTTATAGCAATGTTCCCTATCTCAAAAAGATCCTGAAACATTAAATGATCTGTCGATTGAGAATAAAACCATAGCAGATCTGTATGACGTATTGAGAAGCATTGAAGCTGTCTCTGCATGGAAGATAGATGCTTAATCTCAAGTAAGGAAGATAGGATTCTATTCTATGGCACAACTACTTTCTAAGCACCAGGGTCTACACTCCCTCACAAAACTATGGAATATATACAAGAAGAAAATCAACTGTACATGAAACTATAGACTTCAGTACTTAATTTAAGTCTCTATACACTACAAACATAGAGGAGGAATTATTTCTGATCTTATTTACATATTTATATTCATATCATTTTTTACATTTTTATAAACATATAAATTATAATTAATAGGTTCTGTAGAATGGTAAAGCTATCTTTTAATGACCCCATTGGACATTTCATTCATAATGTATTCATGTTACATTGTGTGACACAACAGAGTTATGTTACAAATGGTTGCCACTGTGGTATCATCACATTTAGTTGAATTGCTTGTTAAAATGGTGAATAAATAAAAGATCTTGGTATGATGTGGTATGCATATCTGATATCCAGTACTTTTTTCTCACACTTGGCAAGTAAAGAGAGGGGGTACTAAGAAAAGTGAAGAAAATGATTGTATGATTTAAACAGGGTTTCCCTTTCTAAGCCCTTGGAGATAAAATTATATTGCCCACTTATTGGTGTTGTCTATTTGTGGTAAATCACTTTAGTTTCATTAATTTAGTATAGGATAAATCAGTTATCTAATGGTAGATATTGGATAGTGGGCTCCTTTTCAGGAATTATACATATCTCAAAATAAATCCTATATCCAAAACCCACCATTACACAACTCTTATTTAGTATGAACTGCATGTTGAGTAACATTTTACCATTGCACACAGCCTTATGGAGATTCTCACATCAGATCATTTCTCATTTGTTTTGTACCTAAGTAAGCTATTACAGCATTCTCTTAATATACTTTTGTACTATTTCTGACTTAGGGTTCGTTGTTCAATTCATCAAGGATTTGAAGATCCACATTATTCCATTATATTGGCTGTTATGGGTTAGGAAGTTGTGTTGTTATCTAAAAGAATCCAAATTGCAGTATTCCTGCATATCACACCTGTTCTGCCATCTATACTTATAGATATTGTTCTTTGCACATTTGCACTTCCTGAACCTGCTAATGTACATGTACTGTAGCGTATGTACAAGCTATGTAGGTGATTTACAAATACTGTAGCCATTGTAGGTACACTGTAGCCCACAGTAGCTAATGTACATGCATGGTAGCTGATGTACAAGAACTCTAGTCAATGTACATGCTGTAGCTTATGTACATGAACTCTAGCTGATGTACATAAACTGTAACCTGGTGTGCATGGGTTGCATCCAGGCAGATCGATGTCAAGGAGTGCAATGCTGAGACAGTCCCATATACACTACATGTATATAGGTAGTAACTTAAAACATAGCAGCTAGCCAGTCTCTGTTAACATATAACTTCAGTATGGTTAATATCTGACTGTTTGGTATTCCTCAGGTGCAGATGAATCCTTTCAGATTGTTTACCTCTGAACAGTTCTTTCTAGGCTGCCTTTACTATAACAGTTTTACAGCAGTCCATAGATGTCTGTTTAGTGTTTACTAATCACTCATGGTTCTCTGGTTCTTATCTGTCCAGACTTTCTCAGTGGTTGGACTAGGGGCCCTGTGATAACCCTTCAGGTGGAGGCAACATCCTGGACCTCTGGACATTTATAATGCACAAGCAGAGTACATATGAAACTCCTCTCAGGTCTTAATGATATCGATGCTATGTTCTTTTTCAGTTTCTTTTTCGAGCATTTTTCCTACTGTCTTTTTCACCCTCAACATTGTGAGTCTGGCTGCAGGGTTCTGGTACCAACATTCTTTCATTAATTTGGCCATGGCTGTCAATGTCTGAAACAACCAATCATAGATTAAGTAGGTTATTGCACAACCAATCAATGTTCTGCTATAAAGTACAACCATTCATGATTCAAGAAACAGGTAGCTAGGTTGTGTCGAGATGAATAACTATTTTGTCATAATTAACATGGTTACAACATATAAAATGTTCCTGAAATGCATGACAGACAAAACTAGTCAATTAAAATGAATCATGATTTTCCAAAATCAACTCAAACAAGTGTCATTCATGAGCCCCCTCTAATATGAAGAGGAACAACTGAAGGGGAAAAATAGACTGGTCTCCCCCTTGATGAGGCAATAACCAAAGAAAACAATTGGGATGTTGTACTTACTGTATCAGTTGACCATCTGTTAGGTATACTGGGTCTATGTTGCCCGTCTACACAAACTTTTTTCATATCTTCAAAACTAGGATCACTGGGGACTAAGTCATAGAATGGAGGTTTGTAGTCTTCACCAATACCTGCAATAATATAATATATAATGATATCATGATATATAATGATATAATGAAATAATATCAAAATATATGGGGTTTCAGCAGTCTATTTTAGTCGTGAGCACTACTAAGATTCAAGGTACATTTGCCAGCCAACGTAGCATCATTTAAACTGAAAATTTTCAAATTCTTCTATTTCATTGAATTGGTCCATATAACCACATTGTTCAAAGTTGTTTCAGTGGTAGTGTGCATTCATCTGGTGTATGAGGTCCTGTGTTCAATTCCTTGTTCAGGTGAAAAGTTGGCAAAATTAAAATTTTGAAATTACTGATAAATTCCTTAAATCTAGAGGAAAAGAACAGATAAAATTGTCTATACTAATATTTTTAAACCTTCGAATAATGTAAGTTATTAATGTTTGAAATATCATGAATAGCCACTATTGTGTTGCACGGAGTTACTATGTAATTTATACTGGGAAAAAAACACTCAAATATTCAACGTCAAAATCATTTATCAAAGATGAAATTGAATTTAAATTACTTTTAGAACTGATGAGAAAACATGCAAAAACCACAATATTACAAGAATTTAAAAAAAAAACGTACAGAACATAGAACATATGTCTTATAACAGCATTGTAACAAGTTCTCATCCAGACTGAGCTAAATTAAGCCTTCATGAAAGCAATCGATTTGTTTAGAACAGCAAGTGGTATATTCCAAAATTTGCATCTGGATTCTGCACCCAACCATGCTCAATTGCCATCAGTTAGCCACTAGCCTCTGACTAGCATAAATTATTTTACAGCTCAGAAATCATAATTCCTCAAATATAACCAAACTAAGGCTGTTTGGCTATATTTGATCCTTGAAATGAAAGCAGGAAGAAACAAGGAGCAATTTTCTAATTCAATTTTCAACTGGAGCTTGGGCTAGTATAATAAAGAGTTATTTCTAAATTGAGGAGTATAGACAAGATTGAGCTCTTGGGAAGGCTTAAACCTGACTTACCAGATATAGAACACCTTCTAGTGATCTCCCAAAGCACCAGGCCAAATGCATATACATCAACACGCTTGAAAGAATCAAAGCACTCAGGATTCATTGTTTCATCCAGTAGTTCAGGAGCCATATATCTCTTGGTTCCTACTTTATTGTTACTTCCCATATCTATTTTATTAGTGGTCTGGGAGTGCATGACAGCCAGACCTAAATCTGCTATACAACAAGTCAAGTTTTTCTTTACAAGAATGTTTTTAGATTTGATGTCACGATGTGCAATTGCTGGTTTCCCCTGGGTGCCGAATATCTCGGTGTGAAGGTGAACCAATCCGGCAGCTGCAGTGTGTGCTAGTCGCAGAACACTCTGACGGTCTAATACTGTTCGGGTGAGAAAGTCGTAAAGGGAACCATGTTCATGGTAGTGTGTAATGAGCCAGAGTTGGGTGCAGGAGTGCCTACTGGTCATGTCAGACGCCAAAAAGCCTAAAATGTTCTCATGACGTAATAGCACTGTGTTATATATCTCGCTCTCTCTCGCCCAGGATTGTTCATCTCGAGACGAGAATATTTTTACTGCCACATTTTCTCCCTGATAGGTCCCCCTCCATACCTCACCATAGCGACCCTTACCTGGAAACAAAACAAAGAGTCATATGGATGTTTCTAGACTTGGTGAATGCATTTTGAAACACTCTTGACTATTTTCAACACACAAGACCAAAATCTTTATTGATCACATTTGTTTAAACTGCATTTGTATCGCTGCAACATGAAGGATGAAACAAAGATGAAGATAGTTTTGAATGTATACACTTAAGTGTGCTCTTTGGAGAGTCAATGGC
Source organism: Owenia fusiformis (assembly GCA_903813345.2). Taxonomy (NCBI): domain Eukaryota; kingdom Metazoa; phylum Annelida; class Polychaeta; order Sabellida; family Oweniidae; genus Owenia; species Owenia fusiformis. The sequence goes on along the minus strand of CAIIXF020000007.1, from coordinate 15,177,996 downwards.
ACCATTTGATGAACTCACTAAGAAGAAGAGCAAATTTCTTCAAAAAGAAGCAAAAGTCCAGCAAGAGCTGAGACCAATGGTATAAAATGGAAAAATAATGAGCATTATTTCAGACAAATAAATAATGTGTATTTCAAATGTCCTCATAGTGACATATATCTCACCTATACATTCTACAAGACTGACTTGTTTGGCTACAGTTCTTTGGACCAGGAGAGGGAGACCTGAACCACTACCACTGCTACAAGAGTGGTCAAACAGATCCTGTAGTGTACTATCCCCCACCTGGGTGGCCTGAATCTCCCCATTATACAGGTACAATTGGGCCTCCCTATCATTGAGGACATCCATACGACGCCTGTGCCATCTACGACAGCAGTACACAATGATCAGGATGATAATCACCATGGCAACAAATGGAACAATGACGGCTAGTGCCAGTTGCATGGAGTCGACCATCTGAGTGTTGTTGGCAGGGATAGTTGCTGTAAATAAAGAAATTTGGATAACAATTTCGCAACAGAAATCTAATCAATATAAAATAGCTATAACTATAGAATCTATCAATACATGCAAATATAAAGTACCTGTCTATACACAATTATCCTCTGATCATGAATGCTATTAGAGAAACAAGTATTGATATAATGGTACATATCTAGTGCAAATGTATATTGTACTAATAGTATACATTCTACCAATGTGTGGTGATTTAAAATATTCAATTTTGAAAAATATTCCAAGAGAAATTATGGAATAAATCTAATATCATTTGATTTGTGTGATAACATTTTTAGCCACTCAAAAAAATGTTTGAAGTCTCCATTCATTGTTGAAAATATGATATCACCCAAAATCATTGATGTGGCATATATTATAAATGATATAAACCCTCATCAAAGCTGGCATGGATTCCTCTGCATTGCAGAATAATGTTAAACATACAAACATCTGTAATTCATAAATTAAAGGTAACAACTGATTTAAGATCGATACACATTTCTATGCAAAGCGATATGACTTGAATATCTATTGTATGTCAATCTTGAGTGATACACTGTAAACACTATTTGAAAGATAGCTGCCATGTCATAACATTCATAAATCTGTCTATTCAACTACATACTATCCAATACAGATATTATTCCACAATGCTTTTTATTCACATCAATGTTGAATTATCATATAAATATATTGATGGACTACGCAATTTACACATTTGATCGGACATTTACATTTTTTCTCCATTTGTAGCTCCATTATGAACCATGTTAACATCTCTTGTGAACATGTGTCTCTACATGCATTAACAATTGATATGTTTATTACAAAGAAAGTGCATTGAGCAATGCAAGTAATCAGTTCAAATAAATAAATTTAAAGGTATCTATTCGAATTGAAAAGTAGCAGATGTGGGACTACTTGCCTTGAGTACAGCCACCACAAGAACAACACAGGTGTGATTTATGAAGCCACATATGATAGCCCATTATTGCCATTTAAGCATAGACAGTATTAGTATTAGAGTATTAATACTTGCCCCATGCCATTAATAAATGGCAAGTATAAGGCACAAATCTGTAAGTAAGCATGAGGCACAAATCCTCTAATGTGGGTTTGAATATTAGGCACAAAACCAACCATTGTACAGCAAAATTAGGCACAAACGCCAATGTTCAGGGATGATAAAGACAAACCCCCTGATGTAGGGTGACTAGTGGGCACATACCTGGTGTTTCTAAGTAATGAGGCTGCAGGCCACTGTTACATGTCTCTCCTTCACAACACATAATAGCCACCCTGTTGGATGGAGGAGTCCTGCAGTTCAACTGACCCTGCTCATATTTATCAAAGCACCCCCAGTTCTCGATGTCCCGTCCCAGCTCATCTTTAGACTTGGAAGCAAAACACTGAAAATAAATAAACAATGATACAAAAATGCTATAACACACAAAGAGGGAAATAAAGAATTTATGTTCTTCTGTCAAATGAAATGGCTCATTGACCATAAAAGGGTAACTCAGCCTTTATTGGACTAGAGAGTAAACTGAAGGTAATATGCAAATGAATGACCCCAAACAAACACATTGCAAACAAAACCAACGTTGCCACTTCTATACATTATTGATCCGTGCTCATCTTCATTACAATTTCTTGCCAATTTGAATCTTAAAAATGCATGAAGAAGAGATGGTTAACAACCAAGTAATTTATCATAATAGTTTTTTAATGACCTCTCTTGAGAGCCATTGGCATTAATATTTGATAATCCACTTTCTCATTTATGATTTCAATGTGCTGCCTTTAATAGAACAGCTTCTTTGAAGAATTTCCTTTCTTATATGGATTACAAATCTCTTGTGTCATAAAACACTTTTTAGTAAAATATTTAGCTCTTTCTCATCATTCCTCTATTGATAAACATGTGGAATAACAATTTATACACATTGATCATTGTTAGATACTAATACATCTCCATATCATGATAAATATGAGTATAATGAGAAATAAGTTCTTGCATATTTTATCACTGATGGGCTATTATATGTTAATATATTTTCCTTAGTAAAATGAAGAGAATGTTCTGGAATGTAAGCTTTATAATAACAATTTTAACCAGGTACGTTTGGGAATCTCATTAAACTTAAAGCTTATCACTCATTAAACTCAATTTTATACTTGCCTGCCCTCTGCTTAATTGATAGCCTGATACCTCAAAATATCATAACATTTCATATTATAAAAAGTATGGAGATATAGATAAAAATTTAGAGATTAAAGTACTGTACTACTCGTATATTACAATCATACCAAACAAAAAATGATTGTACTAGTTCCAGATTCTGAGATTAGTAATCCAACTATATGTGTTTGTTGCATGATAATGCTCCATATCATATCAGCATTACTCCAACAATGATAAATAGCATGAGGAAAAGTAAAGTGTCGATAACAACTCGGGTTTTGGGGATGGGGTTTAATATTTGCACGGAGGTGAGAAAGAGAGGAGCTTCACAGTAGCAATAACATCGTCTGAGAGTCGGCAGATGGGGCAGACAGAGATTAATGTTTCTCTTTGCGCTGGTTGGTTGTGTGGTTTTCACCGTGGATTCATCAGTATTGTGCATAATGCAACTAGAATCATATGAAACTGATACGCCACATAAAATGATTCATTACAGCTATGTTATTGTATCATTACCTTTGTCTCGTTCAACAGAATGAACACATTGAGTAAATGCTCAATATTATATGACTTTGTTATTATAGCAGAGAACAAAGATACAACTTGGAGAGAGATGCAAACACTCTATAACAATTTAGTTTAGTTTAATGCTAATTCACTGGGGAATGCCAAATACAATGGTTAAAAAGAGACTAAAAATAAACCACTGACTTTATCATAAAATCAAATCAAATAGGTTATGTTTGAGAATGTAACTTGAGGCATTTAGTGTTAAATAAAAGATGTGCCATGGTTATAATACACCTGATAAAGTGACATCATTCATAATTTATACCACTTTGATTTAAACATTTTATTTCAAAGCGAAAATTTGTCCCCGCTCTAAACGACGATTGACCTTAATGCTAATATGCACATTTCACTAACCTCACCCTGTCATATTTTATATGTGTGAAAGTGAGAAAACGTGAGTGTACATTGACGAGCACCCAGGAGCCTTTTTGTGTACGACCAATAGGACCCTTTAGCGCATGCTCCAAGCACAAAGACTAACAAGAATGCATGAGACAGTTGAAAGACTGACAAATGGCTTTTTAAGTTAGGAGATCCCATCAGTAAAGGTGGAAACTTAAACACTGTAGATTCATTATTACACTAATGTCCCCACATACACATCTGCTCTGTAATTTCACAATTTGCCATTTCATTATTTTGTAACGTATAAAAAACAACATAATGGTAATGATAGTTTATGGATCGGATCTCATTATCTTCCTGACACCCCAAATGATGATTTATGTCAACTTTCTCAATTTTATAGCCAAAGTGGTAATTTTTAATCCTACAAATAGTAGGGCAATAAAACTTCAAAGTTCAGCCAATATTAAGATACTGTAAATGTTTTTGTCTATTCAATTTAAAAACAACAGTTTAGATACCATGTAACAGATATAATTATCATTGAGTTTTATGAATACCATAAGGAAAGATGAGAATCTATAAATGTTAAATAATGTGAGAAAAATATTCAATTATTTAATACTGTAATATTCTAATGCTTAAGTTGCGACTTTCCATGCAATGACATATATGGATTGCTTTGATGCATGGGATTTCAGTACAACCACATCAAAGGAAGAAACTATTGATAGAACTTAGTGTTTAAATGCTATGCATCATTGCTTCGTGACGGAGCTTTAATATTGAATATCTTTAAATGCCATTGTTTCGCCACATCATGTATCAATATTATTCAATATAAAATAAGAAAAGGTCATGATTCAATACATAATGTACAATAGATGAAAATATGGTCTACGCCGAGTGAAATTCTGTGATGATTTCAAAGTGGTGCAGTAGACTTAGGCTCATGAATCTTTTCTGCAATTTTGACTTAAATATAAAAATATTTAAAAAAATTCTCAGTTTAGACAATAGTAATAATAGATAAAAAGAGTTGTTCAGGATTTTGGGTCATAATACATTTCCTCTTTAACAATCTAATGAGATATACTCATAACATAACATATTCATGTATAATCCTGTTCTCACGACATTCGATCCTTCCCTTTCATCTGGGATCATTCAACAGCCATTTTACAACATCTAATTTTTCAGCGTATATCTATGTGGCTTAATAACCAATGATCATTACTCATGGAATCTTATGCTAGATTTTATGGCCAGTTTATCTTGTTGGACATCTAGAGTATAAAGGATGTCACTGGTTAATACAATTTGTTGTCACGTACTTATACTACCATAGATCATGATTATTTAAGTGAAAAAATATGTAAAAGTCAGTTCTAGTTATGTAGAATTGAGAAAAATCTGGAATGTATGAGTTGAGAGATATATTATCTATAAAAGAAATAGAGTTCTTCAAGGTTGTGCTATAAAGAGAGAGAAGCATACGCAATAGAGCATGAATTGGTCTATGGCATCATTCAATTGTACAAGCTACATTAAATCATATTATAAATAAGGCTGAAAATCATTACCTTATAATAATACATAATATTTACCCAAAAAACCAAATCTTTTGATTTTTCAAAAATTTCATACCGGAATATTTAGAAACTGAACCTGATGACCATGCTAGACTAGACAAGTCTGGCAAGAGAGTAGGAGAACATACTAAGGAGCTCAGTGTAAAGGGTCAGTGGATGCTTGTTTTCTTAGGGATAATTCTAGCTGCCACCGCTGTGTAACATGGCTTGTGTTTACCACTAGTAGTATATAGCAAGTATCCACGTGCGATACAGCTATTGACAATTATTGCCAAATGTTTGCTAGCAATTTCCTAGGTAACTGATCTGATGTTAGAGATTCTTTACTGAGAACATAACTAATCTCACTTTGTACAGGTAAATCAGAGTAATACAGACATATTAGAAAAATTCAAAAAGCACAAAGGGAAACATAGGATAACAATTGAGAAATGAAGGCCATGTTAAATTATGTTTACAAGAGACTATGCTCATTGACTTTGACATTTCTGCATATTTTTTATTATTTTTCAAAATTTATTTAAATGTTTCAAATTAGGTTATCAAGCAAAAGTTGCAATTTTTTGCAGTATGGTTCTTTAGAATTTCTCCCAATCTGCATTTGAATAGCTATAAGATCCCTGTATTTATTCACCTACAAAGAGCAATTCATCCACTGTTTGTTTAATTTAACAGAGCATAGATACATCTGTGTATCAGTTGAGGAAGTACAATAAAGAGATCCATACTCAACATCAGAAAGAAAAATACAGAAACTCATCTTAATTAATCGAATCAAAAAGCCAAAAAATCCTATAACAGATTATTATTGCCAATCTGGTTTAATAAAAGTACAAATTGAATTTTAACGTTAATTGATTGTGATATTCAGTTTTTTTAATCAAAAGCTTGGATGTGCTATCATATTGGCAATAACCTCTTATAGCCCTGCATAAAGCTACAATGTCTTATTTCTAATTCTCCCTTACATAGGGAGGAGGTAGGGAATTAAACAGAGAGAGGGTGCCAGATTAATGACTTAATGCATGGCTTAATACATGGAAGTACCCTTTGCAAAAAGCTTGATTTCACACCTCTATATGAGAAATTCATCAACACAAGAATTTTACTGATATCCTATGAATTTCAGGGTATTACCTTGAGTTGTGTTTCACAGAAGTTCTGTCCCTCATCACAATTGTCATGTGGGGAGCAGGCACACCTGAATGGCAATGGGGCAGTGTAGTTCATCTCAGTCTCTCCTGCAAATACACATGACATAGGCATTCAGTAACATGTACTAGTACATTAGCATCAAATAACATGTTCATATTGCTGTATTTTAAAACAATAATTTCAAGTTTTGATATTTCTTGTGCAATATTTTAGGTTTTTGGAATTTTTCATGCAACAATTATGGAGTGGGGGATTTAGGGACCACATGAAAAATGGGAGAGTCCTGCATTAAGTAACATGTATGCATTGAATTACATGTATATAAGTATTAAGTAACATATACAAAGACATAAAGTAACATGTTCATATGCATGGGGGTCACATGTTACATACTCGAATGTTTCAAAAAAGAAAGAACTCAATTTATAAGAAAGGAAACTGTGTTAAATACCAGAATAAATATTAGGTAAGAGACCAGGAAGTCATTAATTAAATGATTGAACTATTTTTGGTAATTATTTATCCTAACTTTTAAACATACATTAAATGTTAATAGCAAGAATGTTATCACTACAGGAGTTCAAAAGTTTGTCTAAGTTTGGAATTTCATTAAAACTTTTTCGACATACATATTATGAAACAAAACAATAACAAACTTTTTCATATTTTTTTAAATCTACTTTTCAGAATTCTAATAAATCCAAAATAATATTTGCATGTATTTCATATCAATACCTTCTATTTGTATATATTCCAGATCAATAGCTTTGTGTTTATGTGTATTTCACTGCAATTTGCCTTTATGTTTTCTCTATCCAATATTTCAATAGTTTATATTCCAAGTGGTGGTACAATCCTTCAATGTCTGACACCACACTCATTGACAGCCTCTCAAAAATCGAGTTGCTCCAATCAATTGAATCAATGTTTATTCCAATAACAAAACCATAATTTTACATTTGTCAGACCATATCAGGATCTGTTGATTCTTAGCCCTACCAATACAACCTACAATCGTTATATTTTCTATGAAAATATGAAAACTAAACTCCCTGGCAATCAATAGTAAGGCATTTCATGAATCGTTCAATATTGTTGTTGCCGATACGAGGCCTAAAGAGAACTTTTCAAGAGTGTTTACTGTTACTTTCTGAAACAAGATTTTATATCCAAACATACTTTAAGTCCCAAATGTTTCTCGCAACACTGAATGTTAGATTTTCAATACACGGCTCAGATATTCATACCCAGGTGTTCGACAGCTAAATTTGTTCCATGGAGAGAACTGGGTGGCCCTTACATCTCTATGTTCCGCCAATACATCACTTCCTAAAGTCACATTCACTTTAATTGTGTTTATATACGGTTCTTTCTTTTTTAATTATGCTGACTCATAATCTAAGATCTACTGGTGAGAGTCATACTATCATGTCGTGTTCAATGGTGATTAGGGGAATCATCGCAATAATAAACCCCGGCCCCAAACCACAATCGATATAAAGAACACAAATCAGTATCAATTCTATATAGCCTTTGTTTGGGATATCCATATATTTAACGCAGCAGTCGACAATCAAACTGTCAATGATAATTTCCTATCCTCTGAAATGCACCACCACAAATGTGTGCTTTTTAAGTGAGAAATTCATGAGTGTAAGACAAACCTCTGATAAAGCATTTAAACAGGTAAATCTAACTCTATGCAGGCTGGCATATATCACTCTAGCTAGATCCAATTAATTAGAGAGAGGCTGCACTTTGATGTAGAGTAACACCTGTGTAGTATATACAAAGGTCCTAGTTAGCATCCAGGATATATCCCATATCTTATACTTCTTCAAGGATATATTCCATATCTCGCATGTTGCATGTGTAATGTAATTTAAATAATGAGACCTATAAAAAGAGCTGATATAATGCGATGACAAAGAATCTGTTTTTTATACATTTGTATGATATCAGCTAATGTGAGATGAAGCTAATACAAGCAGGATATGACCATTGGAACACTTAAATCACACTGATACACCGCATGTGTGCAATTAATGGAACACACAATCAATTCTCTTAATTAGTCATATTTTAGCTAAACTGAAATAAATATATTCAATATTATTTTTTCTTACTGATCAGTGGCAGGTGATTTGATTTTTCTAAGAGCACATCTAACTGAGCTATTAGCCAACACCTTTAATTACATGTTAAACAAACACCCCATTGTGAAATTCAGATTTTGGGGAGTTAGTTTTTTAAGTTCAACATCTCCTTGGCCGGTGAATTAAACCAGTGTGAGTTTTTTGAGAGGAAACTGGTTTGCATCTCACCTGCATATTTAACTCATCAATTGTAAACATAAGCATCTCGAAACCACATGCTCCGAGGATCACACTCTGTTTATCCAACGAAAGAATTACCTCCACATTGTAAATAGCAAGATACTTTGAGATTTCCGAGCTAACATATTGGTAAAAATTAAAGCTGCTATGATATCCCACATACTCATCAACTGATAAAGCTATATGTGTTATAGAAAATGAATGAAGTTTCTCTTTGTTATCCAGCTAATGAACCTTCTTTTAATGTTTGTTATTTATGATTTTTAGCACTTTACCAATTAAAAGTACTAATAAATTGCCTCTATAGAGAAGAGTACTAGTATAAAGCTGTTGCCATAAATAGAACATTATTCCCATTAATATATATTTTACGGATCAAATATTTATATTGATGTATGTTTTGGAGTTTATGTTTCTTAGTGTTTATTAAGCAGTTAATGCATTGAGAAGTTGTGTATGATATTATTCTAAAGGCGCCAGTTCCACACAAAACACATTCAATCTTTTCAAAATAAAAAAATAAAGTTTCAAAATAATTTGGGTTTTTACCCTTTTTTCATATTCTTTAATATTTGTACAGAACCATTCATAAAAAAGACACCTAATAACTGATCTAATTATTGGCATGTTTCATATAAACGTTTAATCTTTTCAATCAATTCAACCAATTCCCCACGTAAACACTTTGAATTCACTAGAGTAACTGATACAGGAATAATTTAATAATGTAACATATAAAAGATAGAAGTGTTAATTAAATTCAGCATTCCTGGTCTGTTCATAATAATTTCCGAACAAGATAAGTTCCACATTTTTCACATAAAATTTCTCTATAAGATTATTTCTAGAAAGAACTCAATAAAATGTTTCATCGAGATGCTTGTTTTTGCTTCATTTCTACAATTGTAACAAGATAACAAAGTCAACATAACTTGATTAATACTTTGCAAATCCAAACCTTTTCAAGGATTTAAAAATATCCATACTACTGAACAATCATATATTTATATTGGTGAAGAAATATAATACAGAAATCTGTATATGAATGTGACGGTCTCCAAAAGTCATTCATGTGGCATGGTACCAAAGGATTTCTCTCGCTTGATTTGCTCTGTAATTTGTTCATTGTTGGATGTACAATAACCTTGCCCCCACTGCCAGTTAGTATTAGTAAAGTACTCTACTATCATAAACATACATACCTCTTGGCCGTATGGGCAATGGAGGAAGTCTCCTTCGCCCCATTTTCAAAAGTTTTATCCGTGTTTTATGATTATTTCGATGAGAAGATATAAAGTAACAATTCCAATTTGATGTTTCCGCATGTAAAGCCCATTTGAGATGTGAAAAGTTCAGTATTTGTAAGTGCTTTGAAGGCAAGGGGCTCAGGTGTGATTAAAATGGGGCTTAGACAAACAAATGGCCACACTATTACAATGAACTGTATCAATCGTGTATCAAACTGCCAAAGCTCTGGTCCTTGTCAGTCCAATGCTATATGCACAGTCACACAATCTATTCAGATCCTTTATTCCTCAACTTCAATAAACACCACAAAAATATCCCTGTCAAATTCAACGGGATCAATTCTAAGCCTTCTATGTGTAAACTATACTGAAACTTAGTTTTACAGTGAGCAAATAGTGATGTTTGCGCAGTCAATACCCATATTATAGCCTGAGACACAAAGGATTCCTCTCTTTAAACCACCAGCTATAGATGGTAGAGGTACTTCTGCAACAATAGCCACCCTCCATTGGCCCCTTCAAGTGTGCCCACAGACATTCCAACTATACAAATCACAGGTCACCTTTCTTTAGCTTGCTACAATGTTACACTAATTCTGATAAATCTAACCTGGTTTTATCGCCTAATTTAGCGTGGTGAGGCGTGAATTGTCTTTTTTGATTTCTTAAACAAGTCATCACTAGTAGACGATCATTTAGGCGCACAGTTGTCGGGACTGGGTATTTTGACATGGTGTCACTGGTACGCTGATAATACACAGTATAAACACAAGGATGATGTTATTGTAAGGCTTTATCTTGAGCACCTGAGGCTTGAGGAATTAATCCCTATCACAACTAAATGACATTTGAACATTTTAATTAAAAAGTTGAACCTTGCTCACCACAGTCAAGTCTCACTAAAGCCCAACTAAAACAGTATTATAATTAGAAAAATAAAAACTGGCTAATTTAATTTTTTAATAATGTTATAAAATTGCATTAATTAGAATTATTGATTGTATTAAAATTAATGATTCATTTAATGCTTCTTTTAACAGTATAAGAAGTTAAGGAGTAAAAAGGAGTTAAAAACTTCATGTGGCTAACCAAATATATGAACCCTGGTTCAAAAATCCAGTAAAAGCTATAAAAAATCATTTCAAATATATAATAAAAAAATTATCATATAAAAGGCTTAACCCCATTATTATGAAATGTGAATTGTTTTAAAGTTATTAATGATTATTCATTGTAAGCGTCTAGCCGTATATGTTGTGGCCCAGTAGGACTGCAATTGTGAGCTACTAAGGTGGAAACTTGTGTCGCCAGAAACAGCGAGGGATCCCAATGCACTATATACATCCCTACCTCTCAACATTTCAACACTTGAGTTTACATTGAAATATAAACTGCCTATTCAACTCTGCATCAGTACCGTCACTAGTCACCAGGTAAAAGATGCATTGGGAAATATATGTTTTTCTCTTATTGAATGCTACTGGGAAGAGTTATAACCAACCCTTACTCTTTCCCATGTTATTCTAGCACTTTAAAAAAGTGATAAATGTATTTTATTTATTTGTTCATTTGCTAAACAGGTGTGAAAATATGTGCAGTTAAAAGATAATGTGGCATATGGGATGGAATAGAAAGATATTCGAGGGTACTCGAGCGGCTAATGCTGAAATATATCTGGTGGTTAAAGCACATCAATTAGGTAACTGAGTAGAGAAGACATGACTTATGACTACCTACATTTAACCTCTCCTTTATTCAACACAAATAAATCAATTTACAACTTTTTTCAACATTCACTTACCTGAGAGCATTAGTACGATTTAATGGATACAAATATACAGGGGCGAAAACAGCAAATGTTAAACCTTGTAAACATCCTTAACGAGGTGTAATTGTTTCAAATGAATGAATTAAACTATTTGTTGGTAAACCAAATGTTGTTAAAAAACCAGTCGGTGGCCCTTTGAAGTTTTTGGCTGTGATGAAATATTGCATAGGACTAATGGGGTTTATTACGAAAAGGCAGATGTGTTGCACCTGATATAAGACTCTCAACTTAACATCTCAGTTGCTTCACCCCAGCAACTGGTCACGACCTGGGTTTTACATAGTGCCATACCATAAATGTGTTTTCAACACAATTTATAGTACAACTTACATAAGATCAGTAGTATACTCACAAATAGCCTCAAAGAGATGAGACAGATTCCTCCTATGTTTAATTCTAATAAACTTCTTCAAAGGATCATAAAAAACGTTATATTTGATTTCTTGCAAAATTATTATTCATTATGCTGAGTCAACATATACAGATATGATCCAAAACAGTGAGTTCTGGCACTTAAGTCATTTTTACTTCAATTCAATACCACTGGTCACCTCAGATGCTCAATAACAAACAAATGATTTCTGTCAACATTATTAGAGGGACTGTCATTCAAACCCCTCTTCATAAACTGTGAACAAGTCATTTGGAAAAATAACACAATCTCCAAATTGTAACTGTTGTAATATTGCATTGTTCATAATATATTAGGTAAAATATGGTCGATGTTAAGAGGGTAATTTCTATGCAACCCAATGCTACCATTATCTTCATTATTGCACATTTGCAGTCAGAAACCTAACCACATTTCAAGTATTTTATTTCACCAGGTCATCCGAACCATGTAATTTTAATATTTATAGCATATTTACAGATTTTATGCTTTTCACAAATTAACTCTCTATAGACTTGGAACAACTTTGGCTTTTTGATATTGTTTGAGAAAACACCTTGAGAGAGATGAGAATCATTTTGCGTAAAGAGTTGGGTTAATATGATAAAAATGTTCAAGAAATTATACAGATCTGATTTTAACTCAATCTCTTCAACAAAATGATGTCTGTGCTATTGTTATTCTGATACTCATAGCATCTTTCTGTTTCACCAGAAACATCTCAAGGCTGAGAAGAAATGAGACTGAGGAGAAATGAGATGTCATGGTTTATCATGATGGCTAATTTGGTCATCTCAGAACCCCCTGGTCAAATCTTCCTCTATTTTGGTATTTCAGGATTTTTCTTTCATTCTGACACATGGCATGCTTGTTTACCTGGTCACTTTATAACAAGAATAAGTCTACTTACTGTAAAAACATAAATAAAAATATGAGCACTGAAAGCTCTGCAAATATGTCTCAAAATAAAAGTATTAATTAGGAGCAATACAAAAATATTTTACTTCCAAAAATATGCTCAATCATCATGCTGATCCTGTATCGAACTATGACATGCTGAATAAAAGAAAACTACTACTAACCATACTGCACCTTCGTTGAATTCCTTATCAGTGAACTTCCAAACGAAGGTGTCTGCAAGATGGAGTACTTCAACTATTACAAATTATCAGGCATATTTTTGATTTTGACTTTAGAGTCATTCATCTAGTTTCCTATTTTATAATAACAAACCGTGCTTATCTAGCTTAGGAACAATCAGAAGAAAGAAGTAGGGATGAAAGGCTAAATGCACTTATTTGAGTATGTCGGCTTGGCTGATATTTATGAAATGGCTGTCAGAAACAGTGAGAAGCATGCCAAAGCACCTATCATACCTAGCACCTAGACAACATGATCCTTTACATACAATATGCCATGGAGCAAAAATGTCAATAATCTTTTCTACGCTCTTTAGCATCTATGATATATGACTGGCAGCAGGCTCCTTAAAAACTAATTTGTGCAACAGCAACTGATGAAGTTGTTCTCTGCAAGCTTGGCTCACCTTTGACCCCTGACCTTGACCTTCAGCAACCAGTTCAGCCAATCAGCAGAGGAGAATAAAGAGAGACTTGCCCTCAAGAAGGGAAAGGTTCATGAGCTTGGAGTGTTCAATTAACCCATAACATCATCTACTAGAGGGTTTACCAGTGGTCAGTAGGAATCCTGACGCCCACTTGCTATGTGCCTCTTTTAATAACAATCGTATGTATCAACAACTCCACTTATACTTCAATTCTACATTGGTGGCATTGGTTAAGTTTTTTGTCGTCTTATTGTTCCTGCATTCAATAAGGACACAAAAAGAGTTTTTTCTTCTTCCTACTTACTGAAATATTTGTTGATGCTTTGCTGTAAGAGCTTCCTTGAGTAAAAAACCTCCTTGCCTCGGGTAAAATACCAGCTGCATAGTATCTGAACCATATTATGCAAAAACATAAATTCTAAAATGTGCTAAATCCAAAAATATTAATGTCTCTCAAAGATTACATTCAGGGTGGTCTCTTTTATTAATTAATCCAAAAAAGACCCTGAATCCTCATTGAACAGCCATATTATCCTCTGACTTTGACATATGATTATACTGTTTTGATGTAATAATCTCAAATGTAACTTTCCGGCAGTTTATGGGAGCCTGAATGTGACATAAATTTTAGCTAGTGATGTTTGAATTTAAGCTAAACCAAGGGACTATCTCTAACTAAAAGGGTATAGATGAATGAAGAGTGAAGAGATGAAGCTGAGTTTATGCAAAGGGTACCAAACAAATGGAAGGAGGCACATGATTATTCATGTAGACACCTAGACAAGAAGATAACTAGTTTCAACATACTATGAACAAGAGCTTGACTTCACCAATACTCTTAAAGATAGATATGATTTTTTGATCAAGCTTATATTTAATCAGGCAAGGTAATTAAAAAACACATAACTTCACTTTCTGCCTGTAAGAAGTCGTGAACTTTCAATATCATACTTTGGTCTTCTAAAATTGTTACTATCATACCACAGACAAAACTATTAAATCATCTTTAATAGTGAGAGGGTATGTGACCAGCTGAATGAGATTCAGGGTAGACTCATCATGAAGAAATTGGAGAAATGAGAGGCATAGACCCAGTGGAAGTCTGAATACTGGTGATAAACTCTGACACTAGAATGACATATATACACAGGGAAGCCATTTCTTTCCCCTACAAGGAATATTAAGAATAACAATGATCTTTAATCAGACTCATTCTGGAAGAGAATATCAAAATTCATAGTGATAATGTTTAGCATGAACATATGAACCAATTTTCAGAAAACTGAAAGAAGATAAGATAGTGCATGTTAATCGTGTGGCAAAGTTGTAAAATATCTGACACAAACTATTAGATAGGAATATACCAGTCAGACTTTAGCTGCAGGTTTTGGAAACTGATAAAAAACTATTTCTTATCTCAGAATCATGAACCTTTACTGCATCAACCAGTTTAATAGATGCTTTCCAGTTTTCAGTTCGAAAATCCGCAAAATGTATTTTTGGTATGGCTTTAAAAACTTTAATATTAAGAATGCGGGGAAAGGAAAGCTTTATGAGATGACTGAGTTGACTGTCATGCTGAATTAACCTCTAAAACAGTACAAGCATGCACCATTGAGAATGTTGTTGTTTTCTACATAAGTGACACGTCATGTAAACATATTGCAATATTAGGTGATGAATGTGTCTGACATCTACCCTTTGTGATAACTTGGCTTGCTCTACGCTCGTTGAATAAAACATGATTTCTCAATTTAGGTAGCTGGTCAGATTCTGTCAGAAAACAACATTTACTACTTATGAGCAACTTACATTCATTTTATATTCAAACTTTATCAAGGAAGTCATGAACATGAACATTTGAAACTGTTTTGATCTTTATACAATTAAAACTGTAAAATATATATATGAAATAGTAAGAGGGTGGTAAGATCGGCCAATAGGGATCCATGTTACATAAATTATTATATACCTTTGCAATGAGATATGAGACCCGATTGCATGTCAATGTTGATAGGGTGGACATGGTCCCTGGTGAGGTTATCCATTCAGTCAGTGAGGACGCCTGGTTGATAAAGCTGTATAGTACAAGCAGTTCTCCTGATTTACGGGACAACTCACCCATTGGATCAATAGAGCATTGCTTTAGCAGCCTACAAACTACCCCATTATTGCAATACAGTCCCTGTAAATCAAGTGAAATGCAGGTGCAATAGGCAACCTAAAGCCTGTTCAGCATTCAAAGTGTTAACTTATGTTGAATAGCTGCCATTTTCATGATGAGTATCCATTCTAGGACTATTACCATCCAGAGAGATTTCAATATCACGATCACTGTGGATAGTTATTGCCTTAAATTAGCCCTGAAGATCACTTATATGGAATTTGTTCTGCCTTTTAAGATGCTTCAGTAATTATATTCCCCCTTATTGATCATATTGTATACTTTAATCAATTGAGTCAGACATGCCTTACATACCTAGGGCCTAGAGGTATGTAGCAAAGGCCAGAAATAAAGCAATTTGTCAATTAACAACCATTTAACCAAGTTCAGATGATTTTTCCACAAGTTAAGAGTTTTATTTGGTTAAGTTCAGAGTTTTTCTTAGCTAAGTTCAGAGTTTTTCTTAGCTAAGCTCAGATTATTTCTTACCCTAAGAAAATCTCTTCCATAAGTAAGACTACTTCATACTCAAGTTTGGATCATTTCTTATAAAAGTTCACACTATTTCAAAGATCGTAAGACTGGAATACTTAACAAAAATCATAACTTAATTAAAACAGAATAAACAACAGAACTATAAAGGTAAATTCGTCTTATATCGATATCCAATATTAAAATTGTACCAATATGCATGGCCACATCTATGTTCTAATACAAATGAATGAAGAATAAGTGTTAATACTAAGATGCCCAAATAGATCGTTCGAAGTCATTTTGACACATCTTGTACAATATGCAGTGAGGCAGCACAAAATTCTTGTAATGAAAACAGACAGTTTCAGCACATCATTTTTCTCTATGAAGATAAAACATTACTTCATCATAAAAAAACATTGAAAATATCAGTGCTCTTGAATCATAGCATATCAGGCGTGTAATGATTATCTTTAAATTGCAAGTAGCTGAGGAATCATATAGGAATAGTGTTTTATGTGGCACCACTAATCAGTTGTCTTGCGCTACCCATAGAAGGCTTAGCAAACTACACCCTCAGGAGTCATTATGCAAATAAGCAACGTGTAAAGTGTAAAATATGAGGCGATCATTAACACATTTGAGCGCCATTACGATAGATGAGTAACGCCATCGAA
Organism: Owenia fusiformis; assembly: GCA_903813345.2. Taxonomy (NCBI): domain Eukaryota; kingdom Metazoa; phylum Annelida; class Polychaeta; order Sabellida; family Oweniidae; genus Owenia; species Owenia fusiformis. The sequence goes on along the minus strand of CAIIXF020000007.1, from coordinate 15,160,961 downwards.
AATGCAGCTCAGAGAGATCACGATGTTTCATGGTGGCAATTTGAGAAATGTCTTTCATTTTACAATCATTCAAAACAAATGAGACTTCTTTGATGTAATTCATCAATCGAGCCAGATATAATAAGCAAATATTAAGCAAATTCTTAAATGCATCCACAAAATACTAATGTGTCCTAACACATAGAGCCCTAAGAGATCCATATGACTAAGGATGTAAGTAAATATGAATTATTTGGTCATAACAAATATGATTTAGATATTTCACTGGGTGTCAGTCTAAACAAAATCTGGTGCCTGTTTCACCATATTGTAATAATTACTAGGCATGGTTTCAAATAACACAGAAAGTGTTAGCATAACATTAATTGGTGATTAGCATAAAGTTCAGTCTAAACAAAATACATGATCCAATTAATAACCTCTCCATCCAAATAAACAATTGTGTTTCAGCATTTCAAAGGGTGTCAAGATGACTCAGAAAAATGGAGCTAAGTAAGTGGAACAAGTGATGTACATATTTTTCTTATAGTCAATTGTTTTGAAAAAAACAATGACAAAAAAATCAAGATACTCTAGAAACAAAACGGCAAAACACAACACAGACAGAAAAAATGAACTTAATTTCTGAGTAACTATACAAACTAAAATATTGATAAACATGAATATAAACTGAATGAATGAATACAAAAATATAAGTGTTAAATAAAAATAGTTAATGCATAATACTATTTTTATAATACGGTCCAAATTCCTCATATATGAAATAAAAAATACTTTAAAATGATTGAGAAACTATATTCTGGCTATACTTGCATCTGTAGTGCCCACTGCCCCCCCCTCATTTCTCTGATTAGATAAATATTCTGGAGAGAGGCTCAATACAAGACCATTCTGGCCAACTATCCAATTAATCCCCATTTATACAACATCTCACACCTGTTACACACTATGGCATTATATCCCCAAATCTTTGTGTACCTATTGAACAATTGGCTTTATAAAATTCTTAATAACTAGAAAATTGGCTTGCTGGATTATCTACACGTTTTACAAATGCTATATACGCAAATAATAATATATAATCAGCTCAACAAGAAAGTATACGATGGCTGTCGCCAAAACTATCCAAATGACAGAAAATGCATAATTGCCAAAAAACATATGTGTTTAATACATAAGGGGAATAACACGACCAGAGTGGTCAATCTGCCGTGAACATTGAAACCACTTCTTACTTTCCTTTCTATGTATCTACTGCCTTTGATGTTTCAATTATAATGTGTGAATTGAAGCATTAAGGGCCAAATGAAGAACTAAAGGTCAAAATATGTTTCCCATGTATCAGGGCATTCCAAGATGATGAGATGAGAATATTGCAATGAACCATACAGGAAACAATATTCGGCAACTATAAAGAAGAAAGCAAATCATGTCATATGCGATCTAGGTCAAAAAGAGGTAATTAAATATGTATGTTCCATAAGATTTGCATAAAATCATGAATCATGAAAAAAATGAAAATCTGCTCAATCAGATCAAAATCAAACAATTCGTCCTGCAGAGAAGCCCAAAAAACATAAGCATTTTGATAGAAGTTTGCAACGATCATAAGCTTATTTGTGTATATAGAAAAAAATAGAAAAATATTGTTAAAAAAGTTCATCAGTTCTCAAGATGAACTATCAGTGTAGGAAGTCTGTTGAAGATTTGTACAAGGGGTTTACATTAAAACTAATGAACTGATGTTAAGTTCTCTGGTGTCACATTGTTGACAGTGAAAACAAGCACACAGCAAGTGAGACTGTCCTGGGGTTAACACATACAGAACAAATAACAACCTCCATCAATCTTACAGATTCAACTTCATCACCAGATATTTTGAAAATGTATATATCATGAATGTATAATATTCAGTTTTCCATATGTGTCTGATTTTTGCAATTTACAATACCATTCTATTGAGTGTATTGTGTCTGAGGATCTTTATAAATGCCTGCACTGCATGTTCTCTTCCTAAATATTCCATGAGTTAACAAGGCACAGTTTGACAGGTTAACCACATGTAGCAGGAGATCTGACTCCAACTCAAGGGTCTATAAGGAATAGAGGATGCACCAACAGTAACCAAGACATCATTTCTATAGTTTCAGTTTTAGCTTATACTCCCTTTCCAGTTGATATATATAAAAACCTCACACCTAGGAAATCCAAGAAGCTTCGACTATCAACAAAATGAGCAATCTTAATAGAACAAATAGTTTAGGTGCATTAAGTACATACTTGTAGGCATAATCAAAATGAAACACTAAATTCATCTTTACACATAATTCTTAAACCCATATATCTTGGACCTATACACAGCTTGGGTTTCTTAGATTTGAAATAAATTTAACATTTGAATATAATGAAAATCACACTGGAAACAAGCATGGGAAACATACAGGATGAACATATTTGAAGCATTAGTCTAAATATTGCGACCTGATGTTCAACACAGGGCAGTGTTTAATGTGTAAAGAAATGAGGTTCTTATTCAAATCATGAGCGAGTTATTGCTTCCTTGGTGGAGGGAAATTGGCTTCATAGAAAATTGTATTGTTTTTCAAGTGGACTGAGCCATTAATACAACCCAAGCCCATATATTTCTCAGATATCAAATATGGCTGGTCAAAGTTCTTTCAAATATCCACAATGTGAAATCAACTGGTCAACTATTTTATTCAAACCAGTGAGCATTAATACATTTTTCAATGGCAGAGGGATTCTCAAGGACTTTGTTTTTCTTCAAATCTGACAGCTACTAAACTGAACATCCAACACAGGCCAAGTTTAAAATTGAAAATCCACAAAATTTAAATCCAAATCCTTTTCATTATTACAAGTATTTTGAACAGGGTTGTATTTGATTCGTCTGCTTGGACAATAGTATAAGCCTCACTATGGAGCCAGAGGCCACTAGAACCACTTGACGCACAATAGACTGGGGTCCATTCCAACTTACATAATATGTCCCCTGAGATTCATTACCTCATATCCTTTACAAGGGTTCAACTTCATGTATACTCTGTAAATTAGACACAATTTAGAATCAAGCCTATTTTCAGCAGAATATGAAGCCAGAAATTGACGAGACTACATTTCTCATTCAAACTCCCATTAAGGTGTCTATGAAAGCTACATTTAAGATGGTTAGGATCTTATCAGTATCAAAACTCTAAAATCACATAAAATAGTTAGAGGGCAGTATGGCTAGCCAATAGGTATTAAGGGTAGTTAGACTTGATTACCTAACTAGCTTGGGGGTAGAGCTTCTAGATCAACATCAATCTCTTTATTACAACATACTGTCAAAACTTAACATTGATATGATAATAAACTCAAAAATAAACCGACCATGTTCAGTTATTAAAATGTAACGGTAAATGTAAAGTTATATAAAAATTTCTGGCGATGTGTATCAAATTTAACAAAGCTGTCTCACTGAAGAACAAATGTAAAGTATAAGTCTGAATACTTAAAACTTAACTATATTTTTTGGAATCCTTCTTCCTCAAATTTCTAATATAAACATTTTTTGAACAGACCTAGAAGCATTCTGCAGACATGTTTTACTGTTTAAGAAAATGTGTAATGCGTTCTATTCCCACATGAATATTGCTCACTGAAATTAATACAAAATCATCGAATGATTAATATTTTTCTCGGCTTTTTTTATGAAACTATTGAAGCAAATCCAAACTAATATCCCAGGCCTTAAACTCAGTAAATCTGACTCTGCAAATAACAGTATATCACTAACAGGGGAAGCAAGATGTCTTCTTAGAATTAAAGAATGGGAAATAAATTCTTACTTATCGTCTAATAAAGTGTTTGGTTTCTATAAAAATATCACTCCTACCAACCGCAGTGTGACTTTAGAGCCCCTTCTAAAATAAATCAAACGTTAAAACACATTAAACTGAGAATAGTCAATAATTCACAGAAGATTATTCAAGATTTCAATGTGTATCTGTTACTTTGAAGTATAATCCATCCTTCCTCTTCCTATAGATTACCCAAGGTAATAAGCTACTATGTCAACGTACCTGCATTTATATCTGTATGATACAAATTACTGATACTACAAAACAAAATGTGTATTCACGGTCATCCGTTACACTACTATGGTTTCTTTGGGTAAAATGTACAAATCTAGTATTTGTATTGTCACCGATAGACCAGGAATGATTTTTTGGCATTGTTCAAATCTAAGGCCGTATATTCTGAGTTGGGAAAACATCATCTTTTTGCACCTATAATATACCATAATTTAAATTTCTACACCCCCCCTTATTGATATCTGCATCTGATTTGTGAATGTGTGGTGGAGTCATTGTGGTAGTTCTCCCTACACATGATATGTGTCATAAGCACCTTATATTATATACATACCATGTCAAAATATATAGATATTTTGAATATTCCTCAACAAACATACCTCCTTGCTCATATGAAAATCACTGAAACCAACCAGGTAAATCAAACTTAGATAATGAAGTAGCACAATGATAAACCATGACATTCCCTTCCTTCTAAAAACAGAAAGGTGTGATAACCATAATAGTACAATGTACAATTACAATGTACAATAATACAATGTGCAATAAAGGGAACATATTCATAACAACAAGATGGAAAGGGGCCTAAACCTATGATTTAACCTGGGACTTCCTACTGAAATGATCTGTATCCTATTAAACAGCTACCCATCTTTGTTGCCTCTGTTTGTTTTGTGAAGACCAAGCTTGAACACAAGTAATCCTAACCATTTTTGAAACTCATCTCATTTTTCTGTCTTGAGCAAAAAGCTTGACTCATTTTAGGCGCTTCTATATCTTCAGAAGGGCAATGAGGTCTTAGTATGAAAAAGGAGTTGGTATGGTTTACTGACCAAAATATCACCCTTATTCAATGGATCTAAATCTGCCCCCATTTCCATCAAAAAAGTACATTTATGTTAGAAAGTGAAGGATGAGATGTCCCCAAACTATAAACTCTGTACCCTATAACTCCCTGCTCCTAGAGACACTATTAGTCTTCTATCAGATAAACATAAGAGCCAATTTTATAAACAAATATTTAATAATGTATTAACAATGTATTGAACTGTACTGGCTATATGATCGTAGCTGATAAACATGAGGACTTCTCAAGTGTTAAATGTAACAGTTAATTCTAAAAGGAAGTCAGGAGACAAATTAATAAACTTAACAAGCCAGTCACCCTCTTGTCCTTCTTGTCATTATCAAACTCAATGTCACCCTGTTCATACTTAGCAAGGTCAGCGGGTGTTTGTTCACGTAATACTTCATTACATTATTGCAAACTCTCTAGATTTACATGCAGCAATCCCTGTATGAGTATATCCCTAAAGGTGTATAGTTTTTTTCATTCTGTTTTTTTCATCATTTAATTCAGAACTTGTGAGTGAAAACCTCGTAATCTGACTCTTGTAGAAAATCCCAATATATGTTTGGATACAACAGGATTTACCGTAAATTAGAATATTTATGAATAGCCAGCAAATACTTGTCAATCTTATACATTTTAGCAAAATTAATTTTTTTGTAACTGCAGAAACATAACCAGGCACCATACCATGTCTATGACACATACAAAAAGAAAAAAAGAAAGCATGGTTACTGAAGTGAATAATTCTGATTATCACAAACAATTTTCATATGGATCATACAAAAGTTATTCTCTTTATTAGATCACAAAATATCAACGATCAATCTCGAAATTACATTTTCATTAGCCTATGTAAATGGAAAAAACATGTAAATTGTTCATCCATTTATACCTAATGTTCCGAAACATGATAATTACCATAATCGTAAAAGTTTACCTTTCGTCATATTGTTGTTTTGTTGATTGTATATGAAGTACAGGACATCTATATGCTTCCGACTCACTTAGCCACTATCAGCCTTCTACTTGTACATTGTGTAGTATGGGCTGAAACAGAAACCAACAACTGCTTTATGACATAAACAAATCCATTGCACATTTCAACAATTCTATATAACTGATGACTTCATTACTGTGGCTGAATCAATCCATCAAAGTTAGCATTACCAGTGAAATTCCTTTTTAAGTTAAAATGCTGTTGATAATCCACATATGCCACTTAAAGTTTATTTTTATTTTGGGTAGAAAAATTCAAATTGTCAACTGATTTCCTCAAGCTGTTTTCCTGCAATAGCATGCAATCTGTGTGTTACAACTCTTCTGTTTTACAGGGGCTTTAGTCTGGGATATCTGTTGCATTCAGCAGAATAAGGTCCTACCAAACCATCTTATGTTAATTGCTATATTCTATGTGTCTTAGATATGGTTGGTTATTCAGATATCATTCTGGTATCCTAATATCGGTTAATATGCAAATTGCATCACACTATCTTTTATACTCTGATAATGTGATTTATTTCCTGCAAGGGCAAACAAAGCCACTATGGAATTTATTGCCAGGGTAAGAGAGGGCCAACATCCATGGACCAGCTGCATCAACATCTTTCTTAGCAATTAAATGTAAGCTTTAGAACAGATAGAATCCATGTTGGAGCATAAACCTTTTTACCCTGACACTTCTTTGAATTCTTCAAACAGTAGCTTTCTATCATATAGTGGTCGCACTAGAATTAACGTTTTTTATTCAAAACCTTTCATCTTTTATTTTTAAGACAGGAAAAAATTTGGAATAAAAAACGTGTGGTTTTAGTTGACATGGACAAGTTTATTAAGGAGACAGAGTGGCTTGGTACTTAAAATCACTTACAAAAACAATCAGAAAATTTCATAAAATCACAAAAATATGGTTCACTGACTAGACTGTTCTGTTATAATAGAAATAAGTTGTTATTACTTTATAAATTGCATAAATAGCCAATGGCATTATTCACCATGAAAAAATAAATAAGATAAATGGTTAATAAAATCTAGTGATAATCCTACATTGTGAGAATCATAAATCCTAATAAATTCAGTCACAATTTTAGCCATAACTTGGAAATAAGTGAGCAATTTATACACGATGCAGGCTTGGGGCCAACTCACTGGGATGTAAGGTGATACATTGATGTATGTATACTAGAGGGGAACATTCGCCGACCACTTATCTGGAAACTTGCAATGACTTCTCCATAATAAATCTTGATAATTTTGCCATAATTACAGCTAAGCTGTCTGGAATAAACTTTCCAGCAACAATTTCAAACTCATCTTCTTTCTGCTTGAGCAACATATAAATTAGGCAAAACCAAGCTATTTACTTGAAAAACAAATTAACTTTTGAAATATTCCAAACTGCTGTGGAACTTCTAGGGTCGATTCAACCAATATGCAAAGTATGTTTCACCAAATAGATTTAGTTCCACCACCCACCTATATATTCATATGCAGTTCCGAAGTGCTGATACATTCATTATGCTATAGTACCCTTTCACTAACCAAGGGGAATGTTATCTTTACATAAACCACAGAAATCAAAATACACAAGTACAAACCGAAGATATTCTTTGGAAAAAAAGAATTGTAAGGAGTATTCAAAATTATGAGATTTTGATGAATATCTTCCATATAATAAAAATTTCACCTTGAACTCTTTCAGCATAATGGAGGAATTGGACCTCATTAGAACCCATCTTAATGACACCTGGTATGAACATCATAACAAACTTGTCTCTTGAAAATAAACAATCTTGTTTATCTGCACTGGACTTTTGAATTCTGCTCCCAATTTACCATGTGTCTATAGCCATATCTAAGCCCCCTACAATGCTGGCCAGCTGACAAGGAAACCAGATTCAACCTCCTTATTTCTACCTACTTCAACATATACCTTCACTAGATTAAATTCCCTGCTCTCCAGATTTAACAAAGAACATTCAGAACTGTATTTGATTTTTGCTGTCTTTGTGAAGCCAATTTTATGAAAGAATAGTTTTATGTCATCAATTATATCCTTCAGATGTTTTGAGTTTGAGGAATAAGGAAGGGTAGACTATCTCAAGTTTTACACTGCACCTTAATCTGGAACAATTTTAATTCTCACATTTAGGATTCAGATATCCCATGTGAAGATTTGGCATGAACTTATTTTTACAATTGGTAACCAACTTCTACAGATTATTTCAATATGGTTATCAGCAGATTTTTTGCACATGTCTTATAAACTTGGTTATCATTCAGTGTTTTCCAGTTACCACAATGGTTTAACCTCACATACTCCATTCCCCTTTCTCAAAGCAATAAAACTGTCATGAGGTGGATAATGGTGGCCCTTGCATTGCTCTCTTTTCTTAAACATAGAGAAAATGACAAGGAATGAAATGAAAACTAGATTGTAACGATTCACAGATTTGAACTGATTTTGGTGCCATTATTGCTCTATGAAAAACCATCACAAAATTATAAGACAGGACAAAAAATCAGGACACATCATAAAACAAAGAGACCAAATCCCAAGGACATCCAAACCAGGAACCTAAAGGTAGCAATTTAGCATTTAAAACTGGCTTTGTGTTAATGAGCCTAAATTGAAAAGACAAATTAATATATCCATAGATGGGTCAGAGCGGGTCTGAATAGGTCTCCATTCAACCACTGAGTTGACCCGTAAAATAGGAGCGCATGGTCTGATGTATCCGCCTGTGCTTTCAATGTTACTCCGTGTATCATATGATTTCCATGAAATTCCTCTCTAATTCTAATAGATTGTCACTATTATGTAATCAAGACTGTTATTAAAGTATGATATATTTGTATTTTATCAATTTTACATTTCATTCTTTACATTATGTCTCTTTGTCGAAAAATAAAACTGGCTTGAATTTTTTTCAATGGTTGGCATTGATGAAATGACCATAGAGTAACTAATGGGTCTAACTGCAGAATGGTACATCTACATGTTCTTTCATATTGCTCTCGATCTTCTTTTGCCAAGATGGCCACCTCCTTGGTTGAATGACTCTCCTTGTATATAAATATAATATTTGAATATAATCCACATACATGACCATAAATATGTCCTTACTTTACAAACCTGATTAAGCTTGATTTATTTTATCCATCTGGTCCATTCAAATTTTATTCAAGGAACTGATTGAATTCAGAATTTTATTTATATGTTGTTCTTACTGATTGAGCTTGATTGTAAAATTAATGTGTGACTTTCCTAATCCTTATTCCAAACAAAACCCAATAATTATGAACTCATATAACACTGTACCTTTAGCTTATGACTTGATTATGCATTGTGTGTTAATCTTGATGAAAGCTGAATAAAGAGAAAAATAAACTGATACATGATGCTATAGGTAAGAGCTTGGCAAACATAGCACAGAAATTACATAACACCTAATCCTGCCTAACCTGCCAAAATAAAGGACTCAAAATCATCAAAATACCCTTCATTTCATTAGAGAATACCAACCAGCTTGAATATTTTCATGCATTATTTTTAGGGTTCATATGTAAGAATTGTATGTTTTAAGTGCTCTTAATGGTTATTTCCAGTTGATTGGTGTACTATGCTAGAGTGTGATGTTTTGCTTGGGGGTATACTTAGCAGAGCCAGTACCAGAGAACTGTGGACAAACAGGAGGCAAGATCTACCTGTGTAAATAGAACAGGGTGAAACTCTTTCAAACAAGTTGAAACAACACCTTATAAATCTTCACATATTTAGCCCTTTGTCATACAATATCACACTTTTTAGTAATATTTTTGCATAAAATGGAAGACGGGTTATGTCTGACTTTGTTATATCTTGAGAATTTCTCAATAATACTTGGCAAATCTGTTATTAAGGACATGATTAGAACATGGTTATGTGTAAGGGTACAGAGCCTTCTCCAAACACACTAACGCAGAGTATGGAGCCAGTCTTATTTACCTGTCCACTCAGGTACACATTACCAGTGTTAGACCCATGCAGATCTCTCATATACACATACCATACAAATCTCTCTGCATCTATCTACATGTCTCAACTCAACTATTATGAGGTTATATAGATATAACTTTTTATTAAGAAAAGGAAAGATGCATTGATTGCAATTAACGTTATCACTGAAAATATTTTCTAGGTATCTTTATATTCTTTTATTTTCTCCCTGATACAGGGAGAGCAGTACATATTTTTTCTGAGACTAGGAAAGAGGATGCATGCAATAAATAGCTCTAAAGTTCTAGTCCCTCTCATACTGAATTTTCACTCTAAGCATGGATGGGCATAAATTTGTATTCCTTTCAAGCATGCGAAATACCTCTATGGATCGACATGTGGATAATGAAACTAAGCATTGAATAATGTCATTAACTTGAATGCTAACTTGAACATATCCTGACCAGATCTAATATAAACAAAATTCTTTTCTGAATGTAATAGAATGTCAAGGCATCATTGACTTTCATCAGGAAATATTTGTGTTCTTAGAAACTCATTTATTTCATCCTTTTTACATGATCAGTCTTACGGATAGGCTAAAGTATCAAACTATACCCTCAGCGATATAACTGTGTCTATATTCAGACTGGCAAGTCGCAACCAAGAAAAAACGATCATGGCTAAAGCTAGATGATAGATTTTGGTTGGAGATGAACAAACTGCAGCGCTGCTTCAAAGTCTACAAACCTAGAGAGAAACTCCAGTGGGGGCAATCGTAACTCCATTCAAAAGGGAATGCAAAATGAAATTTGAAGAGCTGAAGTTGAAAGGTGGAATAGAAACCTCAAGCAAACAGCATGAGAATGTAGCTATAATGCATTTGCAACCATACCCAACAGTTATAGGAATCTTGTTGAATAATTCTAATTCAAAGTGGCTCATTTTGCAATTTCAAGAAGCAAATTGGAAACAAGGCAAAAAGTTTGTTTGTTTTAGCAAAGATTTTCAAGTGGGGCAATTTTCTGATAAAGCCACTCACATTTGATAAAATATACAAGTATCCATCTAATACTTAAAGTCATATGAACTGTTATGTTTCATTTAGTAAAGGTTTACTCACCGTTTGTAGCAGATATTTGTCAAAATGTAGGAGAAACTTCAATTTCCGATTTTTCTTTTCTCCGCCATGTTGTCTTTTCATTTGCATACTGGCTATTCCATTCTCCGCCCCGATTTTTCAATTATCAGATTAAAATATATCTTCTAGACGCAAAAGTGTATTAAAAATAATATTTTGAATAGATATTTAAATTTTTAGATATATACTATTTTTAATGTTAATTTGTGATATCTGTTAGCTGTTAAATCCTCAAAATTGGAAGTTATTTGCAATTAAAGAAAAATATACAAAATGAATAAGATTACAATTGATAGATGGCAGCCTAATACTAGAACACTAATTTTGATAGCTCTCTATTTAATTTCATTGAAACTAGCCTTGTATTCGCGAATGCAACTCATGCCTGACCGCTACCGGATTAACCCTACTATTTTATGGCCAACTCATTGAAATTTGAATGGAATAGTGGCAGGTACTATTCATATTAAATGAGTTACCCATAAAATAGTAGGTTAATCAAGTAGCCGACATGCGTTAGTTGTATTGCGAATACAAGTATGTAGAAAAAAGAAATTGATCAAAATATCAGATCATTTTGAGTGATATCATTTTTATTGACGAGGTGATATCCATGATGGGATAAAATGATATCTCGATAAAGAAACTGATCTTGGGTTTATCCATGGGATTTCAATAAAGAAAGCCCATGGTTTATTCAATGATTTAAATCAAAAAGACAATTCAAAACCTCATAAGAAGTATCTTTAAAGATCCAAGTTGAATGATGAATAGTTCATTAAAAGTATGTCCTTATGACACATTTTGGCAGTATTTTCATGGGGCTCACAAAAAGGTGATATCCAATGGTAATCTTGACAATTTTGAATTTCAAGTAATCTTTTTAAAGGATCAAATCAAACTCCATCCACTCATGGTTATCATAATATTGTTTAATAAGCTTGCTTTGGCTATTCTAGGACTCTAAATATACAGGAGCAGAGCTACCAAAGTGAAATATTCAGTACCCACTAAAAACTAGCTAAGCTTGAATACATTTCCATTCTGGTATATGATAAGCTATAGACAGTATATCAGTAGTTTTTTAGTGAAGTTCAATTTTAGGTGATAGAAGGGGACCAAAAACACTAGATGTCCACTGGAATCATCTCTCACTAAAATAAAACTATATGTAAAAACAGTCAAAGTCTAACAGTCTAACAGTCAAAGAGGCAACAATGTACAGTCAAAGAGGCAACAATGAACTGTCAAAGAGGCAACAATGATCAGTCAAAGAGGCAACAATGAACAGTCAAAGAGACAACAATGAACAGTCAGAGGCAACAATGAACAGTCAGAGAGGCAACAATGAACAGTCAAACAGGCAACAATGAATAGTCAAACAGGCAACAATGTCGAAGACTGAAACCTTCCAGTATTCATACTTAAGTTCAAATTTCATCAAGATATTTAGCGGATAGTGTTAATTTATATAGTGTTATCTCAAGACTGTGTACCCCCTGTGTACTTCACCTTCCTGATACAATTGAAGTGAAGTACAGGGGTACAATTTTGAAGCACAACTATAACTTTTCATCACCTATTTCAAGAACAATACCAACACTATTGTTTTTAAGCACCTTTATTTTATTTTGTTGAACTTGTATATTTTTAGTTACTTTTGATGGTCTAATCATTTTCTACTGTACATCTATAAACTAAATTACTTACTAAAACACATCATCTTCCTAAGGGATGGCATAAGGGATGGACTATACATCAAAATACTTACTAAATTAAAAGTATAGGAGTTCAATCATTCACTTTGAATGGCATCTATTGATGTCAAAAATTGCATCAAACCAGTTTGCATACAAATACTGCATAAATGTTTCAGAAAAAAATTATACTTTAATTAAGCACATCGATACATTTGGCGGAAAAGAAAGTATGAATTTGAAAATGTCAAGATGTTTTCTTAACTAATGTAATCAGTTACTGAGTTATAATAATGTACATGTACATACTAAATCAATGTTATCATACAATGCACTTGTGTCATACAATGCACTTGTCTTATACAATGCACTTGTCTCATACAATGCACTTGTCAAGTTGTTGTTTATTACATAAAACCTGCCATATCTTGAGTATGACATTTCTATATATAACACACAGATAAGATTTATCACAATGTAATCAGAAAAATATATTATTTACAGACCACTTCTAGCATTACACTGTTACAAGCTGACAATTGGGGTTACTAGGGTAAATAGAAGTTTTGACCTTGACTGAATTTAAACTGAATATGCCAGAACATATTGGCTTCAAAGATATACATGTTGTTCACAAAGTTTCTATACAATTGCACAGATGGGAGTAGGTAGTTACCAGTTTCACCACCAGGTGGCTGATTCGGGTTACTTAACATGGCAGGTATATAAGAAAGTTCCCTTAAACTTGAATAATATAAGTTTAAGTGCATCAATTTTGAAATAATCCTTATGTATCTGATAGTTATACAAACGAAAATATGTCCACTAAAGGAAATTATTATTTGCCCAATACAAAAAAAGATATTTCACTTTTTGTAATTTTGTAACATGGGCTCTATGGGGAATCTCCCCAAACCTGGAAGTCACATTTTTTACTTCTTTAAACCACATTTCTAGATGCAATTTTACATGTAGACTTCAAATATGACATCCCTTTAGCTAAACTTTGAATATTTAATGAAGTAAATCAAGATTATTTCTACTCGCATCTGGTATATTGCAATACAAAGTCTATATAAAATGTAGAGACTTTATGGACACCCTATACATTATATATTTTGAACTACATGTACTACCAAAAAACAAACTCTAGATTTAAATACAGTACATAAATTGAGCGAGAGGAAGGCTTTGATATTAAGGTATTTTGTCCAACACTTGAATATGTAACTGAAAGTTGAGCTACCTAAATATTTAGTACCATTCCCCTTGATTTTCAATAGAAAGCTAAATGTCTGTTTTTTCTTAGTTGTTTTGCCATGTTACCTTGTATTATTTATCAATTTAGATACAGACTTAGATTTGTAAAGGGGGTTGGCTTATATTGAGAAATGAGAATATAACAAATCAGTTATGATTTTCCAAGCATTTAATATACATGTGATCTCACCAATTCAACTGAGCTGCAAAAATAAGATGTTCAAGTACAAATGATAGATAATCTGGATGATAAACTGACTGACTAATTGAATTGTAAGATGAAAACTAATTGCCCAAAATCACTTCCTAGTTGTATAGTGTATAGTGAATAGTGTAATTACACAATGACTACAGCTGATTTAGCCAGCCATAATCTGTCTATAGTTGAATCACACATTGACTAGCTAATATAGCCAGTCATAATTTGTATTTAGTTTGATCACACAATGAATAGCCTATATAGCTAGTCATAATCTGTCTGCAGCTAAATCACACAATGACTATAGTTGACCTAACCTAGCCAGTCATAATCTGTCAACTGGATCATATAATGACTATAGCTTATATAGCTAACTAGTCACAATCTGTCTATAGATGGATCACACAATGACTTTAATTGACCCAACCAGTCATAATCTGTCAACTGGATCACACAATGACTATAGCTTATATAGCCAGTCACTATCTGTTTTTAGTTGGATCACACAATGACTATAGCTTATACAGGCAGTCATAATCTGTTTTCAGTTGGATCACACAATGACTATAGGTTATACAGCCAGTCATAATCTGTCAACTGGATCACACAATGACTAATGCTTATATAGACAGTCACTATCTGTTTTTAGTTGGATCACACAATGACTATAGCTTATATAGGCAGTCATAATCTGTTTTCAGTTGGATCACACAATGACTATAGGTTATATAGTCAGTCATGATCTGTTTTTAGTTGGATCACACAATGACTATAGGTTATATAGCCAGTCACTATCTGTTTTAGTTGGATCACACAATGACTATAGCTTATATAGCCAGTCACTATCTGTTTTTAGTTGGATCACACAATGACTATAGCTTATATAGGCAGTCATAATCTGTTTTCAGTTGGATCACATAATGACTATAGGTTATATAGTCAGTCATGATCTGTTTTAGTTGGATCACACAATGACTATAGCTTACTAGTATATAGCCAGTCACTATCTGTTTTCAGTTGGATCACACAATGACTATAGCTTATATAGCCAGTCACTATCTGTTTTAGTTGGATCACATAATGACTATATGTTATATAGTCAGTCATGATCTGTTTTAGTTGGATCACACAATGACTATAGCTTATATAGCCAGTCACTATCTGTTTTTAGTTGGATCACACAATGACTATAGGTTATATAGCCAGTCACTATCTGTTTATAGCTGGATCACATGATGACTTAAGTTGACCTTGCCAGTCATAAACCTGGATCACACAAAAACTATAATTGACCTAGCCAGGAGTCAAAGTCTGGTTGAGGTCTCTCTCTTGTTGCTGTTGTCAGTTTGTGTCTACACGTTGGACAAGTACCAGACTGGAAATATAAATGAATAAATAACAATGATAAGTAATCTCTAAGTAGCTGTATTAAACGTTTGCACTAAACGATCCTTCAATTAAAGTGGTGTCATGCTGAACATAAGCTAAAACATTATCTTGAAGGAATCAAAAATAATGTATTGAAATTTTTTATTTTAGACATATCTTTTAAGTTTTAAGTCTGAATATGGTGAATAAATATGAAGCAAAAATGCCTTTTAGTTTTTATTCCATGACTTTATTTCCTGGTAATCATGAACATTTCTGCTCTCGATTCAGATTTAATTTCAACCTTTTGGTAATTTCCATTGTTCAATCATTTTTCAAATCAAAATTCAGATCTTAGAATATGCGAAATCAGGGAAAATACCCCTCTGAGTGCCCTGATGCTATTACTCTCTAATGTACTCCCATCCTCTAAACCTTTTAAAACCAGGCAGTTAAAAACATGATTAATTTTCAATTATTTAGATAGAGTGCAGCTTTGTTTGAATGGTGTCTACTTTTTCAACTACCTGATTTTGGAAAGTTTTCACGTGTGGAGATAAATGAACTAAGAACTGTCAAGAACTTCAAATGCACTGTACTCTCATTTACATGTACAGGGCGTCAAATAAGTATGTTCTCCCCCTTAACTTTTTTCTTTTAAAGTTGTCATGCTTTCCCATATATCATTTTAAAGCAGTAATGAACACTTTCTAATAAAATTGCTACAATGTTTCTTGTAAGTTTGACCATCTTGTAAGTTGACCATCGATTATGTCAAAGCAAGTAAAATTACAAGGGTAGTGAATGAACAGTGAAAAGTTGATACTGCAATTCTGAAGGACAGGGTCGGAAAATTAATCGAAGATCAACCAGAGGAGAAACTTTATTGCCATGAAACATTACTCAAAAATATCAAGAAAGCTTTTAGAAGCCTGGAAAGACCAATATCTCTGTTTGTGAACATTTTGGAATTGTATCCTCGTAGAATTGAGGCTGTCTGAGCTGCTTGGGAGAAACATACAAACTATCAAAAATGTGAAATATGGACATCACTCATCAAGTGCTCTAAAAACTTTTGGATTCAACCAATCGCTCTGAAATTTGGTGTGTGATCAGCAAATTAAATATTCCCTTTAAGATGATATATAATAACCTTGTGTTATATCTAAATTAAACAAGTTAAGGGGGATAACAGACTTATTTGACACCCTGTAGATTGGAGGCACAGCCACGGCAGCTTCTCATTCATTTGCTAGGATTTCATAGCAATCTGTGTGATAAAGTCATTGGATAGAATACATGTGAAATAGATAGATGTTGTGAATATACAACCAAATTTTCATATTTATTACTTTGGTTTAACATGATAAACAGATTTTTCCCACCATTTTTTTTTAAAGTGGCGGCCATCTTGAAAAAATTTCTTGCGTAAAACTATTCACCAATATACATCTTTCCACCAAATATGAAGAAATTTGTCAACCAGTATTTGAGTTATCTTCCGGACAGACAGACTGATGGACAGACTGATGGAGGGCTTCACTATATCCCTCCTGAATTTCAATCGTTGGGATATTCAATAAGTCAAAATAGACCACAATGTCAATCTCATTTACCTTGACTAGCCATGCCTTGATACAGAGTGGGTGGAAGATGTGATTACAAGGCAGCTCTGTGGCCTTCTCACCAGACTCAAATGCACAGAGACAGATTGAACAGGATGTTTCCTTGTCTGAAAATCAGAGACATCAAAAATTAATTTCTAAAATGCATATAACTTTAATTAAGGTAAAGGTATTGATATCATGACAAGAGTATTGTTGTTTCTCATATCTGAGCCCCATTATTTCATAGCAAGATCACAAAATCCAAGAGAAATAAAAATAAAATGGGTCCTTCCCCATTGTGGTTCACATTTATAAATTATATCCACATAAGCAGGTACATACCTAGTAGAGACTTGTCAATCTCTTTGATTGGCAGCTTCTCCATGTCTTCATTGGTTGCAGGGGGTGGAGCTTGATCTCCCAGTAAATCAGGGTAGACACTGGTCATTTGGAATATCACATTCTGAAGTTTTATTATAATCATATATATATAAATATTTGGGTTAACACATTATATATTCAATTTTCAGCAATTACTTGAGTAGTCGTGACGGCAAAGAATTCAGTGCCTTTGAATTTAAAAAACGACTCAGAAAATCTTTCAAAAACAACTCCAAATATCTTCCAAAAATATACTGGACTGTTTCATATCGAATCTTCAAACATGTACTTAATGAATAATATATGAGAATTATAATATAAAGAATTATGACGAGAAAAATTAACATTAGTTTCAAAATTTAATATAATGTAATTCTTTTCTGATTTTTCTTGTTACTTTGTGGTATAATATTGTTTTCGTGTGAAGTATTGTTATCTGTATCAACTGTGACTGATTTTACAAATGATGGGCTATATTCATGGGTGATACACACTATCAATCAAAACTAAGATATGCCATGGAACAAAACAATCTTATCAGTTTACATTGAAGACATTCTTTATAAGTCTTGTCTCAGTATTTTTGAACTTGAATTCCCTATATTAATGCACCTTTCTAAAACAAACCATCCATCCATTTTATTGTAGCAGACATTTTGAAAATACTACAGTATTCAATATATTCCAACTTACTTGGAACATTGTGGTGAGGAAATCACGCCTCATCGTCTCCTGTCTCAGCAGTAGTAAGTTGAGGGGGGTCAGGTCCCCGAAGTTTAGGAATGGGAATGGATTGAAGTCATCATCCGAGTCGTACCTATAACATCATATCATTCACTTCCATATACATGTACATCCCATGTTAGATTTTAATATCGAAAATTGAAATAAGGCCATGACAGCTACTTTGGAGTCATTTAGATATATCAGCATCATTTCTACAGTTCAGAGACTAATGTCCAAGATGTGACACTCATGTTTCATACCTGAGACCAGATTGAGGCTCACTAGGGGCACTGCTTGGGGCACTTTCAGCACCAACAGTTTCTTCCTCTTCCTCAGTCTCCCACTCATGCATGGCTAAAACAAGGTATTAACATGAGGTAATAAAATGCCACAAATGTCTCAAATGGGTAAGTAATTGCGAGTGGCTAAAACAAGGTATTAACATGAGGTAATAAAATGCCACAAATGTCTCAAATGGGTAAGTAATTGCGAGTGGCTAAAAGAAGGTATTAACATGAGGTAATAAAATGCCACAAATGTCTCAAATGGGTAAGTAATTGCGAGTGGCTAAAACAAGGTATTAACATGAGGTATTACAATGCCACAAATGTCTCAAATGGGTAAGTAATTGCGAGTGGCTAAAAGAAGGTATTAACATGAGGTATTACAATGCCACAAATGTCTCAAATGGGTAAGTAATTGCGAGTGGCTAAAAGAAGGTATTAACATGAGGTATTACAATGCCACAAATGTCTCAAATGGGTAAGTAATTGCGAGTGGCTAAAACAAGGTATTAACATGACAAAATGATACAAAATGTCACAAAGTATTTGCAAATGGCTAAAACAAGTAATAATTGCAACTGGTTATTATGAGAGAGTATCTACAGATTGCAAAAAGTGACGGCCAACATCAACCACCATTCTAATCACAAAACATGGTGGTAATAAATATCTATTATAAAAAAGTATAGACAATCATGTCAATCATTTATCGACAAATCAGATTTTCCCAAAAGGTGTTTGATTGTAAATAATTTTACTGATATGAGGTACATTAAACTATTAAGTCTCTCTAATGTGACAAAGGTTGAAATTCAAGACATATAGGAGCGCATGTTTGCATATACAAAATCCTGGAAAACTTTCATTTTAATAAAATTTTATGGATACAGATAAGTTAAGGCAAATTGTTATGATGTAAAATCCCTCTATTAGTTGACAGTTATTAACTCACAATGTGTAAGTCTACGTTGCTGCACACAAAGGGAACATTCACATTCAAATTCATCATCAGCATCCTCGTTTCCACCACTCTCACAATCCTGAAAATATATAACATGATAATCTTGTATTAAGTCTATAGTACAGGTGTCAGGCGAATACAAGGCATTATCATGCAAAATGTCACCACATGCTATTTGTTACAGACACTGAACTTCGAGCACAGGATGCTGAACACAAATGCCTAACACCGTCCACATGAAGTTAGAGACTATAACAATATGTATTATCATTTGTCAATTTCAAATGGATTTTATTCTACTGAACAGAGAAAAGTCTGATAATTCTAGAAAGATATGTAACAACCATAAAATCCTTGTGTAATCCATACCTCATCTAATGACTCTAAGCCAGGAATCTCTTCAGGTTCAGAGAAGTGCACTTCCCCAGAGTCAGAATAGTGTGTAGAATCACTAGAGACTAGATCGGGCAGGGCCTCAAAGTCAGATGCATTAGGCTCAAAGGGGTCGTGCTGCTGTTCTGCCAGTGAATCATCCCCACTTGTACTGTTGATGAGATCTAAATTCAAGCAATAAAAAACTCTAATGGTACAGTACATGTATATGATTATGTACAGTGTATGTCAAAAAATGAACTCTGTACTTATACAGGGTGTCCCGAAAGTATGGGGCCCCCCCTAGGCAGAGGTATTCCAGTGTCCTCATAGTATATGTCATATATCATTTTAAAGCTTATCCAAAGTTACATTGATTTGCCAAGTATCATGGTTTAACTCCCATATGGGAAAAAGTTACAGTCATTTTAAAAGTTAGTGTTTTGTCAAAATAAAGTTCAATTTCACACAACATTACAAGTCAATGAGTCCCCCCTTGGCCATGTTAACAGCAGTAATTATTTTCAGATATGACCTTAAAAGCCCTTTAAATAGGGGTGTGGAATTTTATAACCCTCTTAAAACCTGTTAAGGCACTTTAGAAGAGTTTCCTTAGAGTTTCTACCCTCACCGTTCTCTTTTTCCAACTCAATATCTATCCGACCCGAAAAGAATTGCTGCTGTTTAGATTGCCCGGGAGGACACTTTGACTATTGATTTGGTGTAAAATTGAACTTAATTTTGACCAAACACTAAATTTTGAAATGCCTGTAATTTTTTCACATTTGAGAGTTGAACCATGATACTTGGCAAATCAATGTAACTTTGGATAAGCATTAAAATGATATATGACACATACTATGACAACACTGGTATATGTCTGCCTAGGGGGGGCCCCATACTTTCGGGACACCCTGTACATGTATTATGATCATCAGTCAGTTTTAATATTCTCTTCTCTGTCTTTCGACATCTCATATAAGTCTTCAAATTATACTGCAATTACATGTTACTGCTAATATGCTAAATCTAAAGAATATGGTTCTAAGACCAGGCATACTGCCATTAAAATATAAACAATAAGACTTTCCAGGCATATTGTCATTACACTTATCAGGTATTGAGTATTTACACTGACTAGGCATCCTGTCATT
Source organism: Owenia fusiformis (assembly GCA_903813345.2). Taxonomy (NCBI): domain Eukaryota; kingdom Metazoa; phylum Annelida; class Polychaeta; order Sabellida; family Oweniidae; genus Owenia; species Owenia fusiformis. The sequence continues at coordinate 15,139,886 of CAIIXF020000007.1, read as the reverse complement.
ACACTTACCAGCCATACTGTCATTACACTTACCAGCCATACTGTCATTACACTTACCAGCCATACTGTCATTACACTTACCAGCCATACTGTCATTACACTTACCAGTCATACTGTCATTACACTTACCAGCCATACTGTCATTACACTTACCAGGCATACTGTCATTACACTTACCAGCCATACTGTCATTACACTTACCAGCCATACTGTCATTACACTTACCAGTCACACTGTCATTACACTTACCAGGCATTCAGTCATTACACTTACCAGCCACACTGTCATTACACTTACCAGCCATACTGTCATTACACTTACCAGCCATACTGTCATTACACTTACCAGCCATACTGTCATTACACTTACCAGCCATACTGTCATTACACTTACCAGTCATACTGTCATTACACTTACCAGCCATACTGTCATTACACTTACCAGTCATACTGTCATTACACTTACCAGCCATACTGTCATTACACTTACCAGGCATACTGTCATTACACTTACCAGGCATTCAGTCATTACACTTACCAGCCACACTGTTATTACACTTACCAGCCATACTGTCATTACACTTACCAGCCATACTGTCATTACACTTACCAGGCATACTGTCATTACACTTACCAGCCATACTGTCATTACACTTACCAGCCATACTGTCATTACACTTACCAGTCATACTGTCATTACACTTACCAGCTATACTGTCATTACACTTACCAGGCATACTGTCATTACACTTACCAGGCATACTGTCATTACACTTACCAGCCATACTGTCATTACACTTACCAGCCATACTGTCATTACACTTACCAGCCATACTGTCATTACACTTACCAGCCATACTGTCATTACACTTACCAGGCATACTGTCATTACACTTACCAGCCATACTGTCATTACACTTACCAGCCATACTGTCATTACACTTATCAGGCATACTGTCATTACACTTACCAGGCATACTGTCATTACACTTACCAGCCATACTGTCATTACACTTACCAGCCATACTGTCATTACACTTACCAGCCATACTGTCATTACACTTACCAGGCATACTGTCATTACACTTACCAGCCATACTGTCATTACACTTACCAGCCATACTGTCATTACACTTACCAGTCATACTGTCATTATACTTATCAGGCATACTGTCATTAAACTTATCAGGCATACTGTCATTACACTGAACAGGCATTCAGTCATTACACTCACCAGCCATATTGTCATTACACTGAACAGGCATTCAGTCATTACACTTACCAGCCATACTATCATTACACTGAACAGGCATTCAGTCATTACACTCACCAGCCATACTGTCATTACACTGAACAGGCATTCAGTCATTACACTTACCAGCCATACTGTCATTACACTAACCAGTCATACTGTCATTACACTTACCAGGCATACTGTCATTACACTTACCAGTCATACTGTCATTACACTTACCAGCCATACTGTGATTACACTTACCAGGCATTCAGTCATTACACTTACCAGTCATACTGTCATTATACTTATCAGGCATTCAGTCATTACACTTACCAGTCATACTGTCATTACACTTACCAGCCATACTGTCATTACACTGAACAGGCATACTGTCATTACACTTACCAGCCATACTGTCATTACACTGAACAGGCATTCAGTCATTACACTTACCAGTCATACTGTCATTACACTTACCAGCCATACTGTCATTACACTGAACAGGCATACTGTCATTACACTTACCAGCCACACTGTCATTACACTTACCAGGCATACTGTCATTACACTTACCAGCCATACTGTCATTACACTTACCAGTCATACTGTCATTACACTTACCGGGCATACTGTCATTACACTTACCAGTCATACTGTCATTACACTTACCAGCCATACTGTCATTACACTTACCAGGCATTCAGCCATTACACTTACCAGTCATACTGTCATTATACTTATCAGGCATACTGTCATTACACTGAACAGGCATTCAGTCATTACACTTACCAGCCATACTATCATTACACTTACCAGTCATACTGTCATTACACTTACCAGGCATACTGTCATTACACTTACCAGTCATACTGTCATTACACTTACCAGCCATACTGTGATTACACTTACCAGGCATTCAGTCATTACACTTACCAGTCATACTGTCATTATACTTATCAGGCATTCAGTCATTACACTTACCAGTCATACTGTCATTACACTTACCAGCCATACTGTCATTACACTGAACAGGCATACTGTCATTACACTTACCAGCCATACTGTCATTACACTTACCAGTCATACTGTCATTACACTTACCAGCCATACTGTCATTACACTGAACAGGCATACTGTCATTACACTTACCAGCCACACTGTCATTACACTTACCAGCCATACTGTCATTACACTGAACAGGCATTCAGTCATTACACTTACCAGTCATACTGTCATTATACTTATCAGGCATACTGTCATTACACTGAACAGGCATTCAGTCATTACACTTACCAGCCATACTGTCATTACAATTACCAGCCAAACTGTCATTACACTTACCAGGCATCCTGTCATTATACTTATCAGGCATACTGTCATTACACTGAACAGGCATTCAGTCATTACACTTGCCAGCCATACTGTCATTACACTAACCAGCCATACTGTCATTACACTTACCAGCCATACTGTCATTATACTTACCAGGCATACAATCATTACACTTGCCAGCCATACTGTCATTACACTTACCAGCCATACTGTCATTACACTTACCAGCCAAACTGTCATTACACTTACCAGCCATACTGTCATTACACTTACCAGTCATACTGTCATTACACTGAACAGGCATTCAGTCATTACACTTACCAGCCATACTGTCATTACACTGAACAGGCATTCAGTCATTACACTTACCAGCCACACTGTCATTACACTGAATAGGCATTCAGTCATTACACTTACCAGCCATACTGTCATTACACTGAACAGGCATTCAGTCATTACACTTACCAGCCACACTGTCATTACACTGAACAGGCATTCAGTCATTACACTTACCAGCCATACTGTCATTACACTTACCAAGCATTCTGTCATTTCACTTACCAGCCACACTGTCATTACACTGAATAGGCATTCAGTCATTACACTTACCAGCCATACTGTCATTATACTTTCTAGGCATCCTGTCATTATACTTATCAGGCATGTCCATTACACTTATCAGGCATGTCCGTTACACTTACCAGGCATATTGTGATAACACTTACCAGATATACTGTGACTACACTTAACAGGCATTCTGTCATTACACTTACCAAGCATACTGTCATTACACTGAACAGGTATTCTCTCATTACACTTACCAGGCATACTCTCATTTGTATCTGGAGGGTGTGACTGGTCAGCTGAGCTTTCATCTAGGAATGGTATGGAATCACTCTCACTCTCTGAGTGTCTTCTCCCTAATGAAAATAACAACTACAGATTAGTTTCTATGAAGCACAGTTTTGGTATAACAGGCAACCTCTGGACAGGTTAATAATGTAAATAAAAACTATAGATAGGCTTCCATGAACCAATGTTTTGGTATACTTGTCATATATTGAAGTTTTTTAACAGGCAACCTCTGGACAGGTCAATAATTGTACACTAATAACATTATAACATATTATAAGGGATTATGTGGCAACTCTACTTACTTGCAGACTGTTTTCCTCTCCCTGTGTGAGTAGAAGGCAGTTCAAGAGAAAATCCAGCCTGACATTGGTGCCTGGTGAGCCTTTTCTCTGTATGGGCCTTATGCTCATCAAGTGCATCTCTCTCTGTATCTAAAGCTGCCTTGTAAGCCTCCTGAGAATGTTTTCTTGACATATTTTGGTTATCGTATTGTCCACATACATATGATGTCCTTTTTGATAAACCGGATGTGGATGATTTGGCTGACTTGCCTTTTCTATGTTTCACTTTATGATGACAATGTGAATTCTCTTGAGCTAATACTGTGCGACTGTGTACTGCTGGATTAATGCCTGACTCACAAGAAGAAGACACAAGTTGTGGACAGGGTTCATCATCTGAGTCATGACTATCACATTCACAAGTGTTATTATATTTAGATGCTTCCCTCTCTTCCAATGATCTCTTAACTGGCTGTTTGCTACTCTTAATACCAGTTGTATGTTTCTTAGCACCTTTAAGTTTTGGCACATGTCTAGGAGAATTATCTGGTTCTGATATACCAGATAATATTGCACTGTCCTTCAGAGAGCTTGTGTAAAACCCATTCTCTGCCATTTGTTTCATTCTTTTTGTTTTTGGATCATCAGGTATAGCTATACCATTTAGTATGGAGTTATCTCTTAGAGCACTGGTATAGAACCCATTACTGGACATCGATGGTGCACTTACTATGTTGTTTTGACTAGATTTTTTCAGCTTTGGTTTATGTTTTGTTGATAATTTTTGATGCTTTGGTTTCCTTAAGTAAAGTTCGTCATCACTACTTGAAGCATCTTGTACATTTCTTGGCACTTTTTCTCCTCTTTTGTTACATGTCGATGACATGCACTCATTTCTGCAGGGTTTCTCACTGGAATTGGAGCTCTCTTCTCCCTTGAATCTCTTGATCAAGTCCTTGTAATATGAGACAGGTCTAGGTGTGCATGTTTGCTCTGTCGTGGAATGCCTTTTAGATCCCTTATTTTTATTAGCTTTGGCACGTTTCTCTTGCTTTCTAATTTGCAAATCATGCTGGTTGACAATATCAGCTACTGATCGAGGGAGCGCATTGATACTATTGTTTATTGCACTTGTGGATGGAACATTGTCCCGTGTTTTGTTATAGTCCTCTAACATGGCATTCATCGGGTCCTCTCCTGGGCTTACTAGAGTTGGAATGGAAGAGGTTGAATTATTGGATGTTGTAGTTTCAACTTCATATTCTCTGAGTGCTCTCCTTAGGGCCTCGCCTGCTACCCTCCAATGAGTAAATGGATCCATGCTATCACCAGAAGTGTCCATATTATCTACATTATTCTGTGCCTCTTTAACAGTTTTATTTTCTTTTACATTGCTATTAGATGCATTTTGTGGCAAGGAAGGTTGTGGCATGAATTCGGAACTAGGACCACCACTGGACCAATATTCATTGTCTTTCATAAGTGTCTCAGATATTATGCTATTGACAATGGTATTCTTCTCAGGACCTGTCTCCATTGTAACTTCAACTTGATGTTTGATTCCTTCATGGATAAAACTAGACTCAGTTTGACTTGATGTAGAGGGCATAGCTGAAGTACCTGAAGGGTGATGCAAAACTGATGCGTGTTCTGCAGTATATTTTGATCTATGCACTGGTGCTATAGTTTGTCCTTCAATCTTGCTATCTATAGGATTCGTCAATGTATCAGTATTACATTCAGTGCTTGAGCTACCCAGATGTTTTGTGTCTGTTTCCATCTTACCATTATTGTTCAACTGATATCTATGTTTAACTTGATCAACTTTGTCTATTCTTTGGAGCACACACTGCAGTCCAGTTTCTGCCAACATTGGCTTCACATCATTAACAACCACAAGGTCATCAGCTTCTACAGAGTTCCTAGTATGGGACAGCACATCTTTATTATTGATGGATTCCTGAGCTAGAGTCTCTAAGGCAACCTTGTGGTGGTCAGGTATCTTTGGTAGGTTCTCCTGGGAGGGAGTAAGGGGCTCCTCCTCACTCCCTGACTGGGCACTACACAGGTTTCCCATGTTTAATGACATTCAGAGAGCATGAATATCTGCATGTGGATGTGGATGGTCCTAATTCACTGAAATAAAAAGTTTACAATACATGTACTATTAAACGAAGGCCAAATCTCTTTCACAAGATGAAAATAGTTTAGGTTAACAAAACTACTGCTCTGAAAATAGACCCTTAATAATTCTTAATATGACCCATTTTAGATGCATAGATTCTATTTAAAAATTCATATATTCTTCTACTCTTGTGTATCTGATAGTTCTACAAATTGAAACATGTCCAATAAAAGATTTATTATCCGTCCAATACAAGAAAAGATATTTCACTTGTCATGATTTTATAACATGGGGTGTCGTCTATGGGGAATCTCCTCAACCTAGAAGTCACATTTTCAAGGAAAGTAAAATTTTCAATATTGATAAACACTTTTTAAACCACATTACTAGATGTAGATTTCAAATATGATATCAATTTGACTGAATTTGGACTTTTTAATGATGTAAATCGAGATTATTTCTACTTGCATTTATATTAGTCTACAATGCACTTATGCTCTGTATTTTTGACATTATAATAGATTTCAACCAACCTGAACCTTTGGTGTATAATTTATTTATGTATGTATATTAAGAACCCAAAGCAAGAAATACAAGACCTTTACATGCATGTAAGCAAAATACATGTTCCACAGAAAATGTTTCCTGTATATAATGTTTCTATTCAAGTTACCTGTGTTTCCAGCAATGTTCTCTCTGTATCACTTTAATTCGCAACTTCAACTCTGTTTTCTATCATATTATATTTTCACTGAAATTTAGTTTTCAACTCTACAGTGTATCTTCTCTTTTCTTATTCCCAAACTTAAATGACACATTTCATCTCACATGTGCATTCTCTTATAACACCTCAGAACAAAAGTACCTGATAAGTGGACTTTAATTGGCTGATTATCCATAATTACAGGTAACATGTAGCAATATTAGATTGTGACTCAGATAAGTAACTTTTGATGTGGCATTGTTTTGATAGAGATATTCAGATAAAGCATACCCTTTGCATTCGTTTGACTTCACTTCTTAAAAGAGAGCTTCGTCTTCACTCTTTCAAACTAAAATAAACCTGTGAACTCACCGCGCCAATCAGTGTTCGTCGGCCAAATTTGACCGACGTTCTATATATGGTCATTCCTTCTGACGTCATCGTTGAGCCCGGAATTGACCAATGACATGCGCATATTTAATTAGAACGCATTTGGCGTATGTTTTTCAAGCTCACTGATTGGTGGAAGAAAGGTCAGCGTGTAGGTCAATAGTGATTTATTACCCAAACTGTCACCGATACCCGTTGTGGGGGTGGGGCTACTAAACTGTACTATGGTCTTTACTAGGCAGAGTGTAGTTTAACTAGACTCTGCACGCAGGGTAGATAAAGCATGGGCTTTCAACAGAAAATCAACATGAAAGTGTATTGTAGAAACTAACATCATTTAGACAGATGAAAGAAATAGACTTTAAAAGGATATGAAACAAGCAGAACTTTTAAATTACACTAAAAAAGGATTTATGATTAATTATCTATACTTTCATACTTATAGTTCATGAGAAAGCCCATGGTTTTAGTTATCTTCTATTTGTTTGAACAGATTTTGACAGGGTGATGCGATAGGATGGCACTATGCACAATTTACTATCATCCCCCCAGCCAAAAATTATTCAAAATCATGCACTTTTCTTGATTTTGGGCCGAAATTGGTAAATTAGACACCCGGGATTAGACCCTCCCCAAAAAAATCTTAAAAACTGTTAGCAAAACTGCAAACTCATCTTTTGTAGTTTGATAGGATTGTGACTATTTTGATATCCAGGACTTCAGTCCCATGCTTTCGGGGAAGGGATTCGACTTGTCAATGAATTTAAAAGCAAAATATTTGAAACATATTCGATCTCAATATTTTACATGTCTGTAGTGCTAAAAGGTCCTGTTGACTTAATCTTCTTCCAAATATATTCCAGCCTTGCATAACATATATAGAGGATATCCTATGATTTTTGATTCATGGATAAAAATGGTATTCCTCAAAAATCATAGAGAAATCTATGAAATCTATCTATCTACACAATCTGAGAAAATCATAGGATATCATATTTATCCCATGGTCACTATTTTTGTAGGGACTTAAAATAATCTGACATAAAAGTTGTTGCTTTCTAATTCTTTTCTAATTTTTTCATTTTATTTTCTGTGAACTTATTCTTTCAAAATGATTGTATGAAAAAATTTAACTAGTTTTTACAAGAGGAGGGAAAGCCCCAGAGTTTAAAGATGACAGACATAATTACCTCTCTTGCTTACCACCTTCGTTCGTTCGAATTTTCATCGGCTAGTTATCAAATACTACACTTCGATGGGATGTTTAAAATTGATATAGGCATATTCCGTACACCTTTCTTTATCTTGATGTGAAATGAGATGCTATGATATTGGTTAACACGCCAGAAATGAAGATAATATTATTCGAAGCATAGTTCGAAAACTTTGAAACCGCCATTGATGACGTCATTTGTTTGTCGACTTTTGACCAATCAGCGACGATGTGATCTCAATACAGATTTACATTATAAGCGTATGTCATCTTTGAACCCTGGTGTTTCTCCCCCTCTGAGTTTTTACTGAGCACATAATCTTGGAACTATATTGTTGCAGATCAAACAGACAAGTGGTTATTTGGCACCAAATTCAAGACTAATGTAATTGTTAGTCAAGTGAATGTTTTTTCTGCCAAATTCCAATATGGCGTTTTCTGCTCAGACATTTTCATAAATCTCTGGAGGTTGTCCGAACCTAACTCATTCTCAAAATTCATTTCGTTCATTGCGTATCTCGCTCCTAGCAAACCACCATATTGGAAATGGGTCGAAAAAACATTCACTCGATGAACAATTTACAAGTCTTGATCGAAAAAGAAGTATTTCATCGCTCCAATACTTGCACGGATTGATGATACTGATGTGAGACACAGTAAGAGACCAAAAGTAAGCCGCGGATCTCATTATTCATGTTTTAAAGGTCACTATTATTTATTCAGCTGTCCAAGTACGCTTTGGGAAAGCTATTATATCAAAATCCACATAGCTTTCGCAGGAAGTAAGGCTAGATCTATTCTAGTTCAACAAGTTAAACCCAATACCACGGCTTTCATTTATTAATCTGGGGGTCATTGACAGAACTTTCGCAAAGTTACAAATTCGCAATTCAATTGTTAATTTTACGAATTTGGTAAATGTGCATTAACAGAACTTTTGTAAAGTTACGAACGATTCGCAAAGTTACGAAAAAATGACGTCACATGTGCTTTCGTTTGTAATAGCACCTCAGACCCTTTCATAACTTTGCCAATGGCATATTTCTCATCCAATTCTCATGTAAGGTATACAGGTTGGCAAAAAGAAATTGTTCTTTATATGCATGCTAAGTTTCAAGCTAAAATATCCACCTATTCTTACATGATAAGCAAATATGTTCCTGAGCTGGGAATCTTTGAAATCGCGGAGACAGGTTTAATCACAGCGCGCAATGATATCAAATGACATCATATGTTTATTTGTGCTAAATAATGATATAAGATGACGATTTGAAATTCGTTTACGAGCGATAAAACTTAAGAATGACTTACGAAAGTGTTCTGTTAATGGCTGATTTGTAACTTTATGAATTCGTAAGTCATCCGTAACTTTTTAAATATTTACGAATTTCATAAAGTTACGAATTACGAATTCTTAACTTTGCGAAAGTTCTGTTAATGACCTCCTGAATGTAATTGTTGACGTGATTGGGTTTAACTTCCAGGCTATGCTTTTATTGGTTGCAAATTCTCACTATCAGCTGCCATAGGCCACCATTAAATTTTATGCATCAAGGGCCGAATAGGCAAGGACGTTAAACCTAGGACGGGCCACAAGATATCTCAGATAAGAAATAAGGCCTAGACTAGGTTTAACTTGTTGAACAAGATCTATCCTAATTCCTAGCCCAATTAGGCCTACAGTTGGGGACAAAAAAAGGTCGATTTTCGATCACCATTTCCTAATTATGGTGGTCTGAAAGCCCATAATTTCCAATATTGTCTAGATACATATCCCTTAAAATTTGTATATTTTACATTTTGTATAATCTCATCCACTGATTTATGGCCTCTTGTAAATTCTCTTATTTTTAACATGGGAAATCCTCACTTCAGCAAATCCACCTGTCATTTATTTATGTCCCCACTTTAGAATTTTTCCAGAGATGTTCAATTTCAAGACGAATTTTATAGATGTAATTTGAATCTAACAGCAGACATTGTGGTTCATTGTCATAGTATGATACTCCATCTGATGTGAGAGATGAAGAAACTGACTTAAAGAGGAGTCTAAAAGCAAATAATCATAATATTTATGGAAACTTACATTTTCCTTTCCAGCCCAACCGGAAGTCTTCAAAAGTTGATACTAGATAGAACCAAAATACACCCCGGTAAACGTAAATCTTTGTTTTTCAATCTAAAAAACATAAATGTCTATTATATTCTCTTAGAAGTATTTCGAAAATTACTAACATAAATAGATATAGATGATCATAGAGAGGATTGAACCAATGCTCTTCTCTATGGCATTTGCGCATGTGTGTACTTCTTTGCGCAAATTTCTTTATCTATCCAACTTGAGTGAAATTCAGAGATATTTTGATATTATTGACACTTTCATACCGAATCAAACTATTCAAATCACAAATACTGTAACTATTATCCATAAAAATAAGATGAATCAAATTAAGTCGAATGTTATTATTTCCCGGGTGAAATTCTAAGATCTCGCCTTATGTTGCCCCATCAATCAAAATGGCCGGAATAAATTCGCACAAAATTACTTGGATCCTCGCATTTTTATCGTTTATCAGCATTTTACAGCTTTCAACAGCATTTAAAGGTAAGAATATTTTAATTTTAATATATGTTGAATCTATTTCGGTGATATGTTTCGAAATCAATGGAGTTTTTACAGTTGAAATAAGTTTGTAAACAATATGAATTTCTCGGACCAGGTCAAATTATTCGAAAATTATGAAACAGGTAAGACAGGTAAATCTAGGACAGGTGAATTTTATCTAAGTCTTATGTGAGAATCGATGAGATGTTGGTGTAGTAAATATTATTTTTGAAGATTAATGGTTGAGTTCTGTTGAAAGCCCATGCCTAGGAGACACCTAAGACTCATTATCTCAAGGATTGAATCAAAAAATGAAGCAAAAGTTTTGCTAATAAATAATCCATAAATCTCGATGTAATTTTGCCTGTTAAATCTTCATGCCTCCGCCATTTGCTTTTCGAAAGGGACATGTTTACCTCCAAATGATTTAAAGATGATCTTTAGATCTATTAACTTCTTGAAAGCAAAACTCAATCAAAGAAATACATGTATATCGTAAAACCTGTATAATTTGCAATTTTTTGCCGAGAAAAAATGTTCAGTGTTAGGGGGTGATCCAAAAGTCTAATTTTTGGGTTTTTTGATAAAATCACTTTAAACTTTCCAATAATAAAGACCAACAACCTAACTACTTTGTGTATTAATTTCATGGAGAAATGATATGTTTTATGTAGTTTTCTAGATAGTTTTTAATATAGGGACCCTGCTAACCGGAACGGTATTCGCACATGACAACTTTCAGCTTTAATGTTGCCGCCATTTGACTTGTTTCACAAGTATTCACCACTATCTTTCTTTGAATTTAGAATGTTAAACCATTTTAGTTTACTTCCTTTGTTACTAGGCAACCAATTAATTGTGTTTTAATTATAATGTCACATATGACAAGATGTGACATATATGTCAAATTCTAAGAAAATGACATTAGACAAGCAACCCTCATTCAGTATCATTTTTGCTTCAAGATGGCTGCTGAAATGCAGAACATAAAAGAAATCAAAGTGGAACAAATAATACTACAAGATATTCTCACTATTATTGATATTATTGATTGATATGGCTCCGTGTGATTTTCTTCATTTTCTCAAAGTTGAAAGGATGGTTGAAAGAAAATGTTTTTTTACTCATTGGATGAGGTTTAGAGTGGTACTCCAGCAGCATTTGTATCACATAAGGAATGGCGGTTTCATAAATGTCTTCCATTCATTGGTAAAGCGGTATGAAAGATGTGTTCAAATTCGTGGAAAATATGTTTTAAAGTAGGTCTTAATATGTGAAGATGATGATGGCAGATGACACTCAGATTGAAAATTGGAAATTCTCTCATATTATGACTGGTGTTAGGTTGTGCCATATTGCCATATTATAACAGTTGTGGCGTGATTTGCTATTAAATACCATTCCGGGTGGCAGGGACCCAGTGTTAAAAATATTTACCAAAAAGCTAAAATATATTATACACAAAGTTGTTAAGATGTTGATCTTTATTATCGATGAAAGGTATTCAATAAGAAAGTTTTACTGTAATATATATATAATATATAAACATAGATCAGGCCTGTAGCCAGAATTTTCCAAGGGAATTCACTTTTCCAAAAAATTCTAGTGAAAAACTGCATGATTTTGAAAGAAATATTGGCCAGGGGGGGGGGGGTTCGCCTGTGGGTGTTTATTTGATAAGAAATTGATAATCAATGTGAATTAATAATAAAATAATAAATAAATAGTTGTAGTTGACAGTCAATGTTCTCATCTTTATTGTACTCTAATAATCACATCGTAATTACATCATAATACCTTACAATCAATTTAAATTATGTTAAACACAACTTTTTGCTCTGTCCAAGTCTATGTATAATTCACTTTCAACCAAGATGTATGTACAATTTTGGTTTTTGAAATTATAAACATTTAAATTATTCTCAAAAATCTCACCATGATATGAATGTTTTAAAGAGCAAAGGCCCTTGCAAAGAAATTGAATTAAAGTGCTTGCCTTGTCATTCTAGATTCTCTGATTAAACCCATTTGGTTGTCTTTTTGGTTCACACATTAGTTTTTTCAATTATAGAATTGAATGCGAATAAATTGGTCCCTTGGACCTTTTTCCAAAAATCTTTATTTATAACCTGGAAGGGGGCTATATATACAGAACACTGTGATATATTTTATTCTGCACGGTCATACCTCGAGTCAATATAAACATAAAATAGCTTTGATTAACAAACACAGTACATGGCTCATTCAAGAATGATTTACCATAATCAAATAAAACACTTTATGAAACAGCGTGTACCTTGTACACACCCTTTATTATGATTTATCAGAAAACACAAGTGTTATATCAGTAGAATTTTCTCAGTATTTCCTGATGATATAATAAAGATGGTTCTTAGATGCGGGCAATATTGGGACCATTATGCAGATTAATTAATTGCATGACAAAAACATCTACTGATAAAAAGCTTGGGTCAATAATGATATCTACTGAAGTTCATTTAGAATAAAAAGATTTACAGCAGGAAAAGTGAGAACAAGTGTAAATTTATTTTCTAATTTTATTCCTTATTATGTTGAGGTCGATATGGTCTTAACTCACAGTTTTTGTCATGTTATATGTCAGATACGCTCGTAACTCACAAATTGTCTTGGAAAAGATAATAAGAAAAATACAGCTAGAAATATATCATCTTCTGTTCCAATTATACATCATGATCTCGGACTTACAGTCGATTACTTTCAACAGTATAAGCATTTTTATGTCACTACCCCAAGATAGAAGTGGTGACATATTGTTAAAGTCTCCAATTTTTCATGGCGTCAGTTGGTGTTCAGCATGTGTAAAATCTAACAAATGGCAGGTGGTGATATTTTGCTTGTCTATTGTCATTGTAGTCAAATCATTGTAAACAATGTGTTAACAAACTTTAAGACATTCTGGACAAAGATTCGACTTTTGGTCAGTCATTTGTCCAATGCTGATGCCCTCTTACCCATACTGCTTTTAAGGTGAGCTGGGTGTAAGAAGTTTAGGACCTGGTTCGAGTATGATGTAAACAAAGGTTCAGTTAAAAATCATATCACCAAATTTACTAGTCTACCTAATATGAATATTATGATTCATGCTCATGTTTTAGGTTCAGTACTAAGTATATACATGAACACTTTAAATCATGATTAACTGATTATAAAACATAATACCTGACGTACATTATACATTAAGAAGGGGCAATAATAGTACCTGGGTTCACCTGTAGTTAAGAGCTTGTTTACAGTCAGATTATTGGCAATACACACGATGTAGTAATAATTCATTCTATTCCAATGCCAACCAGTGACAATGTCAGTTTAACGAGTGTGTTGCTATTCAAATGTTACTTTGTAAAGTTCACTTCACCACTTCCTCTGGTCTAGTGAATATAAGATAGTGGGTCTAGAGAGAAGAGTATATTTAATATTGATGAAATGCTATTATGAATAATTAATTGTTTATACTTGAGTTCAATAATACATGTACATAATTGTGATGAGCAAGTAATATCAGTGTGATTTTTCCTTTTGTGCATAAATTCTCTAGAATTAGTCCAAATATTCCAATTTCTCCGATTCTCAACTGACAAGAACATATTCAGTATTGATTTTCAACTGGGGTAAATATTTCCCTTACTAGAGACAATATATGGAAATAAATATGAATACATGTAATAACATGTTACCAAGATTAGATAAGGGTTGTGTTATCCTTGTGTGTCTATTTGTGAATACTTTACAGAATGACAAATATTTATGTTAACAAGATAACCAGTGTTTACCATCATCAATAAATTACCATCAATTGCACTGTATATCAAATACACTGAACTAATTTCCAAATGGCATTATCCCAATCAACATTGAGTAAGGTTTCCTGAGCTTAATTCATTTCTCTACAATTTTTCTAGGAGAAAAGTACTGAACTATAATGATTGCAGAACTTATTTTCAAAATATGAGCAAAATATAACCAACCATTAATTATATAAAATAGTTATAGTGTTCCCATTAGCCCAAGTAAAAGCAGACTTTCAGGTTCTAAGTCTGCTATAACAAAATGTTTCTATTTGCTTTCTTTATAGTTAATAATATTCTATTAAGGCATTCTAGGTCATGTAATTTCTCGCTCATGGATCTGCATTTTGTAGCATCAGCTAAGTTATTCCTGACAAATAATTCTAAACATTTACAATAACTATGGGCTCCTCTTGAAACCCCATGCAATAACCCAAAGCTGTGATTAATATTTTTACCTTTATCATGTCAGCTCTGAGTTAATTACTTAAGAAGGTTTTTGCCATTCAATTTGTATATATTTTATTTATATAGGTATGGCACATAACTAAGCATTATCACCACCTTACACAGACTGTGTACAGTATTAATACTAGTTTAGGAGACTTATATTTTACTATTATTATATGCTACGACCCCACTTATGTTGTGGTCATACGCGCGAACCATCGGTCAGTCAATGTTCCTACAACGTTGGAGAAAATACTACGCATTGCCCTCTGCACTAATACCTACCTCGTTACATTCCTGAGTATTTAAGGATTCTTTTAATGCATTTGAATCACCAATTGAATAGGTCAAAGGGCAACAATGCCTGTAGAGAGAAAATAAGAGCTGTTAAGGCAACATTTGGCTTAAGCATCTTCTTTGACATACCTGTTTTTTTGGCCTATGGGCCATGTAAACCAGCATAGAATATGCAAATTAGATAGATACATATATGTATACATACATATATCTATGTATTCATGCATATATATATTATATGCCAGCACAGAATATGCAAATTAGATAGATACATACATTATTATATGTATTCATATATATGTATGATATATATACAAGCATGGAATATGTTAATTAGATAGACTAGATACATATGTAGAACTAGATACAGAACAATTAATGTATTAGTTGGCATAGCATATGTTAATTAAATAACAATAATTCATGAATATCTGAGATATCTATGAATATGCTTTAATTTATGAGATATATGTGTATTGTATACATGTTATATATATATGTATTTGTATATATCTTCTAAGCTGGTCCCCAGTCCCCAGTTCCCAGTTTGAGATATCTATATGCTATATATAATATGTATGTATTTGTATGTATCTTTTTAAGAAGGTCCCCAGTCCCCAGTTCCCAGTTTGAGATATCTATGTTTGTGTATATATGTATTTGTATGTATCTTATAAGTTGGTCCCCAGTCCCCAGTTCCCATTTTGAGATATCTATGTCATATGTATGTATGTATCTTCTAAGCTGGTCCCCAGTCCCCAGTTCCCAGTTTGAGATATCTACGAGAACATTGACAGAATATGAAATGAATATAACATCGTAACAAAAAAGTACAATTGTAAATCTAATATGTACGTGTATTAAACATTGACAGAATATAAAATTAATATTCACACCTTTCCACATTTAGTAAAGAAAATCGATAATTTCCGGCGCGCTGATTGCTTGTATGCAAATGAGTCAAATCAATGATGTCAATGCCTGAAAGTTTTGAAGAATTAGTACAGCCAGCATAGGAATATTTTCAATTAACTGCAATAAAAAGGATTCTATTTGCCCAATGCACTAATTATTTTTAGTCAAATATGAAATATGGACGGGGCACTTTCATTCCGAATCTTATGTAATTTAATTTAATCATTTTTTGACAGAGCTATTGTTTATTAAGACTTCTCAGATCAGCCTCACATTCCCGGGCTCACATGTCTCGTGTGATTGTAAACAAAAAATGTAAATTGAGAAGCTAAAAATGACTCAGTTAAATTATTTGATAGTGGTCATACAATATCCTGTTAAATGGTTATTATGTTGTAGTAAGAAATTCCATCAGAAATTCACCATGAGTAACATTCGCACAAAGCGTTACCTTTTGGTACTTATTCGCCATCAGCGATGTCAATAATGATCAGCAATGTCAACATATCATCAATAAACATTGTATGATATACGCTCTTTCTCTGAAATCTTCCCAGTGATCATTAATCAAAACCGATCATCACATAACTAATTTATCCTATGAAAAGTGAGGTTTTACAAGTGAAGTTTTCAGGACACCCTGCATATCCAGGTTTTGTTTATTAAGCATTCTCATTCTCATTATTTTCAAGAAATCCATCATCATTTTGGTTAAGAAAATTTATACGGTCTGCTGGATCTATTTTGATACGCAGCGGGAAATATACATTGGAATATATATGTTTACTTGGATGTGTTACAGGTATATATTACGGGATCTGTTTGAAGGTTTAAAAAAGGGAAGGAGCATCCACTTAATCAAAAATTCGAGAAAATAGATGTGGGAATCTTTGAGAGAACAGGAAAATCTACCCACGGCCAAGAAAACAAAACTGGACATGAATATTCTAAAATTTTTCCACGATTGAACAATGTGAACCAGATGACCAAGATTGGTATGGGATAAACATATTATCCTATAGTCAGTTCAGGATATTGGGATTATCCTTGGCCAATATAATATATTTTCCCTCTGGAGCTAGCTGCGGCCCTCGGACAGATATATTATATTTACCTCGGGATAATCCCAATATCCTGAACCTCATATAGGATAATCTCTATTATGTCACGCTCCTCCAAGATATCAATTCTTTATCCCATACTTGGACGTGTTACGGGTACATAAAGCCGGTTTGTAAAAACTTATATTTTCATCAGCGGGCAGATATAGCTTTACGTCCCGCTCCGAGCGGTCAGATATAGTATATCTGCCCGCTACGTCATTATCGCTGTTCCCGTATTGGTTCTTTTTTGTAACGTTCGCATACTGTAAACCACAATGGAGAAAAACGCAGACAATTGCGATCTGTTTGATGCGTTAAAGAAGGGAAGTAGCAGTATACTCCATTTATAATCAAAGATTTGAACATTTTAAAATAATTCTACGGTTGGTTGCGAAGTTTCTGAACTTTGGCCAATTGAACAATGTGATTGGTATGGGATAAACAAATCATCCTATAGTCGGTTCAGGATATTTGGATTATCCCTTGGCCAATATAATATATCTGCCAGAGGGCCGTAATATCCTGAACCTAGAAGCTAGAAGCTTCAAACAAAATGCATTTTAAAGCTCTTTTATTGGTCATCGTCCCTACCTCCTGGCTACGCCTATGATAGGTATATAGGTCAAAAATGGTAAGCGGCAATGGTCATAGTATGTCTAAAAATATAAGTGATTCCAATGTAGAAATTCTATACTTCATATTTCATTACAGAAATTTTAACTTTACTCCAGACTTGACAGAACTTTAACTTTTAAGAACTCTTTAAAATTGTCTTTGAATTATCCATTGAATCAGCCTGAAATCTATCTTCTAGAGGAAAACAGTTAATCCAGTCAAGACTACAGTAATGTCTTATCTTGATACTGATTTTAAATAGAGAGTCAATTTCAGAGGCTTTCAGTCTAATGTATTTCAATGTATTATGAATTCTCTACCTTTTCAATATATTGAAGCAAAATTAGAAAAAAGTAAAACAAAAACCCCCAAAAATAGATAAAAATCAAGATAAACATTTTATTTCATCAACACTTTTTTAAAATCAACCAAAATTTCCTTTGTACAGAGATGACCATTAAATTGACAATATGTAATTTTTAGAATTTTTTGATGACTGATTTAAGAGAAAAGTGTGTTCAAAAAGTTCACCATATCAATACCAATCCTTTACAGGTTCTCCTAAATATCCAGGATGTTAACTCTTCAGTCTAAATGGAAAGGTTAAACATGTGACTAGGATAACAAAAAGGTCAATCTTTCTAATTTTCACATATTTTGTTATATATCAGATAGACATAGAAGTTCTACCTAAATAAAATCTGGCTGTTCTTGGATTTTAAAGTGTTATGTAAAGATGATAACTTAATGACTATTAGATGACTCTTCCACCTACACCAGTCCAGTCTATACCATTAAACATGTAATAAGAGAAGTTAATATACAGGGTGGTCCAAAAAAGTGAACCCCTGCAACAGGCTATATTTTCCTTAATACTTGCATGAATAGACTCATATTATCACATGTTCGAGAAAAAGGTCTAAAATTCTGGTTGATGCCATCATTTATTCGCTGTCTTAAATTTTGAAGAAATCACATCTAAATGCGGTTTTATATAGGATTCTTCTCAGTGTATATTGCTATCAACTCATAAAAGAGAATGGATCAAGATGAATCTTGAATGATTAAAATTTACTTTAAAATAGTTTACGTACTTTAACATAGAGATCTCGAAATGGGAACTGGGGACCAGCTTAGAAGATACATACAAATACATATATACACAAACATAGATATCTCAAACTGGGAACTGGGGACTGGGGACCTTCTTAAAAGATACATACAGATACATACATATATATATAGCATATAGATATCTCAAACTGGGAACTGGGGACTGGGGACCAGCTTAGAAGATACATACAAATACATGCATATTATATATAACAATATAGATATCTCAAACAGGGAATTGGGGACTGGGGACCTTCTTAAAAGATACATACAAATACATACATATTATATATAGCAATATCTCAAACTAGGAACTGGGGACTGGGGACCAGCTTAGAAGATACATACAAATACATACATACATATTATATATAGCATATAGATATCTCAAACTGGGAACTGGGGACTGGGGACCTTCTTAAAAGATACATACAAATACATACATATTATATATAACAATATATAGATATCTCAAACTGGGAACTGGGGACTGGGGACCAGCTTAGAAGATATATACAAATACATACATATATAACATGTATACAATACACACATATCTCATAAATTAAAGCATATTCATAGATATCTCAATGTAGGATATTCATGAATTATTGTTATTTAATTAACATATTCTCCGCCAACTAATAAATTAATTGTTATGTATCTACTGTAGTTCTATATATGTATCTAGTCTATCTAATTAACATATCCCATGCTTGTATATATATTATACATATATATAAATACATATAATAATGTATGTATCTATCTAATTTGCATATTCTGTGCTGGCATATATAGATATATGCATCTGTATACATATGCATATATGTATCTATCTAATTTGCATATTCTGTGCTGGTTTACATGGCCCATAAGCCGTTTTTTTTTTAAAATGTATGGATAAACTATCAATTTCAGCATTAAGAAGGGTAAATTTAGTTCAAAGCCTCAAAAAGAGGAAATCCACTTTATATTTTTAAGATCCACCATGTTTCAAGAGGAATATCAGCTGCAATAATGTTTATCTAGGGAATTTCTTTGTAGATAATGAAAATAGATGTAAGTCTTAATGAAATATCCAAACTTAAATACATTTTGATTTTTGACAGTGGTCCATGATCGTTGAACAGAAACTCTGTACTAATTGTTGCACCTTTAATTGGCAGAACGAAGAGATTTTTGTTTTACACGGGGAATATTTCAGCATTTTTCAAGATGTCAGAAGGGGAATCCCCTTTTACTAGATTGAGGAATATTGGGATAAAAAACGAAAATTTTTTCTTTCTGCCGATTAACCTATACAATTGTAGATTTAACTGCGTGAAAAGAATTCTAATACTCAGTTATTTAGTTAAATGTAGTCAAATCACTAATCGTAAGGGTTAATCGGCAGAACGAGGAAATTTTAGTTTTTAATAGCAAAATTTCTCCATCTAGACTAGAGGTTTGACCTGAGGATTCCCCTTATGACATCTTGAAAAGCGCTGAAATATTTCCCAATGTAAAATGAAAATCTTATTCTCCCATGTTGAAGAAACACTGCCTGAACAATCTTTGGCGCACAGGACTATAAGTCCTGGGATTTGATAAATTTTACTATATTGACTAGGGCCATAGTGTCGAATAATGAGTTTGTAATACTTTGTTTTCAATAGGTGTTGATAATACAAATAACCTCATTTCAGTGGGCATCTTGGCCAAATTTTTTTTTAATTGGTATGATCATCTTGTGTATTCCATGAATCTTCCTGTTGCATTGACGATATGCTTGACAATAAGCTAACTATCAATATGATGGAGTTGTACAAAACACTTAATAATATTGAGCTTCTTCAGTCACCATGCTCTTCTTCAGTGGTTCCCATAACAATCAAGAAATACAAGAGAGGTGTGTATTATGTAATAGAAATCTATCCTTCAAATTTCCTTGAGGTTAATATGTTCAAAGTGAGAATCATTAGGCCTATATATTTTTGTGACCCATTACTTAATTAACTCTTTGAAAAGTCAAACCTACACCCTTTATTTAAATAATAATGTTTTTTATTAATTTCTTGAGGTTTTTCTTTGTCTCAAGAGTTCTAACTTTGATTGATGACTCGATCTATTAATCGAGCAGCTAATTTAAAATGCTCATGGTTTTGTTCACTTGTAAGCAAGACTAGAAGCCATTGGAATTAAAGGGTGGATGGCTAAATGAAAACTGTCACAAAAATGGAAAAGAAATGTGGCAAGACATCGGCTTAATACTCCCATGGACAAAATAACTCTATATCTCCATAATCATTTAAATTGAGTAAATTGGGAAAATGTAGTCAGTTGTTAATAGAGAAATTGTACTTATATACATGTACTATGCTTGTTTGTACAGTTTCATATGAATAAATACTCAGCGAAGTGTCCAAATCATATTGTTTAAATTGAGGTTTAACAGCAAAAATGAATGTTACTTATTCTTTTTATTGCAGAAACAGCATACCATGTTGATGGCATAGACAACACATACATTATAGAAATAGAATCTAAGAACCATCGGCAACGTCGCCAGGTTGCCTCATCAACTTCAGCACCTGTAGTAACAACCAATAAGACAAATGCTGGTTTACCTGAAGTTACAAGTGCAGATGGCCCTGTTGAAAGTACTCAAACGCCAACTGTTGGGATTGCTACTCAACCCACGAAGCCCCCAACTCAACCCTCAACACAATCTCCAACTCCTACATCCTCAACACAGAGGTCTACAAGACCACCATTCACTGAACCGACTTGGACTGGACCAACTTTACCCGCAGATACTAAAATTGTGGAGGTAATATAACTTTTATTTGGAGCCTACCACAAGAAGGCTATTAATTTTTGTCAAATTATTTCATTTAGGTCAATGCCACAGGCTAAAATCTAGGTCAAATTGTTTTTTGAAGTTTCTTAAAGATTGACCTTATTCTTCAATATTTTTTGCAATGAATTCAATTGTAAAATAACTATAAGCATTTCCATATTCCCCTCAATCATGTCTCAATATAAGTCCAACAGTTTTTGAGTTCATAAAAGGTAATAAACAGCTATTTTTCACATTGTATCGTCTTTGCTTAATTTACTTTAAATTACTTTCTAGGATTACAGATCTGACCTATATTTTAAGATTTAACCCTTGTTGACTTTCAGTGATCATTGAAACTTGAGGTATTTTCAACTACATTTTTTATTTTAAATTCAATATCTCTTTTACATAATCATATTCAAGCTGACCTCAAATGACCTCTTGTCCTCAACAAACTTAAGTCGTAGTTATTTCGTCTTTGTGAATAAAATAACATTGTTTCAGAGAGTTGGCATTTATGTTTACTTTTAGAAACCAGATTTGAGTGAAGTGTATTATTAAATACCAATGAAATACCAATATATAATCGCTTCAAATAATAGGATATCAGAAGTGAAAACAAAGTTTAGTCACATGGTGAGCGCATTGAGGGCCACAGGTTAAGATGTTTTTTTGCCTCTCATCTTTCAATAAAAATGTGTTATATTATTTATGTAATCACTAGTTGTGTACATATGAAGATCCAGTATTGTATTGTATTGCATATAGGAATATAATAGAACTATATGGCCTATATAGAAATACTACCAGATATTGATATACAGAACATTGTCTATTGATTGCAATTCCCTATTGCATTCCCTTGATGAGCCATTGTGCCCATGCAGGTCTTATAATGAATATATTATATTGCCCTTGATAAAAACACAGACTTCCATGTCTCGTTATATTGAATATGACTTTGATTCACCTCCAGTTTAAGTTCTCTATACTGGAAAACAACTTTACATTGAAACAACTCTACAGTGAAACCACTCTACAGTAAATCCTCTTTATAGCAAAACCTTTATTATAGCAACTTCTCTACCTCTCATATTTTTAAATATCCCATTGACTTCCTTATTATTGTTATCAGTAAATTATGATTTAATATGAATAGAATCATATTTAGCCATTGATATTTTCATAAAGCACAGAGATAAATACATGTGTAGGTGTACATGTAGTTATTTTTTTATTGTTCACGACAAAAGGTGAAATAGGAAAACCGGCAAGCATAATTCTGTTTGTATACAAGCACTCATGTACAATTTCCTAGGTATCTTTGAATATCCTTGTATATAAGCATACTTGCATACCTAGGTATCTTTTCATGTGGAGATATCCTTTCATATTTAGGCATCACTGTGTAGTGTGTATCCATGTATTATTGTGTTTCCAGGGCAACCATTCTTACTATTCATCCAGTATAATATCTGAAGACAACTCTGGAGCAAGGTACTGGGTAGACATCGACAATATGCCAGGAGGTTCTAAGATCAAACATGACACACTATCTGAATCTCATAGAGTCGCTTCAGTAAGTAAAATTGCATGCCACTTTCTCTTTATGAAACGTACATTGAAAAGTGAATTCCCAGCGTTAGAGTAGCGAAATACTGGAACCTGTTAGAAATCTGGATATTGTAAGCTGTTCTTGTTATCCCAACCGAATAAAGTTCAGAAGGGATAGAGAGAAGTCATTTGTTCATTTTTCTGTTCATTTGTCTATCTGCCTAATAACTCAAATACTGTTTGACGGATTGGGTTCCAAATTTTGTAAGCTTATGCCTCATGGGCATAGGTGCTCTGCTAGAGAAGGAATTTCCAAGATGGCTACTCAGTTCAAAATCCCCATATTTTTGGGAAAAAGGGAATCTTCGAAAACTCAAATACTGGTTGGTGGATTTATATGCTGATGCCTTATGGAAATTAAACTTTTGTTCAAGAAAAAATATTTTAAAGATGGTCACTGAATTCAAAATGACTACTAGTTTTCAGGGAAACAAAATTTTGATAACTTAATGACCAGTTATCAGATTTTGTCAAATTCTTCAGGCTAACATGATATCTAATGAGAATAGAACAGCCCTAGGAAGAATTTCATGTACAGCCAATCAAATTAAAATTGCTGCCAGTTTTTGGTAAAAAACATAATTTTTGTTGATAACTCAAGTACCAATTGTCATATTTGATGAAGATTTTTTTACTCCTTATGGGCATTATGGTCCAATGCCTATATGGGCATAGGACCTCTACTCGAGAAGGAGTTACTGAAATGGTGTCATATCAAGTCTAGATTTTGCCAAAAGGATACAATACTCCTGCCTTGTTATTTAAATCATGAAATGTTCAAAAGACGAGTGATTTGGGCTTTGTACAGTGGGATCTGCTACTCCCTGAATTGCTGAATCCTATTAAGTTAACAGTTTCCCCATCAAATCTTTAGAAACCTCTTAACAAGTACATTATATTTATACAGTGGGATTAGAAAATGTATACATTCACTCACATCCCGGAACTTTTGAATTAAGATTGATGTCACTGGATAAAGAGATTTATTTAATAGTATAAGAACAATGCTATTGTTGGGTTTAAATCCCCATGGTGATGTTTTAACTCCCAGGGGATACAATATATAAGGAAAGCCAGTAGTTGGTAATGTTTCGTTGAAATTAACAGAGAGCAGTAAAAAGGTCATGATATACATTAACTAGACATATCCCAGTTACTTGAATGCAGATTGATTCTATGGGTGATATTGATTGTTTGCGGTTGCCTCTTGTGCTATGTAAATTGGAATGAAGATATTATGTGAGAAAGTATGAGATTTTCTATCTGACACACCCACAGAGATTATATGGATATGACCTTATCTCCCACTTTATAGGAGAAAAAGTATTTATTTTACCGGCCACAGGTGTCAAAGAGCACGTGCAATAGGCATATTTCAGAAAATATACGTATTCTGAAAAAACAGTTTTATTTCATTCTGAATACAGTCTTTGGTTTACTATCAACCAAGTAGCTAGAAAAGGGAGATTATAATTTAGATAAACATAGATTAATGCCCATCTAACACTCCCATGGGTCCTGTATACAACTGTATAAGAAGGTTGCCTTGATGTTATTTTCTTTTAAACCTTAATCAATTTGTATAAATCAATATTTAGCAAACTTCTATATTTTGAACATTGTCCAAGATTATAAGGTTGTGGTATTATTATATACAATAAAAATTGCAAGCATTTTGAATTTTATATATACATATATATTTTTCATACAAATATATGAATTTTGTGATGCATTTCGCTACTATGTATTTTGGAATATATCTTTTGAAACTGATAGAAAAATATGATATTGACACTCACTAGTTACGCTCATTCGGTCAATATCATATTACCCTGGAATAAAATTCATATTGAAAATCAAGCATGAAATAACCTATATACATGTATATAATATGTAGCATTAGAGCTATCAGCTTTTATCACAGATTATTTGATCTGAGAGCATATGCCAATTTTGTAAAAATGATAGTTTGTAGAGGGCAGGGTCTAATGTGACTTCAATTCAGTTGGATATATGACTCATATCTCATTGTGGGCTCTATCTACAGCCTCTGGAAGGGAATTCTAGTCAACAAGGTTCATTTAAAGAAGCTACATTATAACCCATAATATCAAAAGGACATTATCTATTTTTACATACTCTATTATAAAGGGGTTGTCCAATCATAGAGTTGTGAAGCCCATCTTTTATTTTGATGGCAATATGATAGTTTAAAGATGTGAGGTTGGCTATAGATTTTTGAATTGCAAAATATTTTTGAGGCCTCATTATAAAGATTTATTCATAAAGGGTCTTTAGGGTCTTCAGCGAAGATTATACTTATACCTTATTTTATAATAAATCTCCGATTGCAAGTACCGTTATCTAGAATCAGTACAGACAGTTCAACATAAATCTCATAAAATAAGTTTACACTGATCTTGACATCAGACACATGCTTTTCCACCCTTTCTAATTTATCAGACATCAACTGAGCAACATCTTGGATTACAAAGGTATAAAGTTTTCATAAAATCAAACTTGTAAGTGAGTATGACTGAGCTACCTTCTTAAAGATTAATATAGAAGCTGTGGAAACCCCAATGCAGTCATGCATCAAGCCCTTATAACCCCCCCCTTGCTACAAGACAAACCATAATTTTTCTTAGAATGCTTCTGTAAGGGGGCTTATAAGTGAGCCTAGAGTATACCAATGAAGGTGTCTATGTTGGGTGCCCTATGAAGTGTTGACACAACTGAGCAACACTCTTATATTCCTATGATCATCATAGTAAAATCAACATCCTATCCAGTAATTTATGTTTGATGTCAAACTTGTGTAAAAATTGAAGTATTTGATTCATATATTTACAATCAACAAAATCTGTATATTGAGTTAAGTCCTTAAATCTTTAATGATCACGATTTTTGTTTGTCTCGCATTTCATTGAGCCATAAGGCATAAATCAATGATACTACTGGCACAAATGCCCATGAAAAGGACTATGTGTTTTCTTGAATTTTTTTTTATTATTCTAAAAGGACAGCGAAAACTCAGTATGGACTGAAGCCTACCTGGATAAAATGACAGATTGTCTCCTCTTTTTACTCTACATATACAGTGTGGTAGAACTCTGGTTATGAAAACTGATCTGTTTGGGTAGCAAAATGGCGCAGCCACGCAGATTTTCTTTTTCTTTTTCCATGATTTCACAAGATGTAGGCAGAATCTTCATGACCTTTTGAACACAAAGTCAGCATAATGACATAGAAATAAGCATTTGCGAACGAATAGTTCGAATAGAGAATCATTGATGTAATTCCTCGATATTGTTACATTAATAGATGGGTTAAAAGTGCAGATCTCAACTTTTTGAAAATCTATTCCGTAGCAAAAGTGAGGGATTGTATCGATGATCCTGGTATCTTGTGAACTATTCATTCACAAACACTTAGATTTTCTTAAACATATGATGCTGACACACGTTTGTGCCAAAAAGACTGAAGATTCTGCTTAATGATATCATTAGACAAGGAAAATCTTACCTCCGAGGCTGTGTCATTTTGTTACCGAAACAGATCTGTTTCTAAAGAGTTCTACCACAATGGTCATGTATAGAGTTGATTCTAAGAACTGAACTATTTGAGAGTTATTGGGTTATGTTGTGCATGTATATTGATTTGTTAAATGTTACATAAACCTGTTTCCTGATATTATCCTACCTAGGGTTGTTCTTTAATACATAAATGGGCACTTTAACTTCTTCAAGTTGTCTTAGCCTAATGGCACTTCATTTGTTTTAATGCTGATAAATACACATTATAATATAAGCAAATTTCTAAACTAATGCCTACTTGCAATTGGATTCAACTTATCTTGGTCAATATATCAATAAATATCGTTTGGAATGTTAAACTGTTGAATTTCCACTCTGGTTTATCACATCATCATAGTAAAATCAACATCCTATCCAGATCCAGAACATCTTCAACAGATTAAGAGACCCGTATTCTTTTTCAATATATAAAACAGTATATAATATGAAATGAAAAACATTCATTTAAATTTTTTATGCAAAAGTAATTTGTGAAGTCAGAGATACTTATCCATGACGTATCTTCTTAGATTTCATCTGAAAATTAGCCATTCCTTTACTTCCACTTCACTTTGCAATAGTGAAACCAATTATTCAGATACATGACCACTTTAGGATCTGCTTGAGCTATCATATCATTACATACTGCTGAGGAAACTCACAGTATTATCATGAGGTTTGGTCAGTAACTGTGATGTAATTTTACTTATTTCTTTTCTTTATGAAGCTGTTCATACGAATATGAGGGAGATTGTCAAACTTTGGGGAAGTTGTTCAGACACTGAGTGAGGTGTTAAAAAATATTTGATCATTCAAGGTGTTCAAACATTCAAGGTATTGTTCAAAAAATGATGGAGATGTTCAAACATTGATGGAGGTGTTCAAAATTCAGGTAGATGTTCAGATATTCAGAGAGATATTGAACCACTGAGAGAGATGTTAAAACATTGAATCATCACATTTTATTTGATCAAACTATATTCTGTCAATTTGAACAAGTTTTTAACCTTTTCGGTGTATAAAAGATTGGGTGTTTTAATGTCATATTCACCTGATGAGTGAAGGAGTTATATTTGCATTTGAAGATGTGTCAGAAGGTTAAGTACGTAATCTTTTCACTCTTCTTACAACATTCAATGTCATCTTCCATTATATCATGAGCTTCCTTAGATGCGTAACAGACGATCCTAATAATGACATAGTGATAATCAATAATTTTAGCTTTCTCATGAGTATTCTAACAATTTTGTTGTGTTACAGTGTACCAGTTCTATCAATTTGGAAGCTTAATGGTTTTCATATTTCATTTCTAGTGAAGGATCAGGTTGAAACAGACTGTTTAACGATTATAAGAAGCATACTGTATTTGGTTACTTAAGATTATACTTTATATCTTAAGTAGTTGAATTCGTCCCTTGTTCTGGTTTGGTTTACCCTTTGCATTTGTTTGACTTCACTTCTTAAAAGAGAGCTTCGTCTTCACTCTTTCAAACTAAAATAAACCTGTGAACTCACCGCACCAATCAGTGTTCGTTGGCCAAATTTGACCGACGTTCTATATTATGGTCATTCCTTCTGACGTCATCGTTGAGCCCGGAATTGACCAATGACATGCGGATATTAATTAGAGCGCATTTGGCGTTTTCTCCAAGCTCGCTATTGGTGGAAGAAAGGTCAGCGCGTAGGTCAGAAGTGATTTATCACCCAAACTGTCACCGGTACCCATCGTGGGGGCAGGGTTACTAAACTGTAATATGGTCTCTATTAGGCAGAGTGTAGTTTAACTAGACTCTGCACGCAGGGTAGGTTTGGCTGATATGTATCATAATCAAGTTAACTTTTTGTCCTATTTTTAACACAATAAGAGTCTTGATGACACTGTCATAATGGGTGTTTACATCTCACTTCATTAGTTATGATTTATCATTCATTTCACCTTTATGACAGGAATTGAAGGTGTCATGTATAGAATGAGATTCTCATGATCTCAATCTTTGTAGTTAAAGGCAATTTGAAGCCTGTCACTTAATCATTCAATGCTGTACATGCAAGTACCCGGGCCACCTTAGAAGTAGATTCAATTTATGGCAATCAGAGTATATTGTCCCAATAGTTTTTTGTCTTCATCTTGGATGAATATTGAACATGAAATTCAATGTACAACGAATTATTCAGAAATTGAGTTAGTTTGAGAAGGTTGTGTTTTGAATAGAGCTGTAGGCTACACTGAAGCAATACTCAGTAGCTTAATAATTATGTTACGCAGTTCTACAGAATGACAATTTAAATCTGCTTTTCTGAAGGATATTTGGGCTCGATATTGGTTAGGATGAAAAGAATCAATCTAGTTAGGTACATGGAAAAGACACTTTAGATTCATCCAGTTCGACTGAGATAAGTCAAGATGTAAATGATGTCCTTTGTTAAATTGTGTTTTCTCATTACCCTTGCAGAAAATTCATTACATTTCTATGGAGGGAGAAGATTAACGGAGGCATAAAGGGATTTTCAACTTTGAATGTCATGATTGAACTTGTTGAAATTCAATGATTTATTGGACTTCATATGATTGTACCTTTCAGGTAAAGGTATCACCAGCTCAAAAGCTTTGCTCAATAAATCATTCTGTACTTCAAAGTTAGAAATGTAGGTTTTCTTTACTTGTAAAAGCAAACATACTGACCCAGTATGTTTATTCTTTTGAGGCGTGTCTGAATGATAAATACATCTTTTTTGGATAAAGTAAATAACACAGTGCATGTTTTATATAATATAATTTAATATAATAATAGATTTGAATGGGCTTTCTAGAGATGTATTTTCAAGATTATATTAATTAATTTGAGATTAACCTGGAATGAAAGATTGTATTTAATGTTCATATGTATCCGTTCTATTTGTTACCCAACCTTGTTTATAAAAATTAGGAAATCTGGAGAGAAGGTGAATAGTATTATAAAAGACCAGTGTTGGCATAGTAATTGTATTATCTCATCTCAAACTATAATGATAGACTGTGATTGTTCAGATCACGTCACATGACCATTCAATAATTCAATCACATTGAAAGACCTGGATATCCCAGGGGCAGATCTAGGAACCAACAAGGGGGGGGGGGGGGGCAAAAAATCAGGTCAGAGAAAAAAAATTTGGGCCCCTAAAATCCAAAAGTGGGCCCAAATTTTGAAAATTTGAGGCCCATTTTTTCAAAATTTGGCCTGAAATTAAAAAATAAGGCCTTAAAAGGCCCAGTCATGACCAAAAAGGCCCACTTTTTGGGGCCTGAAGGCCTTGTTTGGGCCCACCCAAGGGGGGGAGGGGCCTGGGCCCCCAGGCCCCCCCCCCCTAATCCGCCAGTGTATCCTATGTAATATTGGTGAAGTTCCCAGATGTACTATATGATAATGTGAAAGTACCCTGAGTGCCTTGTGTGATGTTTTCCTTGAGGTTATATTTTCATATATTGCACTCTCTGGCGTGTAATAATGCTATATATTTGTTCTTTTGTTTGACTTCAGGTTGTGGACCTCCCATTTGACTTCAACTTTTATGGCCATGTACAGAAAAAGGTCGTCATAGCAACAGGAGGTAAGTTCCATGTACATTGATAGAGCAGTATAATCTTGGAGAAGCAGTTTCACTGTAAATCAGCTTTTTGATGACAGTGGCAATTACACATAAGTAACAATTTGAAAAGATGTATTAGGGTTGCTTTTAACCCATCGTGTGATATTTTCTACATTAGATTA
Source organism: Owenia fusiformis (assembly GCA_903813345.2). NCBI lineage: Eukaryota > Metazoa > Annelida > Polychaeta > Sabellida > Oweniidae > Owenia > Owenia fusiformis. The sequence goes on along the minus strand of CAIIXF020000007.1, from coordinate 15,109,065 downwards.
ACATAAAAATATACTTAGACTACTGATCTCTTTAATTTCTAAATCAATGAGATATATGACCTAATGTATGGAATCGTTGAAAAGTAGAACTTCAGATTTATTCTCTAGAAATTAACCTTTGAGAGGCACTCAAGAATGGCCTGTTAAAAAGATGCTTGAGTACCACAACGAAAATGAGAACTGAAGAATCTACGTTTGATTATTATTTCTGCTCCTCAATTTGCAGCAATAAATGTGAAAGTAATAACCTGTTAGTCATGACTGAGATAAGTTGAGATGCCACTGAACTCATTATAACTGCAATCAATCTATCAGGTTCAGAAAATACTTGTTGGGGGGATTGTGATCCAGGCCTGAAGCCAGCCCTTTGCCAAGGAGGGGGGTCACTATTTTAAAAATTCCTGGGAAAGTGCTCAGAATAGTGAAAAACTGCATGATTTGGGTTTGGTTTGAACTTTTGAGAACTTGTAGGTGATTTAATTTTTTAAAAATTGGTGCAGGGGTACAGGTATGTGTTCAAAGCAGTTGCTTGATGCAAGGCAACATTAGGTTAGATCCTATTACAGATTCTGTTTGCATTATCATGTCATGACCAAAAGTGGTGACTTGTTTTTGACTTTTTTTGTGACAGCGGTTGGCAGGTGGCAGTTGGCAATCAGTGTCTGTAACAAATTCTTACAACTTCCTATATTTTAACAAACTTCATATAGCTTAACAAAACCATCAACAAGTTCTCAGAAGTTCAAATCTGACTACATTTGAAATTTGACCTTCAATGACCTTCTCAATGTAAAAAAAAAAGTCAAAAAGGGGCTTACTTCAAATTGACCAAATTTTTTTTTTAAATCATCTACAGTTCAAAACTAACTTTAGATTTAAGATTTGACCTTCAATGACCTTCTCAAGGTAAAAAAGCCCAAAATGGTATTTTTTCAACTAGCCTCAAATTGACCAATTTTTCTTTCCAAACTCATTCAAAAGTTCTCAAAAGTTTAAATCTGCCTTGAGATTGAACCCATAATATTGTGAGCAACTAGGTGGTGACATTTTGTCATATTAATGCCTTTTATATATTACACTCCTCAATGGTACAGTTACAGATTTATCATGAAAGTAACATTTTTGTAGATTTTTTCTGATTTCTTAGTCTTGACATTGTAAAGTGTGTTCTAGGAGTAAAAATCGATAATAGGGATGTAACATTGACAAATTTTAAGCCAGTATGATATTTTATTTAATTTTATTTAACTTGCTTAATGCAGAGTAATGTCATTATTATTATATAGTCTTCATTACCACTATTCAGAGAGTGTACCATATAATGTATATTAGGCTATATGTCACCATGTTATTTCTTGATTAAATTTTTCCAATACCATTAATGTCATAAATCAGATTCTGCATACAGTTTTCATCTGATTTATGAAGGTTTCATTACAGGTATATTGCTGCTAAGCACTCCCAGGTATATTACAATGTAGATTCACTGTATTGTGTAAAATTAATGTCATTGTTATTATTTGTCACCACCAAAAAATGGTGACATATTGTTATGATCTCCGTTTTTTTGTGATGGCAGTTGGCGATCGGTGGTTGGTGGTTGGCGATCGGTGGTTGGCGTCTGTAACAAATTCTTTAAACTTCCAATAACTTAACAAATACTGTTTAGACTGACTCCAGTTTTTTAAAAATCATCTACTTTTTTTCCGAAGTTCAAATCTGACTTTATATTTAAGATTTGACCTTCAGTGATGTCTTTTTTTCAACTTGCTTCAAATTGACAATTTTTAAAAAAAAATCATCTACAAGTTATCAGAAGTTCAAATCTGACTTTATATTTCAGATTTTACCTTCATTTACCATCTCAAGGTCAAAAAAGGTCTTTTTTCAACTTACTTCAAATTGACCATTTTTTCAAAATCATTTAGAAGTTCTTAAAAGTTCAAATCTGACTATAGATTTGACCTTCAATGACATTCTTAAGGTCAAATAAATAATTTGACCTTCAATGACCCTCTCAATGTCGAAAAGGTCTTTTTTCAAATTGTCCAATTTTTCTTTTCAAAATCATCTACAAGTTCTCAGAAGTTCAAATCTGACTTAAGATTGAACTAATAATATTATGAGCAACTAGGTGGTGACATTTTGTCATGTTAATGCCTTGTTACTATTATAACTATTATGTCAATACCAGAAGTGGTGACATACTGTTATAGATTCAAACATTATTGCAGACTTTGTTTGGCAGTTTGTGTTCGTTTTGCATGATAATGCCTTGTTTTCTTTATGACTGGCTTCATCTTAGACGTTTCTTTTTCTTGTAATGTTATCTACTCCCACCCCACATTTAGCTTTGATATTGAATGAAATTTGAGAAAATTTAATTGCATTTTCAGGTTTCATTTACATGAGTCCGTTCCTGCACCAGTGGCTCACAGCTACTCAGTACATTGCTCCACTCATGGCAAACTTTGACACAAGACTTGGAGGCAACACATCTCATATTTATTATGCTAAAAATAGTAAGTGGAGGCGCATTATTATTTTTGTATATATATAATTTACAAATCCCTCATTGAGATTTGCTCCTCTTTGGAGTTGCTGCTTTCTCCTTACCTTTGTTATGATCTTTTATGAGAATGCACATAAACATAAGCTATATCTACAAAGCAACTTGCACAGCCTGGCTCTTTATTGGCATGTCGAGTAGTAGCCTAGTACAATAGCTTGTACATGTCACTTGGGAGAGATTTATCACAGTGGTGTCATAATAAATGTCTGCCTTATGCAATTGAATACTTTTCACTGTGAGTTGAGAAGTCTTGTTTTCATTTCCCTTTCATTACAATTTGCATGTGGTGATCTCCCAGTATTGAAGCAAGGGGTGCACATACTTGACATTTGAAAATAAGTTTACACCTACAATATTAAAACCACCAATTTGCAGTCTGTTCAAAAAATTTGAAAAATCATGAAAAATTGGCCTCAACTTTAATCAAAATTGTGAAAAGAAGAATTTTGCACCTACTTACTACAACTGAACAAATAGCTGCTGAGAACATTGAACTGTAATACCTGAACTTATTTTTCAGCCTTAAACTTTTTGTTCAGCCCTCGCCTTTTAATTGAAGCTCTCATCTGAATCTATTTCTAGAGGCTAGAGTAATAAAGTTAATATCCCATTCTGCTTTTGTAGAAGAATGACAGAGTGGATTTTTCTAATATTCTAAAAAAGCTAATTGAACATACACTATTAAAAGCACATCTCTTTCAAAATAAATTCCGCAACCTTTTGGTTGTCTGTAGCCAGTTACACTATAGTGTTTTAAAATATCTGTTGGAAGGTCTCATTGCTTTATGTTTTTTTTTTATTTATTATTTCCTAAAGTATGGTATTGGGGCTTTCCAATGAGTCCAAAATTTTGGTGGGGTCAAAAAAAATATTAAACTCCCATTTATTTCTGAATTCCTACTCATCTATTATGCTATATATTTCTCCTGGTTGACCAGATCAGCTCAATATATCACTAAGAGGAAGACAAGGGTAATGGTTGTGGCTTACCACTTATATAACCACTTGCTTAAAGGAATTAGAGGGGATAGAGAGTGTAAAGTGTTGGGAGCAATATTTTCAAAAAGCATGCACATGTATACATAACAATCAAATTTTTTATTTTTTGATAAAGGAGTTCAGATATTTGGTCAAATATAGAAGATATTGAAGATTTAAAATGCAAATTCATTTTAATTGAAAAAGGGGTATCAGATATTGGAGATTATCCTGAAGTTAGAACTGCTTGACTTTTTAAAAACCAAACATGACATGGAGTGATGAGAGCAAAAATACTGTAAATTGTAATAATTAATTTCATTCCTTCTACTCCCTTTAATGGACATATACTAGTATAGTATTACTGAAACATTTTTATTATATTTTAGGCACCCATTTTGTGGTGGAGTGGAAGGATGTCTTTGTCCAAGATCATCCTGATGGTAAGTGCAATTTTATGTATTCACTGTGAACTCTATAAGTCAATGTCTTATATGAGGATTATATGAGGTTATATGAGGATTATTAATTAGAAAACACCAACTGATCAGTCTTGTAATTGCAATCAGTTTGTTGCATTCTGTCATGTTGATGTTTTTATGTTGCTGTAGAAATGTCAAAAGGATATGATGTCATATACTGTACTTCGACTTTCCAACATTCTGAGCGATTTAATTACCTTTTTACATTCATTTTCGGGCTCTATTGGAAAACCCCTCATGGATGCTCAGTTGTTCTCCTTAATAGAGTTAAATATTTGTATAATATCAATTCTGTATTCCTATTAATGATTGAAGTTATATTATGTATTTCAGATGGTGCATTCCATTTCCAGGCAACACTCATGTCCAACAATGTTATTATGTTCTCTTACAAAAAGGTATGTCACCAAAAAAATCTTTATTTGCCTGTTGAGTTAAAGATAATTGTTACATGTTGTATCTAAAATATTTTTGAATTCTGTACATTTATGGAAGTACAGTGTACATGTATACATGTATATACCATTCCAAATTCAAACCCCTAAATTCATATCAGCATGGGGACAATTATCTTGGGTGTAAAAATATTTAGTTTATTATAGAGGAGACAAGTCGAGTGATATGATAATGGCTTTTATTACCAAAAAGTGGTGACATATTGTTATGGTCTCCGTTTTTGTGGTAGCGATCGCTGGTTGGTGTCTGTAAAAAATTCTTACAACTTGCAATAACTTAACAAATACTGTTTAGACCGACTTCAGATTTTTTCAAAGTCATCTACAAGTTTTCAGAAGTTCAAATCTGACCTGGATGTTAGATTTGACCTTCATTGACCCTCTCAAGGTCATAAGGGTCTTTGTTTTCAACCTGCTTCAAATTGACCAAATTTTTAAAAGAAAACCTACAAGTTATCAGAAGTTCAAATCTGACTTAAGATTTTAGATTTGACCTTCTCAAGGTCAAAAAATGTCAAAAAGGTCTTTTTTTCAACTTGCTCCAAATTGACCAATTTTTTTCTTCAAAATTGTCTTCACCTTCTCAGAAGTTTAAATCTGACTTTAGATTGGAGATTTCACCTTCAATGACTTTCTCAGGTTCAAAAAAGGTCTTTTTCAACTTGTTTCAAATTGACCAATTTTTTTTCAAAATCATCTACAAGTTCTCAAAAATGTAAATCTGACTTAAAATTTAACTAATAATATTGTGAGCAACTAGGTGGTGACATTTTGTCACATTAATGCCTTGTGATTAATTGTTACTGTTGAAATGAGCCTTTCAGGATGATTCTGAGGCTTGTTTGTGCCAGATGCCTGTTAAGAGTCAATAATTTTGAAACCATGTTGTATTCAAAGTACCGATTCTTATACCTCAGATATTCTCCCTAAGTAACTGTTTGATTTTTCACTTGTTTTAATTCTATTGCCATGATTTATTCAAGTACCAAGTCCTATACCTTAGATATTCATTGAATTCCTCAAAGTTGCACTTTGATTTCTCACTTAAAAGCCATGTTTTTTCAAGGTGCCAATTCCTGTACCTCAGATATCTACTGAGTTCCACAAGGTTACTGTTGGATTGTCTGATGCATTTTATATTGATACTTTACTGGAGAATAGTAAGTTTGGCCATTCATCCCTGTGGCTGGATCAATTGCTACCTTGTTTATCCTATGTATTGCTTCAAAAGCTTTTTCGTGTAACAAATAAGGCTTACTGTGACACTCCTCATATTTGTTGTTCAATGAGAATATTTGTTTGTCCCTAGAAAAAGGGCTGTCTTTGAGAATCATTCCCCATATCATATTGGTCCTTTTGAACTGGAATAAAGATGGTTTGTGGGATAAACCAAAATATGTGAAAGAGTTCTCCAGCAAGGTGTTGATGTCAATTACTTATGTTCAGTTACCATCAGAGCTCAATGCCTTATACCCCATATATTCTAGTATAAGGAAATAGATAAGGCTTTCTATCCTGTTTAGTGTATATGCTGTTGCTTTCTAGGTCCCATTTGATGTGAATGAGATTTCCACAGACAACCACCCAGTAAAGATTGGACTCTCAGATGCTTATTATTATGACAAATATATCCCAGAATACAGTAAGTACATACATATAACCTCCTGATATCTCAGATCTCTTATATCTTCATGTTATAGGTACCTTGCGATGTTTCGAAATTGTCCACACAAAATCATCCAGTAAAAGTAGGCATTTCGGATGCTTATTACTTAGATCGATATCTTCCAGCATTCAGTGAGTAACATGAGGGAAGATGAGGGTGGTTGAACGATTTTGTTGGATATTTATGATTGTGGAATTATTGGTTGTGATGTTTTTCATTTCATATTCATTACATTAAAACAGCTGTATGACAGACAAAATTGGTGATGAGATTTGTATGGAAAAACTTAACTCGCCAAAATAATAAGGTCACTTTGTTCTATTTTCATTGAAATATGGTTCTTAAGCTTATTTGGTTATTGGTTCGATTTATTCAGCATTAAGATTATCCTGTTTTATTTTGTGCAAAAGTGTTGGTTTCTCACATCTTTTGTTGAGATTCTATGTTAATATAAGTATAGCTTTTCTGCTAGTATAAATGCTTCAATGTGGATCTGATCATGTAAATTGTATGCAGCAGGTATAATATATAATTAACAATACAACCTTCCTAATAAGTTTGACAACTGGAAATGTTCATTTGACAGTGTGTTAAAACCTGTTAATCTAAATGTTGTTCCTTTATTACAACATAAAACACCAAATGTAAACAGGAATTAACACACAATTCCAGTTGCCATACTAATGTAGGAGGTCACAAAATCTTTAAAAATAGAAAATGCATAATTGAGAAATAGATGTAGATTTAGAACCAAATTAATAACAAATAAATAAATGTTATTATCAGAGGGGCCAGCTCAAAATATTCTATATCATATATCCCCTTTTTAAGCTTGTAGACCATGAAATGGTATTTGTGTGTAATATTGTTATTATAAACATGTTAATACCTCTCAATTCTAATTTACTTAATAATGACACATCGCTATCTGACCTGGCCTTTTGGCATATCATAATGTACTGCTTATATCAACTGTGTATTACTTTTTAATGTCAGGTTGTGATTATTCCTTAAATGTGAATAGTTTGAATAAGTTCAGCATGACAATATATTGCATTGGTTATTTGTAAAAATCTTGCTTACTAACCACAATAACTCTTATACAGTAGCATTGGATTCAATTAAAAAGTGGCAGGACTTAAACCTCTTGACTACCTGGAGTGAAGAGATTTCTCTTCACCTCAGAGATGACCTTGAAACCCAGAGTGACGAGAAAATCCGTCATAAAATTTTTCACTATAATAGCTCTTATTTGAACAATTTTCAACTGCCAATTTACACAAAAATAGTACTAAGTTGAGCGTCTTAAGTTGTAAAGGTATGAAGTAAAATGTCAAAAGGTGGCAAAAATGAAATATTATCTGGTTTCAACCAATTTTTCTGGGATTCAAGAGGTTAACCATAACAGGCCTATTATCATCATGTTTCATTTCCACTTAAATTCTAATTACTCATGTATGAATGACGTTATCAATATTAAGTTGCCATGATATCAAATCTATGTTATATATTATGTATCATCTCAAATGCATTGCCTTCTTACTTGGAAAAAAGTTCCCTCATGTTCAGCCTATATTGGCAAGCATAGTTATACCCGTCTGATAGAACAACTTTAAGTAAATCCTCTCCACTTGGAACAGTGTTCAAAAGAACCAAATTTCATCAACTTACTAATATGTAGAGAACACCTTTCAATTTTCGTCATTATAGAGGGTACTCCATAAACACATGTTTTATAATCAGGCATATTTGACATGATACAACAAACATACTAATCATAACACAATTGCAATAGATATTAGACGCAGGGTGATTTACGAATATCACAGGATTGTGATTTCAACAGAAGAAATAAGTATCAGTGAAAACTACAGCATTATATTCCATCCAGAACCTAGTAAGTTAGTGGCCATTTTGGATGTTGCATCCTGGGATATTATTTCCATATTAGGTATTGTGAAGTTGCATGGATGATGGGATACACCAGGCCTCTGTTGTCTAGATGTAATGTTCTCGTTTTGTTCTTTAAGTAGCTGTTTATGTTCGGTACCATATATTCTCACCTATGAAGGTTTTCCTTGGTCTTCTTTTTCAATCATACAGCTACTTGAGAATCATGTTATATCATGTAGTTATCTCACGTGCAAATCTGTTCATTTTGATGTATCTCAACGTATATGACACTGAATGTAAAACACAATGGGAGTGTTTAGTGTTTGGGCTCAAATGGACATGTATCTTTCGAATAAGGTTCTGCCCAACTGAACATGTTTTGAAAAGCTTGAGCAGAGAGATATAACATACATGATTCTAAACTGGCTGCCTGTTTGTCGTTTCGATTGATTTAATGTTATTTGTTATTCTCTTGCATGGCATGATAGCATGGTTTGATTGATTCTATTTGTTTTCAGACATCAAGCGCAGGACTATATATGAATACCACAGGGTGGACATTGCCACTGATAAATACAGATTCATAACTGCTGGGTCTTCTGTACTATTTGCCCCTTTGCCAAGTAAGTATTGAGGATATGCCTGACCATTTGCTGGACAGTGTCATTACACTGTACCAGCATATCTGAGTCCTTTCTAGTTTTGGTACAGTCATAACTTTTGACATTAAGTAAAACTTCTTCAGTGGAATTTTTAGATTCCCACCACTGAAATGTAAGTTATGACTACCAAAACTCAAGGATTTGAAAATTCTCTTATATCCGCTCCAACAAGCCTCATTGAAATTTTCCAGATATAATCGGTCGCACCATATATGAATACCACAGACTGGACTTACGAAAAGATAAACTGAAATATATTCATAACAATGTTGCCATTCAAATGACTCCAAAGAAAAGTGAGTAAGGAATGCTCCCAAATTTTGCTGAATGCATTTTGCATATAAGCTGCTGCGTTTGAATGCATTAAAAGTGGAATGCTAGACAACCATATACCTAATGATGAGGTTGTCTTTGATTGGTGAAACGTTAAAACTTTCAGGCCATGCTGTAAATTATTTGACAAGCTTTTGGTAACAAGGTTATGAAAGTTTCAACATTTCCATAGTTGAGGATTTCTACACATACTAAACCAATACATTGCCTCTAGAATGACGACAGTACGATGGCTTCCATTGCTACCCTTCCCTTAGTTTGGCATTAAGACACATCAACTGTGGTCAATATAACCCCATGTTTTACATCCAGAATAACTTACTAGTTGTTTATAACAAGACAGTCTGCAATGCATGAATGCCTTTTATTAAAACAAATTTTCTCCATTTACACAATTGATGCTGTATTATTCATCTCTATAATTTTCTTCTTTCAAACAGAATAGGCATGCTTTTAAAAACATGACTTGAACTTGATAATATGTTACATGTTATAACAGTTGCAAAGCTAAAAGCATGAAACCTTCCTATTATTAGTACATGTGTTAATTTTTGATTATATATGTTCATTTTTAAACGTTTTACAGCCAAAGCTTGACAGTTTTTCTATTTCTTATGACAATGTTCTATTCTATACTATGTTGAATATGCTTAATGCTAATAAGTTTGTTGTTAACCATGTAGGCATGTTATTGTTACCTCTGTATATATGCAAAGAGAAAGCACACAAGGCAATAATGGAAAAACATCAAAAATAATGTAGTCCAACCCTGAAAGTAGCAAACACAAAAGTATTTTCAGTTTTGAATCCACACATAATTGTAGATATCTTCATTATTCATTTGTCAATCAGTTAATGTAGCAGATTTGAGTCGATACATACTTTCATTCTCATTAGTACTGGAATATTTATTATAGTTTTGCAGTCAGTGATGTTTATGTCTATATAGATACAGGAAAATATATCTAAACCAAATGCCATGCCTTCCATAGTTCACATTTCTATGATTATTAATACTGGAAGTCTATAGCAGATAAAGTTGGCCTAAAAAGCATTCACATTAAAAGGTGTTCAGATTGGTAAGGTGTGCATATACACAGGTTGTACTGCATATTGTTATCACTTTGCATAGTTTTTTTTAAAATTTCCACCTGTTTTTGAAACTATATGTAGGTGAAACTGATAGATGCATGAAAAATATTTATGTACATGGAGCATGTCCAAATTTATTTGAGAAACGGCATGTTGAGAAAAGAACAGTGTTGTTCATGTTGAAGTACTTTGCACAATATGCTGCAAAATATATTGCAAGATTACAATTAATTATCTTGTAGATAATTAATTGTGGGAGTAAAGAACTCAATAAAAACAAGTTATTGTAGAATAAAGAACTGTAGAGTGCAGAAAAAGTAAAGTTATTGTTGAGTGAAAATTTATCTATAACTAAATGTTGAAACATCATACACTTGTAGCATGTGTCATTGTACCAGATTTGCCCATGTCTTGTATAACAAATCAATAAGAAATGAATTGAATTCCAGCATGCAACTTACTGAAGTCATGTACACAATGCCTTGAGGCAAAAATAGGCTTTGACTGTGGTTGGTGTGGTTCTCTAAAGAGATGCTCCAATGGCCTGGATCGAAATAGACAGGAATGGCTGCAACAGAATTGCCCAGCTAAGGTATGCTGAACATTTATTTTTTAAGTGATTAGTCAATACATGTTCAGTATTTAGACCCTAATCTTGTATATTTATGAAAACTAGAATTAAGATTACCTTTAAATACCCAGCCCTGTGCCTATATAAATAATATATATGTATTTTGAGTATACCATAAGCACTATTGCTTGATTTCAATTATTACAGAATGTTATTTTTATGTAATTTGATGAACATGTTTAATCTGTAATTTAACAGTTGTGTTTCAATTTATTGATGTATACAACATTTCTAAGGGCAATGGTAAATAAATAAAATGTTTAGCATATCCTCTTGGTTTCATTTCAAAATACAAGTATAGAATATAGTGATAATTATATGTGCATCATATTTTATTGTAGACTCTTAATTTATTGGTTTTGTTTCACAATGTTAGCCGTATTTTAGCTAATGTTATTCCATAATTAAAACTCAATAATGCTAAACATTTAATTTGATTAGTGTAGCCCTGATTTTACAAAATCATGTTATTGCTTATTTGTATACTAGCATTAAGGTTTTGGAGATATTTATAAATTATAATATTTCAGTTTACATTCATGTGTTTTCCTTTGGATTAACTGATTCTGAATGATTTGGTTGTCATTGAAATTCAGTTATTTTAGTAGCCTCCACAAATGATAACAGTTGTGATTTGTATAGCAGAATACATTGTATAGTAAATATATTGTATAATGAGTTTTACTGTGTCACTGTGAAGGGTTCAATTATATTATTTGTTAAAAAGGTTATCAGATATTCATTGGCTAATGGCCATCTTTATTATGTCATAGCAGGCAATCTGTGAATAAATAGATTTATTCATCATTCCTGGGAATTTATTTTGTCTAGAGTAGGTGTACATAACAAATGTGTGAACCTATACAAATGTATTTCTCAGTGTTTATAATATGATTTAAAAATATTGAATAGTAATATTGATAGTCATATAACATAAAACTAATATTTCATTTCATTTTTTCATGAATACCTGATATTCCAAGAGCCCAATAGGCTTTGTGGAATATTACTTGTGAAAAATGCACAGGTCTTCACCTCAATAGGATGAAATATTTGTTCAGTGTTCAGGGGTGTCCCCATGGTTTTTCCAAGAGGGGTGCATCTATAACTAAAAGTCTCCTTCATCATAACTTGCATGTGATGCCTTTGAAGCATTCCTTCTCCATCTCTTTCACAAGAGCAAAATTTTCTTCTTTCCTCTGAGTCTCCTTCTCAGCACCATGAACAATGTCCTCTGGATTGGCTCAAAAAGGGGGTGCGGCCGCACCAAACGCACCCCTCCTGGACGCCAATTGTGTAACCATAGCTGTTCTCGAGACACTAAAATGATTTCATTTTTCCAACATTTTGTAATATACCTGTCCCATTGTAACCCAGTGCTCTCAATGCAAATTTAGAATTAGGAGTATTTGGACAGATTTTACTGTGCCATATTATAACAAAGAGGACATATAACTTATATAACTTGTCTATGTTGGATTTCAGTGTTCATTTAGATTTGATTCCTCACATTTTAATTTGATTATTGATGCAGGTGTAATATTAGTTAAGTTAGGTTGTGGTTAGTAAATGGTTGTACAAACAATTTGAAGGCTGGTTATCTACCTGATGTGTCATTTATTTCATTGGTACGTACTTTCATGAAATAAATTATCATATTTGATCAATGGTGACTAGCTTAGTTTTTGAAATCATTGTGTTTGCTTGGATAATAGATGGATATGTTATACGCTAAAACTAACTAAACACCATCAGGACCTTTCTGAACTACATAAAACAGTTGAGATTATTCAAATCAGGCATGGCAGAGTACCACACAATGTGATGACCGCTCCACTTCTATTGCTAACCCTACAAAAGCTATTAGTAGTGACCCTGATGTGACTACCATAAATAGTCAACCTGCTCAAGTAACAGTTGGTAATGCTGATACTGCTGCTGGTGGGAATAGCCAAGCTGCAGTTGATAACAATGTTGGAGATTGTGATCCGGTGGTAATAATTATGTTACATTGCAGCCTATCATCAGCAATAACATATTGCCATATGCTTAGTTAAGATGCTTCTGAAAGGTTCATTGATTTGTAAGCCAAGATGAAAAGATTATCTTGTTTAAATTTGCTAGGTTATATTTTGGTCATCTTAACATTATTCTGTGAAAATTCTCAGGTGTATAAATTTGTAATTAGGAGGCCCTCTAAAGGAGGCTTCCTATAGCTTTCTTAGCTTTTTTATTTATCATAATTCTATCGAAGCAATTTGATTCTACTTTGAGGTATTTTATATACTAGTAGTGATCAACTATATGCTTCAATTAGGAAGCTTGGCTGAAATTGGGAGAAATTGATTTCAATCAAGATCAAGTTCAAACTCTAGGTCAAATCAAAGTTTCTCAAAGCCTGACACTACACTTCAAGCTTTTGCCTAAAATTAAGCATTTAGATAGAACAAATGTATTCTATTATGTTAGCCTTTTGCCGCCTAAAGAAATCTTTCCTAGATTTTTGAGATGTTGGAAAACATTACAAACAGTCAAAAAAGGCAATTTTTAACTTCAAATTGACTTGATTTTGAAAAACACCAATATCGCTGTTGTCCTGTGCTGGTGAGCACGCATGTGTGAGCCTGTATTACAGGTGTCACATTTTTGGCATCAAAATTCCACGAAAAGAGCGGACTTAAGCGCCAATATTTGATCAAGTTTTGGGTTTGCTTGGCAAAATACATGACAACTAATTTGCAACTAACTTCGGAACAAACTAACTTACTTGCTTGCTTAGTAACTTGCCTATTTACTTACTTGCTTATTTACTTACTCATATAAACTTTCTTGATTCCGACTTCCTATTTATTACTCATTTACTTATTAAAAGGGATTTTCGGGCCTCCATAAGATTACTTGCAATCTTGGTGTCTAATTATTATGAAAAGATTATTTTGTGGAAACTTTTTCAAATTATTATTTCAATTTAAATTCAAGCTGTTCTACATTTTATTCTGTGAAATTTTGAGAAGCGATTAATTTGTAATCAAATGCATTCCCTTCATGCAAAGTTCAAGATATTTAGCACTGCTTTTTTGATAGCCATGTAGTAGATCTGTATCACAAAAGAATATAATCAGATGTCAAACACTTCTTGATTTTACACATTCTTTTAATCTAAAATTGTTTTTGCAGGAATTGTAACACCAATTTTAGTTTCACTGGAATTTTGGATTCCACGTGCTTTTGTTTGTGTTGATGGTGTTCATTTCTATTCTTAATAAGTTTTACTGGAATTATGGATTCAACACGCCTCTGTTCATATAAATAATGTTCTTGTAGGCTTTGAGGATTAATTAGGTTCATTACATGTATCTTAAGGGAGCAAGTTGATATATTAAATGCCCCCAGTGTGGATATTATGCATCATCTTACATTCCTAGGTGAAAAGGCCAAACTCTATTAAGAATAAGAATGAGATAATGAAAAGATAATATGTGTTTGTATTGAATGTTATAGGGGGCATACTAGATACTAAAAGATAACATGTGTTTGTATTGAATGTTATAGGGGGCATTCTTCATAAAACCTCTTTTTGCCTCCGTTTTATATTATTTCTAATTATATCTAAATGTGAATATCCTGTTAACCCATTGTTATGGTCACATAAAATATATATTGCAACAAGATATAGGTCATACCTTTTTAAATGCATGGAAGGACCATATCCATGGGATTTAGCAAATTGCAATAAAAAAACAGTTCCCTGATTTCCTTCTCATATGTCTTTTCCATTCTTGGGTATTTTATCTGAAACTTACTTTTCTTATCTAACTTCTAACAAATAAAATATCCATTTATGCATAAAAGTCATATACCCCCGAAATCATAAGCAATGCTTTATAGTGCATAATTATGATATATCATTTTTTATTTGTTGTAATCACTATAATATACTGTTTTAAAGCATGGTGAAAAGTGTGATGGCTCAGAAGGTTAGTATACATGTATTTGGATCTGGGTTTAATTATGTTGCTATGTTGCTTTAAGCATGCTTCAAGTTGTGAAGGGTTTCCTGATACCCCCAATACAGATAAACAAGCCTCTCCACCAGGTGAGCATGCACATATGTACAGGGTGGGCCAAAAAATGTCCATTTGTTTAATCCTGAAGATTTATTTATCCCATTTCAGGAACAATTGCAAAAGTGATTCCTACATCCGCTGCGAAAGTATTATCAAAATTCATGCATTTTCAAAAATAAAAAATGAAAATTGGATGTTTTTTTGGCCTACGCTGTATATAAACAATTCTCAATTTGCTTAGTACATGATACAATTCAACCACAGTTTTCTCCATGAGACAATATTGAGTGGTGATATAACCACTCTGTTATAAGTTGCACCACTCATTTTACATTAAGGCCACATGCTTTTTTATTTTAATTAAGATTATTTTGCACAGGCACTCTTCAACCACTCAAGTTGAACAAAATTGGAGAAGACTGATTTATGAACACCATTTTGGGGTAGATCATTTGATCATTTTCATGAGCAAAGTTCTGGTAACATTTCAAAGATGCTTGTTCTACTTTTTTAACTCAGCCTGTATGGTCCATTCTTTTCATATGCTACTGCTTATGACACACAGAGAGGCTGCATACATGTCCTCTTGGCTAATCAGGAATTGTATCATGTATGCAAAAGAGACAAAGTTAGTGTGTTAATTTATAATTCATGTTGTTTTATAGGTTTCTACTCATTCTATCTGACGGATCTGCTTCAGTGTTGTATACTGCCTTACAGTTACTGATGGTAACACACTGGTCCTGGAATTCATACATCCCAAACAAATGTAAAAATCTCAGATGAATGGTCATACTTTATTGAGTATGAATATACTTGACCTTTATAGCGAATATATTATATTATTCTATCACCCCAAATTATTGTTACCTTCTTAAAAAAGCAAAAGAAAATCACCTCCTCATGCTTTTAATTTGATAACATGTTTGAGATTCCACAAGACCAGTGTGATACTTTTGTCACATGTACAGACCCTCTCCATATTGGGTGTGCATGTTAAATGTACACCCTTCCCCTAAACAGGATGTGTACTTTTTTTCTTAGTGTTTATGTGTATGTCATTATTAGGATCTCAAGGTTTGTCCAGGAGGTTCAGGGGGAACTGGCATCCAAACAGGTAGTGAACCAAAGGGGGATAAACTAGATGGTACCCCAGGTCAAGGTACTATGACATCATGCATGCTTAACAACATGCTCAGTAGATTCTTCCAATGAGTTCCTATTATGAAATGAACCAAATGAATTTTCCCCATTTTTACGCCATCCTATTTTTCAACCATAATTTTACGATATGTTATAGGCTTCTACAGTGCTCCTTGATTGTTGCACAGTCATTGATATTAGCCTCATTATATAGCCTACAACTAATATGATCAAATTTATTTTGCTGCAGCTAACCAAAAAGTAATCTGAAAATGTGGTTTGATGAAAAAACTCTGTATTTCTGATTTTGATATTTCAAAAACCCTCTTTATTCCTTTTTGATTCCGATATAATATGGTCAGATTTGATTCTTTAAGTTTTTGTTTTTTAGATCATTGAGTGGTATTTGTGTTGTGTTTATATTTGATTATTATGTCCCTGCCAAAATGTGCATGTATGACCCCTACCCATTTATTAAGCTACCCCATTGGTAGGAGTTATAACTTCATGATTTTTGTGATTTCTAGGTATTTTGAGGCATGTATGCTTGATGCAAAATTCCCAAAAAATTCTCAACCCAAAAATGACAACAATGAAAAGTTATTTAGATTCATTAAAGAATTTTCATGATTTATAAAAATTGAATAAGTTGTTATGAAAATAAAGGAGACAGATGTAGCGTATCAAAAACTGTAATTAGAAATTCGATATTTTAAGTTTCTCATATCTTGGATACATGTCTTAAAATATTAATTGATCATTCAATATGTGTTAATGTTATAAATAAAGGAACATGTACATTTTAAAATTGTCTTGTTTCTATAACATCATGGTTTAGTTAAATTGAAAGATTCAGAATGCAATATGGCATTAATTAAGATATTGACATCAATAAGTTTTCATATGTGTCCAAATGAAGCTTAATGAAATAAAATTAAACTGAAATATATCACTGAAGTTTATCAAAATCATTGCACTTTTCCCACATTGCATTCTGACCCATTGATTAAATCTACACACTGTATATACATGTTTGTGTATGTTCTTGAGATGTATACCGTCTATTTTGGTAATAGTAAAAATAAAGATATTTGAAATGAAATACTAGTCGCTTATTATTAAGCGAACAAACATTCATTGTAAATCTGTTAAACAATATGATTTATGTTCATTGCTTCCAAACATCAATATGTAACATTTAGAATTTAGTGCAAAGCTTTGAGGGGCATCTTCAACAGCCTTGTTCTAACACATATCTTCCTGCAGGTGGTATTAAACACAAGATCTCCTTATCAAATATGAAATGAAAACACCTTGTACAAAATTATTTTTTAAAGGCATTGAGAGCCATCTTTTAAACACAAGAATTGTGAGAACAAAAATTGTTTTAGAGAGAAAGTGTGACATAAAATTTAATGGTGAGGTTCTAAACGATAAAGTCTGGTCTCAGTTTTTTGAATGTACAACCGATACTACCCTTTTGGTAATTCAATGGAAAATTTTACATGGTATTTACCCTCAAAATATTTATTTGAAGAAATGTAACATAGAAAACTCTGACATCTGTAACTTTTGTAACGCACATGTAAAAGATGACATTGACCACTTCTTTATCAATTGTGACTGTATTAAATCAATTTGGAATGATGTAAATGTTACAAATGATCAAAAAATTGGAAATGCAATTGTTAAAAAAGAAGATTTACTTAAAACATTGGTAATTAAAAAATCTATACATGATTTTAAAAAAAGGGTCAATACAGCTTGTAATGTAAAAGCAATTTTTGATACTGAGATAATGATCAGAAAGATGTAATGTAACTTGAAATTTCTATAATTGTATTTTTTGTATTTTATCTAATTGTATGCATGTAATGTAAAATATGTTTATTAATAAAGTTTGATTTTATAAAAAAAAAAAAAATCTTCCTGCAGGTGGGATGAGTCCATTTGGCATAGTAGCTATTGTTGTCCTGCTTGTGGCTCTGGTAGCAGCATTGGTCGGGGGAATTGTCTACGCCTACAAGAATCCAAACTCCAGGGCTGGAATGTGGCTCATTGAGGTTAGTATATAAGCTTGCAAGAGTAGAGGATCATTTGCACAGTTATTCAAAGAGCCATCAATAGAAAAACTGTCTGGTAAGGGACTTGTTTGCAGTTTTGATAAAATAACATTTTCTCAGCATATATTTTCTGCTTCAAAACTGCATTGCTTATTTAATTGTTCGCATATTCACTATAGCATCACAAGCTACGACATATTCCTTTTGGCTGAATGTTCTGAATATTTATATTGACATATAGAGGGTGTAGGTAGTAGCCTGTGGATAGAATGAGTTCAAATGCGGAAAACTCACATTATCATTTTAAGGTATTTGTACAAGCATATGTATTCAGGGAATTTAAATTGTAGTTTAGACATGATCTTTGTTTTAAAAACTAAATATAATTTTTTTTACTTAATGCAACAGAACAGGGTATGTATGTGTAACTGTATACTAATCTGTAGACAGATCCCATTGTTGATTTTAGTACTTTTCATTGTAAAGTACACTTAATATTTCTATTTCCATTAGAAAGCAAAACTATAGTGGAAACATTTGGCACAACATAACTTAATGTTTCCAAATTGCCTTTTTTAAATGATTGATACAACTCTTCATCCAGCAGGAATGTTCTGATCTAAGTGTAAAAATTATTTTTCAATACAATACATCAAGGATTAGAGTACATACATATTAATATTGAAATTATAAACTGATTACATGTTATATTTTTTGCTAATTTCTAGAACCGGCCAAGTCAGCTAGCTCAAAAAATTAAGTTCTGGAAAGGAGGCGAGGGAACAGGCGAAAAATATGCTGTCTCTGGGGTTGGAGAGTCTAATGCTTAGAGGTGAGATTTATACTTTCTCTGGATTTGGAGAGTCTAATGCTTAGAGATGAGATATACACTTTCTCTGGGGTTGAACTTTCTCTGGGGTCGGAGAGTCTATTTACTATAGATTATAAATGAGATTTGAACCTCAATAGGCTTAGTATTTTTGAACATGTTTGATCTTGTTAAGTAAGTGCATTATTATGTCACCCCCAAAAAGTGTTGACATATTGTTACGGTTTCCTTTTTTGTGACGGCGATTGGCAGTTGCTTCAAATTGTTTTTCAAAGTCATCCACAAGTTCTCAGAATGTCAAATCTGACTTTTGATTAAATATTTGAGCTATAATGACTTTCTAAAGGTCAAAAAAGGTTAAAAAGGTATTTTCTCAACTTGCTTTAAATAACCAATTTTTCAAAATCATTTACAAGTTTTCAAAAGTTTAAACCTGACTATAGATGAGATTCAACCTTTAATTACCTTCTCAAGGTAAAGAAAAAAGATTCATAATATTGTGAGCAACTAGGTGGTGACATTTTGTCATGTTAATGCCTTGTATAACATTGCAGAGTAGACTGCATTATAAACTTGATTGAAGTTATCTTTAACAAGCTGAATGTCTAATTGATTGTTTTGTTTTGCAGAAACAAAGATGTTTTGTATTTACCCCGAAACAGTAACTACATAAAGCTCTCAGAGACACACATTGGATACATACATAAGTAATAACCCATGCAGAGTGTTATTGAATTGTAATACACATTACACATACACACCATGTAATAGGCACAAAACAAATGGAAATATTAACTAATAACGTTAAAACATGGAAGAGAGAGTCTAAATTACACCACACATATTGCATTGCAGTGCAAAGGACTACCCAACTTAGGAAAAATACTATCTTGTTTTAGTTGATGAAGCAGTAGGTTTGAGATGTACTTAATACTAAAGCTTTGACAATGTACTTTCTGAATTTGCCTCTCAGTTGATTGGTTCAGTTTATGCTTTCACATTATATGCCTTTTTTCATGATATCCCGGCTGTTGGCTCTGCTTATTGGCAAAGATTAAATGAGAATGTGATACTCCTCTGGATACTATACATGCCAATAATAAGTGCATTGTTTGAGCTGGATGCATAAACTGAACCAAGAGGATAAAAATTCAAAACCACTCTGGAGTGAACAAAAGTCAGTAGTTCAGTCGGAGCTCTACCTGACAGATGGGAGGTTTAATCAGCAAGTATTTATATTTATTACGAAAATGTGATGTGAGCTACAAAGAAAACAACTTATGAATAACTCAGGCTGACTTGATGAGTATGTTAAATTGCATTTCACAAAATAACTGAGACTTTGGAATTTAATAAATTGACTGATTTTACACTTTTTACCCACAAGATAACACCTTTATCATTCAAAATTGTTGAAGATTTGTTGATTCCATGACACAAAGATGTTGTTTTACTGTAGTATGGGGCATTATGACATTAAGGAACATATCAGTTCAGATTGAAAGTGTAGAGAGTATAGAACTATTGAACAGATATATGTATAAATCAGCAAAGTAATATTTTTCTATACTAGGCTATATAACCACATCTTGTATATTTAAAAGTGTTAATTCACTGATTGTAAAAAATAGATGAAACAATTAGCCTTTCACTAGTTTTTCTCAGTCTTGTTAGTCCTAGGATTTGTATTTGTATTAATCTTGTTAAAGACTAATTTCTGCATGCATCTCTCTCAATACCTTTTTGTAAACATTTATGAAGTTTGTGTGTCACACTTTTAAGATGATTTTCTTCAATATTTATTATTAATAACATTTATTATTGTCCTCAGGGCACTTGATGGCCTTGTTCAATATATGAATATGTTCCAAGGAATATCATTTTCACATACTCCTTTATTTATGTTAATACATAGTCATTTGGAAAACTAGATCTTTTATTTTATACATTTATGTTACAATTTATTGTTTTTTGTTTTACACAAACCTGTCAGTCTTTAAGATATTGATGCTTCAGATTTTTGCTTGAGAAATGAATAAATATGACTTTGATTTCTATTTTTCAAGTAAGATCTGTTTTTAAGTTAATTTATTGATATTATGTTCCACCTACAGCTCTTTTTATTCCGAATATTTATCTGATCAAAAATGTGTGAGGAATCTTTTTAGATGGACATCTCTTTCTATACATTTATTCATATTTATTTGCTTGTAGATCTGCAATGTTTGAATTGAATGCTGCACTTTATGTATTATAAATTATATGACTGTAAATAAATACATATAGCCTAATAGGGACCAATTTTCTCAGTCATGCAGAAGTTTAGGCTCAATTTCTTACAGAATATTTTACAACTTTCTAGAGATATGTATTGTAGAAACTCATTTTATTCAGAAAATTGTTTTAATGATAATCAGATTCATTACAAATAAATTAGCGAATATTTGCCTGAATAATAAATAATAAAAAATATATATGTTAATGTGCTTGGTAAACATTGTTATCACAAAATGGAGTCAATATGAAATATTCACTCTTTGTTTAGGATAGGTTGTTATTTCGTCTATAACACCTTAGTTTCTCAATAACTGAATATGTTTAAGAGTAAAATTAAATGTTCATGACTTACACCAATGTTAAAAGTGATTATGTGATTTATTTTATTGTACAAAGCTATATGTATATTTTTAAGAATAAATGGTCACAGTAATGACAAGCATGTACCAGATATAGTAGATTTACACAAATGCAAGACTAATTAGAATATCTGTGAATAGTTTTACATCATTTGATTGTTTGTAAATTTTGTAAGACTAAAATTGTTCCTCACAATTTGTAAACTTGTTTCAATGTGCATTGATTAGTCCAGAATAAATTACTGTTATGTACAGCTTATCTAATAACATGTTTTTCTATTGTTTTTTTACACAAAACTCGCCCTTATATTTCCAATGTTGCACAGTAATTATTCCACCAAAGTTTAAGGGGGATATAGAGAAGCTGTCCGTCTGTCCTTTCATTCGTCTGTCTCTGGGTGATAACCCAAATACTGGTTGATGGATTTAATTCAAAGGATAGGTAGCAAGAATATGGTGAACTAAATTCAACATTGTTTTTCTCTTCAACCAATTATTGAAATCATCTTGTCTGTAATGGGTGAAAGTTATATCTAAATATTTTGCTGGAGGTGTCTGGTAATTCAAATACCAGTGGACTGATTTGGTTCAAGAAGAATGGACAAGTGTTAGTCACAACTAAAACGGTAAATATTCATTAGGGTGACATCTATATTTAGATGTCACAATTCAGTTTCTATTAGTCAAAACTCGGTTTGGAGAAAAGTCCCATGGGCTCATAATTTTTTTATGAAAAATATAGAAATATCACTCAAATTAAATTATGGATATTCAAAAGAGGACATTTGAATCTACAATATGTAAAAATGTCAAAATTGTCCAAAGCAGGCGTAATGTGCAGTAAACTGATGAATTTAGTTAGAGATTAAAACCATCGTCGCTTTCCACTTGGTCTAGAGACCTTGTGGCATAAAAGGTAAACTTATTTGTCCCATTCATATGTGGCGGTTCAGGGAAGTCCACGGACCCAATCAGAATGCTCCGCTTCTTCAGGTGACAAAATATTGAAAATGTCTTAATAAATATTGCATCGTTGATTGGCCGATTGGTCTTATGGTGTCTCACAAAACTGCGGGCAACTGCCAGGAGCAATATTGAGAGTGAACTCAGCTGGAGTTTATTTACACAGTGATCGATTAAATCAGGCGGATTTATCAAGGTGATGTAGGAACAATAAGTCAGTATTTCTTGAGGTGACATTAAAATGGATGAATTTTGAAACTTTTGAACTGTATGTATGTATCTTTTATTCCCGATTTCAAATCGGATTTCATATAAACTAATTACATTGTTAGATTAATACAATAAACATTAAACATAAACAAGGTGACAACATATTTTCAATCTTTAAAAGTAATATAAAAATTTCAGATTACAAGATCTTCTGCAAGTTTATGCAAATAAGGGTACGAGACTAATCCCCGAGTCTGATATCACTGTATGAATGTATCTCAGGATGAGCTCTAAATTATGTATCTCAAATGACTCCGAGGCAGGACCGCATACAGAAGCACAAATTTCTCTTGGATCGAACGCTGGATGGTTGTTGGGTAACGCAATGTCAATAATGAGTTTATTCCTCATGTGATTGTACTCATTACAGTCGATTAGCATGTGATTTATAGCATCCTTATAGAAATTGCCACATCTATCGCAAAGAAGGTTGGAGTCATTGACGGGTTTCAAGTTGTCAAGCTTGAACTTTCTCTGGGGTTGGAGAGTCTAATGCTTAGAGGTGAGATATGCACTGTCTAATGCTTAGAGGTGAGATATGCACTGTCTAATGCTTAGAGGTGAGATATGCACTGTCTAATGCTTAGAAGTGCATTTTCTCCGGGGTTGGAAGGTCTAATGCTTAAAGGTGAAGATCATCTGAGAGCAGTTGAAGCATGTATACATGACTATCAATTACTTAGTGACTTGAAAACATTACATAACAGTGTGTTATATTACAAAACAATATTTATTCTTAGTGTTTTACAAGTGAATAACTTAAACCTACTTCTTTCAAACTTGACATTGAACTTATTGTCATTAAACATTTTCATCAGGGAGTATGCCTAATAAGATCCTTCACAGATTTTATGGCGCTTCCCAACTGATAAACAAAATAAAATAGCAAAACTTAATCGTCCTTACACATCATGCCAATTCTCCTGTTTGACTTTCTGAAAAAATTTAAATAGATAATCAAATATAGAAGTTTTTGAAGGGTTAAGAAAATAGAGACATTATCTTCCAATGTGTTGCCAGATAGAGTAACATGAAAAAATCAAAGAATTGCCCTGAAATAAAGTCATAACTGATTGATTTTTAAGAAAAAGGCACAATGTGTATTAATAAAAGTAAAAAATATAAAACTGCCACATTTTAACTTGTTTTTAAAAGAGCAAAGAAAGAAAACTTTTTCAATGTACTTGTTTCATGGCAGTGTTAACATGAGACAATGTTCTATACTAGTAGTCTACATTGAACTTCAAAACAACATGTTCTACTGTCTCAAATCAATTGTTTAGCTTAAATGTTAAATGCAGGTTACTTCATAAATATATCAAAAGTGTGTCTACTTTAATGTATAATACTAATAAAGGATAATTATAGTATATTTGGCAAATTCAGAATTGAGTTCACACATCAATTGTATGAGTCTTTCTCAACACATGTTTGAGACTTGTATGCAGTAATCATATAAATCGTAAACTACCCATATATCAATCTTGTACTCAATACCCATGCACCGAACAAATAATGAGAACTATTCTCTCACTCAATGATTTGACGCATTTTAGATTTTCATCTTCAATAACTAGTTTCAAATGTCAACTGCAGTCTGTTGTAGATACCATATATTCATATGCAACATAACATCAGTGAAAGATGGATTGGCATACTTGTATTTGAGACATTTGTTGCTTTACACTATTGTTGATTTGCTAACCATCTCTCGCTCGATGAACTGTATTTTGTAGATAAACAGTAAAATTAATGCACCTTTAACAGATAACTTGAATTTAGCAATGTTAATGTTAAATTAAGATGATTCAGTGTATTCACTAATAATATATAGAGCTAATCATTTCATGACAACAGGTGGTGTCATAATGGTGGTAAGTTATATTTAACTGTGACATCATGTCAGCTGTATGACATCACACAATCAGTTGTGTGGCATCACACGAACCAGCTGTGTGACATCATATGTCCTGTTACTGTTTGATGTGATAAAAGAGAAACCAATTATCCAGGTAATAGTTTCACCTTCTCTTCAGTTTTAACTTCGATTTCTTGGCTGAACTGCTCGTCGAAGGAGATTGTGTGCTTACTTTGTACCATGGTAGTGAAAACTCCCTGGAAACATAATAAAAAACGTCATATGTAAATCAATATCAAGGAATTCATTGTTTATATACTGTTTTATAAAACATTAAATCATGCAAAACACTCCACACTGTTTGGAGATCATTGTTCTATGCAACCTAGAAAAAAAGTTGGTATATTTGTTAAATATGAAAAGTCTTCAAGAGAGCTCTATTGAATGTACACTCCTTCAATTCAGGATCATTTGGTCTAGCCTGTAATCTACTTTTCTGAAGACAATCACAATAATTGTTGGATAAAATCATGCGACCCCACTTTCAGGGGGACCAGACAAACGTCATGACCATCTCTGACAAATTACCATGGCTTTGCAAAAGTTAGGCCTCTGTTAGAAATGAAAACAGTGTAAATCCAAGTTACCAATGTGGAGTACTCTGCATGTTTTTCACATTAAGTGTGGTCAACCTGCAGTTGAAACTGATCTTCTGAATTATTTACAATGATATACAACTAAATGTGTTCTAAATAGATCTGCATACAAACTGAGAAAAGTTAACTCAAATGTGAACTCAGAAGTGAGCTTTGCAGGTCTGTCACAAGCTTGACAAAATCATGGTTTGACATACTTACCCTGGGGAGAGGCTTGGAATAGGATAGCCAAATGCATTAACTGGAATCTTATTGGTGATTTCAATGTGAGTAGCTGAAAGAATAGAAAGTAAATCTGTAACACAAGGCAGAGTCAGAACAGAAAAAATTTGGTTTGGAGAGTATGTGTGATAAGTAAAATAAAACAATGGAAAACAGTTCATGAGGTTATTTGCTCAAACAGCAATATTATAACACATACTTTATCTCATCTATAGTAATTTGTACATTTACCACACGGTCCTAACTTCGACCGTTAATTTGAATTTTTGACCTACCAGGTGCTTGAAAATCAAGGATTGCGAGTCTTATACTGCACCGTTTTTCTTCAAACTTATACCATTAAAAGCAGAACAAAATTGCCTTTCTGTCGGTGCATTACTTTATTGTGAAGAGTCCCTCGTTCTAGCAGCGTTTTGGTCCCCAGCTGTTAGGCCTTCCAGCTGGGGACCAAAATGCCGCTGGAAGTAGGGACTCTGTTGAAGATAATAATGTACCATCAGAAAGGGATTTGTGTTATGCTTTGAATGGAACAAGTTTGAAGAAAAACGGTGCAGTATGAGACTCGTAATCCTTGATTTTCAAACATCCGGTAGGTCAAAAATTCAAATTAACGGTCTAAGTTAGGACTGCATGATTTACATAATAAGGAATTTTATTTCAGTAAAAATGATGACCTTCGGAGACAGTATTTCACAAGAAGTTCAGAGGATGATACTATATAGTGCATGCTCAGGAAGATTGTACTTTCTATAGAAACAATTTGCATTGTTTACTCTTTGAATTTATTCCCTTCTTTTCTGGTCAATTGATCATGTTTAACACTTATTTAAAACTAAGATTTAGTCACTGTTTTCTTACCATCTTCAGGCTCTGGTTGGAAGGTTTCTATTTGTTCCTTCACAAAGTTTGATGAACTATATTTAGACCCACATCTTCCTTCTTTCAATTTTTCATATAATTTCTGTTCCCGTATTCGTTGCATATCCCATCTTTTCCTTCGTTTCTCATCAGTTTCTGGCTTTTGATGGCGCTTAAGGAAGATTTCATCCTCAAGGTTCTGAAATATTGGGCAAAATACTTTATGTTGTACATATGATGACATTTTATACAAGGTATTAACATGCAAAATGTCACCACCTGTTATTCGCTATAGACGCCAATCACCAAACCCCGAACAACATCCATAAAAAAGACTATAATAACAATATCTCATCACTTGTGGTGGTGACATAATAACCGAGGTCTTGTATTTCTAAATGTACTATTATGCACCAAAACTGATCTACCTTTATAAAATAATATACATTCTTTTTTGGTCCTGTTGCATTAACTCAATGCAACTACAAGATCCTATCACGTCACAATGCCCTGGGAAGCAACAACTTTTTTTTATTACAAACCATCTTTAAATTTGATTTCAGTTTTAGTTCCAACTCACCTCTGTACCTTCTAATGTGTAGCAGTTTGCCACTGGATTGATTCTGAAGGAGGGAACTGAAAAACATCAACAAATATTGAAGTACATGTATATAAAACACATCATATCTTTTAGTAAGTATTTGGCCCTCAACTTTTTCAATTTCAATGTTAATCAAATTTCTGTATTTTTACCATTGCAATGGCCATTTTAGCAATCGGGGAGCTTTGTACTAAAATTAACTGACTTCTGCAGGGCCAGAGAAAATAAATTTGGTATTAACTATACCTTTCTCTAGACCCTTTTATACTTTATTTTTGCAAGTCTTGATTCAAAATTTACAACAATGACAGGAAAGTTACAAAATTATATTCCATCAATTATGAACTTTTATACTTTGGATGCTATAATACCGTTTCTGTACACCTCACCCAATTGTGACAATTTATAATGATCACATTACACTTACTTTCAACTCTACTGTTGCACTTCTTGGGGCTGAGCAATACATATTGAGGTTGTATATCCTGTGTTACATGATACATTGTCCCTGTCCTGAGGATTTTATCTGAGTCATTTATAGGCCTACACTTCAGTTTAGTTTTGATTTTCTCAGTCACTGTTTGGAATAATGAGTCATGATTGCGAGCCTGAGGAAGTGTTTCAGATTGGATTTTCACTGGGTGAATAAAGCCATTAGATGGCGCCTGTGTCTGAGCCCTAGTGAGACGGGCTGGCATTTGAGATCTGGATTTCTGAGGTGATGGAGCAGCTACAGACTGACTCTTTTTTAGTGAGGAGCTCACTAATTTACTAGATTTAGTGGACCCTCTTTTGTTTTGTAGATTTGTCTTTAAGTTCTGACTGAGCCTGCTGATGGCTTTTTTCTTGGAGGCAGCTGCAAATTTTTTGTTAAGTACCTTTGGAGGTGGATCTGGAGTTGTGGAACACTTCCTGAAATTGAAACAATTGATTAATGTAAATCATAAAAACTTCGCTTTAGGGTAGCCTAACATAATAACACTTTTTTAGAGAAAGCTATGCTCCCATGGTGAATTGGTATTCCGTTAGAGGTAAATTGTCATGTGGATTTTTTGAATTTTTAAACCTATCCCCAATGACCTCCAAAGTTTTACAAATTGGCATAAATGACAAAAATTGTTCATTTTCTTGGTTCAAATAAAGAATGCAATAGCATAGAACACTAATTATTCTCCAAAAAAACATCTACCTACTGATTTGGCCTGATATAATATGAAGATGTTAATTCTTGGAAAATCAAAATAAACATTAAAAGTACCGGACCCAATTTAACACGAATAGCACTAAATAAACCTTTAAATCCTGTGACTTAGGAAGACATCATTCTTCAGTCATTAGAATTCTCTGAAAAAGCTTTTTATCATCGAGAAAACGTATTTTATAAGGTGAGAATTTCACTTTTTTATATCTAATAGAATTATACTTTATACTGGTTTTACTTTATATGTCTACTAGGTACCTTTTTAATGGTTTATTTTCAGTTTCAGCCTCTTTAACTTCAGCTGGTGTTTCTGGTACTTCATCTTCTATATCCACCTTAGGGGAAATCACTGGTTTAATATCCGCCTCATCAGGGATGAATTTGCGGCTATATCTGTCTCTAGAACCAGATCTCCCGTTCTGTTGCTTTAAAAGTGACATTCTACGCTCCATTCTCTCAAGTCGACATTTTAACTGCAAACAAAAAATATAATTTACATTATATCATTTGAATTTTGAACTGATTTCCCAATTTTATCTTTCTCATTAATTTGTCCACAAATTGGTCTCTGGTAATAAATAGCTATACCACTGCCATCTATATATAAGTATAAAGTTCATTACAAAGTTACAAAACTAATACAAGGCACACTTCAGGTTTCAATAACATGTTTTGGAAATCTCTGGACTTTATCATCATTAACTGCATAAATGCAATTTTGCATTCATACATTTGTTTTGTACTACATTGATTCATTTTGGCGATACCTTTGCTATTAGATCTTTGAATATGCTCAACTACATATACACTTGTTCATCTTGATCCTCCAAGTTTTACTATACTATGACTGAATAAATACACTGGATTTAACAAAAACTAATTGTGTTGCTCAAAAATAGAGCTTTAATTAGTATAATAATAGAAGTAGATGTGAACAATATGGACCTTGTCTGTCTTTGATACCAATGAGATTCCTATTGTATCCATTATTAATTTTATCTGGCATTTGCAGTTTACAGATGTAAAATTTCCAGAAGTTTTATCCAGCTTGTGTGTAAGACCAGGAGAGTAACTACATGCATGAAATATAAATATCAAGACCTACTCAGACCTTTTATAAGTTGTTTGAGTAATTGCAATCAAACACCATGAAATTAGCTCAATTGTGTTATAAAAGTTAACTGAGTTAAGTGAGGTGGCCGTATTTGATTCAATAGCTGCACAAATCTAAATAGGATCATACTGTACCCATTGCACATAAAACCCTTTAAATTAATGTTCAATAGAATAGAAAGTGAAAAGAAAATAACTGAATGAATACATGATAAAAACATGATCAAATGTATCTCATCTGAAAAAGTGAATGACACATAATACCACCTTCACTTAGGGGAAAAAATAAGTAAACTTTATTGCTTTGGTTTCAAAAGGGCAAATAAAACAAAATAGTACGATGAATTGCTTGCAAGAGAGTCTATCAAGCTGACCCAAATCTCACCCATAAACAACTATCCTTTATCAGTTGTTAACTGGTAACATCAGGTCTGGCCTTATATGTACACGTTGCTAACTGTAACCTTAAGGTGACATTTAAGTTAATCAAAAGTACAAAAACATGGAAGCCATATTTTTTTGATAAAGTCAGAAGATTTTGTATACTGTTTTCCTGTATGTGAATGCATTTCCTGACTAAAGAGACACATAAAAGAAAACCTCACATTTAAACGCATATTTCATAACTATGAATTGGAGGTGTATGGCTCCCAAAAGCTAGCATGAAGAGTGCGAAGTGAGGCTATTTTTTGAAAGTTTCAAGGAGTAGCCTTGCAACAGTCACACATTTGCAAGAATTCAAAATTTCTAGATATAGTCTTACCTTACCAAGGAACAACGAAGGAGCACGAAAATGTGTACTTCTTGCATTGTTAGAGTATAATAAAGCTCAAACCATTGTGAATTCTAAATATTTCATGTCCACCATTTTGTTTCCTGGAACTATTTTTTAGTCCAGAGTTATCTTCATTCATGTTTCCATTGTTTATCATTCATAAAGCCTCTATCATGTATCTATCATTATAATTACACTGTAATAGATAAAACATACAAGTGATTATCCATGCCACTTGGTGTAGTCACAAAACTTGCATGAGGATTAATCAGGAAGTCTAGAAGTAGTTCCGGCAAACAAAATGTGGACATGAAATATTTAGAATTTACAATGGTTTGAGCTTTATTATACTCTAACAATGCAAGAAGTGCACATTTTCATGCTCCTTCGTTGTTCCTGGGAAAGGTAAGATGATTTGTGGAAATTTTAGACTCTTGCAAATGTGTGACTGTTGCAAGGCTACACCTTGAAACTTTCAAAAATTAGCCTCACTTCGCACTCTTCATGCTAGCTTTGGGGATCCATGCACCTCCAATTCATAGTTTGGAAAAATGCGTTTATGTGTGATGTTAACTTTGACATGTTTCATTAGTCAAGGTACACAATTCATATACAAGGTAAACAGATTTTAAAAACATGTGTCTTTATCAAAAAAATATGGCAGTCATTTTTTGTACTTTTTATTTAATATAGCGTCGCCTTAATAAACCTGGGCTCTGGCCAGTTAGCTTAAAACTTGAATATTGAAACGTGTCAAACAAAGTTAACAGTCAAAATAACCTTTCAATATCAACAAACCTTGGTTTACACACATTACTTGTTTTATGTACATTTCAGATAATGGTTCAAACTAATTCAGAGATATCTTTATAAGGCTGGTAAATCATTCTCAACCATTTTTCTAAAAAAATTCCTTTGTTTCATATGAATCAATATCACAAATGATGGAAGAGCCATAGCTCTATTATTATCAGACATCATTCATACTCTAGACTGCCAGATTATCAATCAATACATATCTATGAAATGAACAAAGAAGTTTGTATATTTCTGAGTTACTTGCCTGATTTTCCCATATGTTCCTAGTCCCATATCGAAGACTTGAGGGCATCAGAACAGTTGCCATGTTCTTCAACCTTTGCGAAAGAAATCCTAAATATCTAGACAAAGAGCTCCGTTTTGAAAGAGATTCACCGTTAACAACCTTTAACTCTAAACTCATGCTTCCTATAATGCTAATGTGACCTGACCTGTATGTCAACATCAACCTAGGCTCTGATTGGTTGGCAATTATTGATCATGTGATCACTTGAGGTACTAATAAAGTCACATGACCAGAAATAACACCAGGAATATCAATAGTAAATGATCTGACATCTGAACAGGAGCATATAAATTGGAAATAGCTACCGTACTACACTGAACTACAGTAAATGATTTAATATACAGTGTATTGGCAGACTGGTCATGCAGTGGTTAAATGCAATATTACATGTATTATGCATAGATGTGTAATGGCAGAAATCATTAATGCTCCAGGGATGACACACAACTAAATGATTGAAGTCAGGCAGAGTAAAATCTTCTGTTGGCTAACCTAAATAAATGAATCAAACTATGAAATTCTCGTCAACTTCAACATTTACTTTTCAACACAAAATCTCATGAACTTGAAAAATATCAAAAACATCCCTTGAATTGCTATGGGCTTACCAAAGGTGAAAGGCATGATGTTTTGTGAATACACAGTAGTGTAATAGGCCTACTTCAAAAATAACCCTATATTTATTATTTAAGGCTGTCGATCAAGACTGATCAGGATGTAACCAAGCTAAAAAGACTTGATACAACTTCCTGTGCCACCCTCTCTTGCAACCCTTCCAAGTTCTAATGCATACTGGGCTGCCATATTGAATTCCCTCATCAGATAACAAGGCCGAATTCAAACCTGTTTTTTAGGAGATATTCCTTATAAATCTTGCTCCACATACTATGGAACAAAAGGTCTAGAACAAAATAAGGTTATGGGTGATAAACATGTATTCTTACCGCGCTATTATCGGATGTCAGTGTCCCAATTTGTCGATCTTTTGCGATTATCAATTCTTGCTGTTGTTGAATGAGATCAAGATGAAGGATCAAGAGTTCCTTTAATTGTTTCGTTTCTTGGTCATGTGTTGCAGAACTTGTAGGCTCATCACAAAGAGGATTGTTTGTTGTATTGTTACCATTCGTCTGGTCAATCATCAACACATCATGTTGTTTGTAAATGGTGCTACAACTTGGAGAATTATTCGTGTCTTCTGCGTCGTGTCCGAGGTCGAGAATTTGTCGAGAGTTACCATTCTCAATCGACATTGAGTTTCTAGATGTTCTCCGTTTATGTATTGATTCTCGTCCTTCGATTTTAAATGTTGACGATTCTTTCGTTGCTGTGCTCATAGTATTATCTGTCATGGATGGATAGCATCGCTATAACTCTTCATGAAATATCGCACTTTTTGCTAATTTTTCATGAAAAAATGGCCGCCTTTTAAATTTGAAGACCCCATAAAATCGAGTTGAGAAATAAAATAAAACAAACATTTGCTGAAGTCTTTCAAAATAAAATTCTGTGATAAAAATGACAAAAAATAAGCATTTTCTTCGGAATGATTATGATTTTCTATGAATTAATATCTGTATATAATCAAAATGAGCTGACTAAGATAGAAAAAGCTTAAGTTTCATTGATCATCGAAGAGGTCTTTAACATGTACTTGTCGAGGAACAAATGTTGATTATGTTACATGATAAATCTATAACAAGAATATTGGGAAATATTTTAAATTTGACTATCAATAATTTAATATCTCATACAAATAAAAGATTAAGTGAATTATGTTTGAACTATATACTATAAAAATTGTCTTTGGTGTGCATCCGATGTCTCCGTGGCGCAATCGGTTAGCGCGTTCGGCTGTTAACCGAAAGGTTGGTGGTTCAAGCCCACCCGGGGACGAGGAAATATTTTATTTATTATTGTTTTGCATCGTGCCGGTTATCATGCTTGTATCATGTATATTCTTAATTGCAATTCAAATATGACCCTGATAATTATGAAGTATAACACTTTACCATAAATATCTTCAATATTGTCTCTGCAAAAAAATTTATTTGCTGACATGATATCACGTGCCAGGACCCACAGGATAACTTGAATGCACCTGGGTTATTTTAAGAGTTGAGTGAAAATCGATAAATAGTACCACAGGGAATAACAAGCCATGTGCCTATGCAGGTCAATTGGAAAGAGTTGGATTGTTGTCAATGAAGGTGTTAAAATTGTTGTCAGTGGACAACATGTTATGGAATGTAACCCATGTTAACATGTAACCCATGTTATGGACTAGTTTATGTTTTGGAAATTGATACTGTATTTCTTTTAAAACTATTTAAGTTATCGAAATACAATATGTGAGCAAATAATTAATTTGATATAAAAGTTTGCATGATTCATTCATTTTTGATAGAATTATCAACCATTTGCCATCATTCAAATCAAGAGTTATTTAAAACACACACTTTGTGAAAAGTGGGCATGCACTTCTATGGATCTCTGAACTTCAAATAATGTTTTTATGTTCAGCAGCTGTCTAGAAAATCTCTTCTTGAGCAAAGCTCCTTTGTCCCTAGGCATTAGCATATAAAATTTGAACTCAATCCATCCACTGGTATTTGAGTAGCCAAATATATTGAAAATTCCTTCTCAAGCATAGGTCCTACACCCATAAGCTATAAGCCTATAAAAGGATCTAGAGCACTCTCCATTATGATTTCCCCATGAAAAAATTAATTCATCAGATCTCCTAAATATTTTTTACAGTATTATTAGACATTGTATTCTTCATATTACACCTAAAAATGATTCATTTTGTTCATGGGGAAATCATAATGGAGAGTGCACTAGATCCTTTGATCTAAACAGGACATGGGTTTTCGCCTGGACAGACAAACGAACGGATGTCATTTGTTGTTGCTGCATTAGATTCTTCTTTCATTGTCTTCTTTCTTTGTCTTGATTTGATTGTGATGTTAGTTATCTTTCTTCAGGGTCCACAGACTTGAGACTGCGCTGACTTAATTCATGAACATAAATAAATGACGAACATGGTTACAATATTTTCACTTTTTATTACAATATAAACTATTCATCAATGATTATTCAAAACATGATATAACTAATAATAAAAAAAGTTTTACTTCAGGTCTTTCATTATACAACTACAAAGTTGAGCTAGTTTAGGTAGACAGATTTAAATCAGTAATTTGGTGAATAGAACATTTCATCATGTTGTCATCCCTCTGAACCATCTCAACAAATTCAGTTGGAAACCAGAAATTGGAAATAACTAAGATTCATGAAATCAATTAAATATTACTTAAAATCATGCATGTAACACAATAATCAAATACATTGTACAAGTACATAATATTATATCACTATACAGAGTATGCAAAAAAGAAGTGTTGCAACCTTTATCCCAAGACACCAGTATATTAAAATAACAACAAAAATCAGAGAAAGTGTTACCAATAAGAACTAAATAGATGATGGACATGTTTTGTGACTTTATAATTGATTTAACCAGGCAACTTACAATAAATAGTAGACATGCAATTTATAGTAAACAAGGACTGATATACATGTGAGGCATCTCATATACAAGACATCAATTTTGAATATAAAACTTGTGTATATGGAATACCCTAAACACAGCAAAATTGTTCCTTTTAAACAAGTGTTCCTTGCAGAGGGGTTCATTATTACAACTAACATATTTGTCAACATTTCTACATAGATGGGTATTCCTTACAAACATATGCTTCGTCATACAGATGCTTCTTTATTTCTGTCTTGTGTTTCATTTCTATCCTACTTTGATAAACACAAAGATAATGATGCGATCATTAATATATAATATGTACACATATACAGAGGAAAGCTGATCATCTTTTCCATTCAGGTGTTTAAAAGTTCTCCTTTCTTCCTCTTCCAACTCAATATTAAATATTTGACTTTGAAATCACATTTCATGCAATGCTCTTGAAATTATTATTATAGTATTTAAGAAATTAT
The DNA here is from genome assembly GCA_903813345.2 of Owenia fusiformis. Classification (NCBI taxonomy): domain Eukaryota; kingdom Metazoa; phylum Annelida; class Polychaeta; order Sabellida; family Oweniidae; genus Owenia; species Owenia fusiformis. The sequence goes on along the minus strand of CAIIXF020000007.1, from coordinate 15,073,927 downwards.
TACATATTTAGAGGGTTCTGTTTTTTGGGTCACCCTGTATACCATTACTGTATAAGAAACATTGTGCTTATTTCATGTATTTTATGATGAAAATTGCAACATACTGTATATCATATACCACATAACAATTTGTTTGTGTTTGAATCATAATATGATAAAAAATGAGCCAATAACAAACTATGCTTTGAATATGAGCTAAAGTCTACTTTAATTAATATGAAATCCCCATGGTGATCATCCTCTCAATGACATCACATTGTAGCATTCTCATTATATCATAAAGTTACGAATCGGCCATTAACAGAACACTTTCGTAAGTCATTCATAAGTTTTATCGTTCGTAAACGAATTTCAAATTGTGACGTCATCTTATATCATTATTTAGCACAAATAAAAATATGATGTCATTTGGTATCATTGCGCGCTGTGATTAAACCTGTCTCCGCGATTTCAAAGAATCCCAGCTCAGGAACATATTTGCTTATCATGTAAGAATAGGTGAATATTTTAGCTTGAAACTCAGCATGCATATAAAAAACAATTTCTTTTTGCCAACCTGTATACCTTACATAAGAAGTGGATGAGAAATATGCCATTCGCAAAGTTATGAAAGGGTCTGAGGTGCTATTAAAGTTACAAACGAAAGCACATGTGACGTCATTTTTTCGTAACTTTGCGAATCATTCGTAACTTTACGAAAGTTCTGTTAATGCACATTTACCAAATTTGTAAAATTAACAATTGACTTGCGAATTCGTAACTTTGCGAAAGTTCTGTTAATGACCCCCAGATTGTTGCTTAAGATGCAATTTTTAATGATAGGATAATGGTAATGTTAGTATATGAAGACCCCCATGGAATCTCTGGATGGGATGATTTGACAAAATTGATACAAAGAGAATTTTACAAAACCTTATGAACATGAGTTGTGGAGATATTTGTTACTGTTCCCTGTGAGCTATTGTAACTGCTCTGGTGGCTTGTAAATACATGTCTATCCATTTTAACTGTTCCTAGCGAGTTATAGGGATTTATTTGTGGTGAGTTGTAGTATCTATAGCTGTCTCCTTTGTGTTATAATGATATTTGTAACTGCTCTAAGTGAAGATCTTGGTGGTACTATATGTATGTGGGCTATTCCTGGAGATCATGTGTTATTCTCTATGTATCAGCACAAATAGTCCAAGGCAAGCTAATAATGCATACTGGAAAATAATTAACATTTGTTTTATGATTATGTACTGATACAGATGTTGCATGTATTTTTATGTTTGCCCCTTTTTCATAGGGCTAATTACCAATGAATACACTATATTAAACAAAAATTATTAGAAAAAATAGAAGCGATCTGAATCAATATCCCCTCGTTCAATTTTATTGAAATTGACCACTTGTATACTCAGCTGTGTATACTGTTAAGTAATTGAGGGGGTCAAAATGACAATGTTCATAACATGATTATACAAATACAGAACATGGTCCTTTCTTCAAGCTGACTCTGAACTCTGAACTCTAAACTCTGTGCTGTAAGCTTACCTTGAATTTAGGATAGTCATTCATTAGTATTGTAACTATGCCTACATATGGTACAAATCTGAAAATATATAAGGATTGCATATCAAATGGTGTATTTTAGTCAATCTCTGCAATCACACAATTCGATTTTTATGAGATGAATATACTTTGACTGATCCAGTGCTTATTATTTCTAACCTAATAAAAAATTTTTACTACAAAATTTTTCTTTTTATTTCTCAACATAACTGCCTATTTACACAAGTAAATTTCAGAAGTATCCTTTTTCTTAAAGCTCAAAGACAAGCATTTTACTTAAAAATACAGTGTAGTGGACATGAAGTAAAACCCAATGTATCAAAAATCTGTCCTATAAAGTGAAGCTACCAGCAGTTAGGGAGAAATTATTCAGAAGTAGTACAATGAAGGACTGGACAGAATGACAGACAGACGAGCCTAGATGACAATATGACCCCATATATTATATGCATTTACACAAATACCAGTCCAGGTGCAATATACATATATATATAATGTACTTACCCCTTAGCTCTACCAACTACATCTTTTTTCTCTAGCCATAATTGTCCTGGAGCATAAAGTCCTCTATCATCTACGCTGTTATTGTCCCCCTTGGTAAGGAATTTCACTTTTCCATTCTCTCTAAAAATATTTCAAAGTATAAAATGTTATGTAGACTCTGCTTGTTAAAGTGTCTTTCTTAGACTTAGAAGGAGAAATTTGAGATTTCGAGCCATATGTCTCAAGAAAATGCTCTTACCTTTCTAGTAGGATGAGTTCAGGTGCCAAAAACAGCTGATCAAAGGATATATATCATTTTCTAACTGAATTTTTTTGTTGAGCCTTGCATTTTTAACACTGTTTTGACAGGAAGTCATACCCAAAATGAAAACTGAATAAAACAATATTTATCCTAAATGTAGATCAAAATACTTACTCAGACATGCAAAATGTTATTATTAGTAGTAATGCTGATCATTTTCAAGAAATTTAAGCATGTAAATAAGACTTTTTTCGTCCATGATTATATACATAAAGAATTTCTTTCTTCAGAAAGCTTTGACACTGTGGTGTAGTGGTTAGAGCTTCGGACTCAGACATCAGACTTTTATTCCAAAAGATCTGGGTTCAAATCCCACGGGTGGAACATGTTTTTATTCTTTATTTTTTTTTTTTTCATTTTGATCCACAATATTTCTGAAATAATATTTTATATATGGCACTTAAACCATATTTAGTATTTCCAAGAGTTTTAATTTTTAGATGAAATCATAGAAAGTTACTTTAAGAAACCTTGTTGTATTAACACTTCTTTGGTTAATAACTTTTTTTAATAACTATTTTATCAAAATAGGATAATGTGATCAGAAAGACATAACATGTGTGAAAATTTGCTAGGAAGACCCAACAATATTCAGTTCCATATTCACAAGAATACACAATGGAGACTTTAAGCTATGCATATAAAATCAAAACGTCAACCTGTACGTATAAATCGCCCTTTACAAATGCATGTAGTTTCTCACATAATCATTTTGTTCAGTTACAGTTTTTACTTAGTCCGTTACTTAGACTACACATCATCGTGTAATATACCAATGATAGTTAGATAGCTGGTTTTCTCGGATACATATTTTAAACAAGCTTGTTTCATGAGATATTTGGAGCTAAAACATGTATGACATACATCATTTTCTTCAGAAAGCATTATACTGTGCATCAAAATCAAAATTGCTAGCCATAAGAAGTAGATTCTTTATTTTGCGTCCTGGCAAAATCCAAATCATGCAAGGGTACAAGGAAAACAAACACAAACTCAAGAAAAAACACAAACTAGTTTGCTGAGAAATGTATACATTTTATGGGCATAATAAAAGTGATGACATACCAATTTGCAGTGATTATAAACACATACATATCTATTTATATTTAAACATAGCTATTTTCAAGGTTTAAACATAAGAAAATACACAATGTATGCCAAAGTAATCAATAACACTGTCAATTTTGATGCACATCAAATTATCCGCCATTTTGTCTGATTCTGATTGAACAAAATGGTACTTTCAGACCCTTGTGATTGCTATTTGGATGTGTTTGTTTTTTCTGATTTACTCAAAATTGTGCAAGCAAGGGGATGCAAAACAAAGAATCTGCTTCTTATGGCCTTAGTACTCTATATGGTATTCAATAGACATGAGTATGATTCCCATTGACACCAACATAAAACTGCAAATCTCCCGTTCTAAACACGAAACTGAAGCTAATCAGGTATCTGAAGAAGACTAAGTAGTATTTGTTTTGTATGCGCTATACACATTACTGTATTGCTTCATTGACTTTGCGTTCACTAGCTTAAAGTTTCCAATGTATAACATATGTGACTGTTTGTTGAACGGAAAGTGTCAAAGCAATAATTTGGAAGTTCCATAGCATACATGTATCTCTGATAGTATTGTGGCGATGTGCCATAATCGTACGTCAGCAATTCAGGAGTAAACATTGATACACATCACGATGTATATCGAGAAAAAGTCCGAGAAACGCTAAAGCACGAAAATACCAAACAAAACAAATAAATAATAGTATTCTGGTACATCCAGGTACTTCCCCTAATGGTGAAGTGAAAGAAAAGTAAAAAATGTGAGATCAATGGTTCAAATCGACAGTTTAAAAGCAAAAGAATATCAGAGAACATTGGAAAATGAATTAACAATTAAGACATGAGAAAGGTAAGCCGTTTGCTTCAAAATGAGATAAGGGTGATTTTTAGCAAAATTAATTTTTTTAAAACATTGATGTTTTGTTTCAGACATCGATGCATTGCCAGAATCAGCTATGGCGATGTTAATCAATTGTATCGATTAATTGCGACAACACTATTCTCTGATAGTTAAGTTCATAATGCAAACATTACTCACTTTTCATGAACCTTTAAAACTCTATGAACTATAGGAATATCCCTTCCTTCTATTTTGAAGACTACAATTTCGCCAACTCTGATTGGTTCTTCTTCATGGTTGGTTAGCAACAGCAAGTCTCCTCTGAAGAATGCTGGCTCCATACTTCCACTAAAATGAAAATCAATCAATGCATTTACACTTGTAGACGTTTCCCGAGCATTAAATGAGGGATATAGAAAATGACCTCACACATAAAAATTTAGAACTGGCTTATTGTTGCACAATTTTAGAGCTTCATAGTTTGAAAACCGAATGTATGCTTCACATTAATCTCTTGCACTCTTAAAGGTTGTATATATGTATATGTATAACTAAAGTGTTTTTGACACCTTTTCAAAGCCTGAATTCAGCATGTTACCGTGTGTATAATACTTTTCATCACTTCCACTTTTAGCAATTTTCAGAACGTTTCGTTAAGTGTATTTAATGAAGGGCCCATCTTAAATCAAATACGAAGACATTGCGGTTTTTGGGCTTATTACTTGAAAGCATAATGCATTTTTATTATCATATATTAATATTAATATGACGAATCGATTGCAATATTATAGAACACTTATCATACCCTATTTAGGGCTCATTATTTTTGTATACTAATGTAAAATAATTTGGGAATCCACTAAGTGTTGGGAGATTTCTCCAAATATATCATTCTTACTATACGTTGGATTATATGGAGATATTCATTGTGACATTTGTTTTGGGAATTCCTGACAACGGCCGAACACTTTCACTTTCATTATTAGAGCACTTTGACATTCAATTGGAAATTGAAAGTGCATTTAGTAGATTTAGTTAATGAAAAGGAATCAAATTGATGATTATCCTCAAAAAGTAGTTTTTTACATTTTCTAAAACCTAGATAGTAATATACATCCTTTAATTTTCTGCTTCATCAAAACTAAAGACAAAATTCGATTTCTTATTTGTAGAATTTGTGAAAACCAATAGGAGCACTCTGAAACGCCACGTATATTGGACCTACCTAAGCACAACGACAATTGGGCTCTCACTTCCTGTGACTACCATTAGACCTTTCCATATCATCAGAGCTGAAGCCACTATCATAGCAAAGTTAAGCACCTGGTAGTACAACTGAAACAGATATACTGAGATTAAGCATCATACATACTTTGGTAATACATGAGTTGCAGAGACCAGAATGCAAGTTTTAGATTGATCCACATTTATAACTTATGCTACATAGTTGAATATACATGTATTTAACTGTGTAGGAATTAAAGAAATGTAACCCAAGAAATAAACTTCAGATCAATACTAGACACAAGTGTATTAATTTTCAAACGAGGTTGTCAATGTGAAAGAAATGATGATGTGCAGTATTTATTAAATATGTTTCAGATACATGAATCAATCAGAACATCTTCCCTATTGTTCCATTTCTTTTTGCAAGCTGATGGCTAGACATTTAAATGTGTTTGTTTTCTTGTACTTTGGACTTTTTGAGTGCTAAATCTAAACATGAAGTACATGTACAAAAATAGGACAATGTCCAGGTTTGTCCGCTAAAAATGTATGAGGTTGTGTCTGGGGTTGACTGCTGAAAATATTTCATTTTTACTATATAACTACCTTGATGTCTGAGTTTGTCTGACAAGTGCAAGTTTGATGTATCAATGTACAATTATATATATACTGCCAAAATCGTGGCTTAGCAATCACTGGTATGAAATTTTCTCAACCAACTAAAGATTACTTGTCACACATAGCACTTCGGCACAAATCACTTCAAAATAGGTAGGAGGAAGTCTTTTATCTTTCGTTTAAATGTTCCATCAGCCCTATGAGATGGTGAAACTCTCTAAAACGTCTTGTACCAGAAATTAAGGACATGAAGAACTATGGGGATAGGCTAAGAAATCTGAAGTTACCATCACTCCTGTATAAAAGACGAGGGAATCTCATCCAAACCTACAAAATCATGAAAGGTCTTGATAGGATAAATATCACATACATTGCTGAAATATCTGAAGCACGTAGAACCAGAGGAAACACTGAAAAGCTCAATGCAAAAATGAATGTCAGGAAGAAGGCTTTCGGAAATAGAATTGTGAAGGACTGGAACAATCTCCTACAGACTGTAATAGATGCTGACAATGTCAACCAGTTCAAAGCCAAAATTGACAAACACTTCCACAACCTAAAGTACCACAACAACTAAATGACAGCCCCTTTATTCATGTCCAGTGAGTGTTTAGAAAACAACCCCCTCCCACTTTCCCGACTTACTAAGACCTTACATAATAAAGGAACTTTCCTTCTTCCAGAAGAAGTGGTATACATTGCAATGTGCGGTCTACCAAAACGAATCCTCAGCTAGCTTGTGCCAGCTGTGTCCAGTAATCACAGTGGCTTGGGGTTAGACTATATCCTATTTAGTCTGAATTATATTCAGACTATAAGGCACCTATGTTAAGGTTCAGCTGGAAAGTAACATTTTGGTAAAAAATTGCTATACCTGCACATGTTATTTTCTGGTACATAATTTAGTATGAAGGCATGTGTGTATTTCCTTGCTTTTTTCAGGAAAGTGGCATTACACTGTCTACTTTTAGTAAACCTGGAAACAGGTCAATGGTAGCTCCTGTGTTGTCTGGAAACGTTGAAAGAAAATTTGGAAAAACAGGAAGTGTGAAATATCAGAATTCCCTGGAGTTCCCTTTGAACGCCTACCAGATATTCTGAAAGAAGACAATGTAATGATACTTTCCTGAAAAAAGCAAGGAAATTGATACATGCCTTCATACTTTATTTTGTACCAGAAAATAACATGTGCAGGTATAGCAATTTTTTACCAAAATGTTACTTTCCAGTAAAGTTTGGTAATATGAAATATTTGTTTACATAGGAAGTGCTATTCAAAATGGCTGATTGGTAAAATTAATTTGCACATTTGTTACTTCAACTAGCTTTATTTCCACTTGACAATATGCTGTTTTACTTTTTATTGCATTTAATTGTACCTTACTATTTGATTTAGATTTTGTAATGTTTATTTTATTGAAGAAATGGTTCCTCTAATTGATAATTTTGTGCAAAAAATTTCACTGCAATTTCCACAGGAAAGTAGTACATCATAACAGACTGACTTCAAGTCAGTCTGTTGGATACATACTAGGCTTGGGGTAAAGATCTCGACATGGATTGCAAGACTCAAGTTTACTGTGAAGGTGTAGACACTACAAACATATCAAACACCAAAGCAATGGATGATTAGGTTTTCTAGGGTATATCATTAAATAACACGTTGCATTGTTTGATAGGCTCCAGATGCATTGAAAAAAACATATTGAAAATCGACTTCAGATAAACTAAAACTGTGAACAAACTGAGATCAAGAAAAAGGATTGGCTGGTCTCAAAATAACCCTAGATATCGTATAAAATATATCATTTACCTGTCTTGGGTTCATACGCCGCACATCATCCAAAAAATCGAGAGATTCGAAGACCCCCATTCTGATATATTCGGTTTTTAACTTCCGGTCAATGACGCCATCTATAGTGCACTGAACGAAATCACTCATTTTCCCGTGGATTACACAAATTGAGGTGACACTAGGAACGCGAAATTTCATACTAAAGAGAATTGGGTTATAGTCTAAAGTATCAGTTAGAATTCTTTTAAATCAAAATTCAAATAGGCATCGTAAAATCACCAATCATAAAATATTTGAACACTTTCATTTTCAATTTAAATATGGAATGTACTAAAAACCCTTCGACCCTTCGACCCTACGACCTACGACTTACAGGGTGTCAAGAATTTTTGGAATATATTTTTATAAAAACCCTGTGACCTTCAATTTCTCAGTCCATACATGTATGAAGTTGCTGGAAATATTACAATGTAGACCCTAAGATTCCCACACGCCAGGACGCCTGCGGCGCCTTGTTTTAGCGGCTGGCGTGTTTCTTCCAAAATACAAGTCTCCCTGGCGTATTAAAAACGACCTATAAGCTTACCCTGATTGACTGTCAGCTGTTGACTGTATTCATCAATATTGGTCGCGGCAATATCATGAATAAAAAGTTTGAAACTAATTTTGTTTTGATTTTTTTCCGTGGATGCTGATCCAAACATATGTCATGTATCTGTATGTAAGTAAGCCGCAATCCAATTGATTTAAATTTTAAAATAAGCAATACTTCCGCTCGCAATAACAAATTAAAAAACATAGCACAAGCATTGTATTTGTATAAAGTGACAGCTTGATTTGATTGGCTGTTGGCACAAGCTAAACTCTCATGAGTCACACTTCATGCACTGGTCTATTTTGAAATGCTTTCTGATTGGTCAAACGTCATATGTGGGTGGGTCTGTTTCAAAGTTGATTGACAGATGAAACTGCAATAAATTTTACCGGTAAAACTTTAAAAAAAAACATTATTTGTCTTTGTTTTGATCCAATATATCGGTAAAACTTTGAAATCGTTAGAGACGGGGAATTAAGGTATGTCTTTTTGAAGATACTAGATCATGTTCTATTCCTCTGTTTAGCCAAAATCGGCGACAGCTTGCTTCAGTTTTGAGTTGAAGGAAAACGAAAGTCTTCCTGCCCGATCAACATATCCAGAAGTGAGCACTTCCTGGTCAAATTGAATTGTAATTAGACAAGGTAGCGATAATTTATTGCTATATTTTTGAGTTACAAACATAATCTTATTGTATAACCAGTATCCGAGAGAAATATGGTGTCGATAACCTACATTTTAGACTTGAAATCAGGTTCAAAAAGTGAAAGCAATTGGTCCCAGGTAAGACTGCCCGATCAACATTATTATCAATTATAAGGCTGAAGAAGGGTGATGTTCAAAATTACCAACTATGTTTCCATTGAAAGAGTACGTACAAAACAGTTTCCGATTAGGTAGATTAAATCCTATGGGGAGCTCAAGTTGGAACTATACATAATCATTTAGAAAACTGGACTGGGAAATCAGAGGTCGAAGGGTTTTTCAGAAAAATATGTTCCAAAAATTCTTGACACCCAGTAAGTCGTAGGGTCGAAGGGTCATAGGTCGAAGGGTTTTTAGTACATTCCTTTAAATATGGGTCATGACACGCCAGATAGTTGTGAAACGTTACCAGTTACAAACACTAATTGTCCAAATGTCTGATCATTCACCAAGGAAAACAAAATAATTTGAGACTCTTTAATAGTAATAATTTCACGGAAATCAAGATTTCTGTTATTAAAATTGAATGGTTGGATATTTGAGCAAAGCAAATGTGCACTTTTGAGCCACAGTAAAATTCAAGATGTCTTCCGCCTCAAAAGGGCAAGGGGGAACTTCAACCGAAAATGCATCAAAACCCCAAAATGTACAGGTATCTACGGGTGAAATGAGTCGGCCAAATAACCTTCAACGTATACAGCAGAAGAAGAACCAGGTCAAAAGTTATCCAAGAAACAAGAAGTTGGAGAAATTGGCAGTTTATTCTTCATGCAAGGTGACAAAAAATTGAAACTGAAAGTTCAAGTTGAATATTTGTAAACAAACACACATGGCTTTGTTTTGTATTCTGGTTATATAACATGTCTTTATAATAGAACTACTTGGAATGATGGTATTGTCTTATAAAACAAGAAAATCAGCCAGCCAAGGGTTTTGATATGTGAACCGTTTTCATGATAGCTGAACTCATAGGAAATCGCCTTCTTCTAAAGCCACTCTATATCGTGGCTAGTTCAACAAGTTAAACCTAGTCTGGGCCTTATTTCTTATCGTCCAAAGATAAATCCCTGCATGTTTTTTACTTTGCCAGATGTGAGTCATGTCGCTATATACGGGTCATGCAGTGTGGGAAATAAGCATTTTTTGCGCCTGGACAAATTTGTCCAGTCACTTTGAAACACTCCAGACAAATCATTTTTTGAGTGGTCAAAATTTTGATCAGACAGTTTGAAAACACACTGAACAATTTTTTGTACTTGGTCAATGTAAAAAAAAAAAATATATATATATACATATAAAATGATTGAAATTGTTACCATTGAATTTTATATTATTTTGCATTGTTTCATTTGTCGACAACTTCTTCCTCAGAAGAAGGGCAATTTATATTCTTTCATTTGATGTGTAAAACAAAATTCATCGTCTCATGTCTCAGCCAAATCTATCTGGACAATTTTGACCACACAGTTTGAAACAGTCTGGACAAATTTCTTTTCAGACTCGACACTTGTCTGTTGTCCGGTGCTTATTTCCCACACTGGTCATGTCGTAATCATAAAATTTGAAATCAAATATTCGCCATTTTTCAATATCACAATTTGAATTGCGAGTTTTGGTCTTATTACCAAAATACCTCACCAAAAATTCTTTCTTTCTTCATGTCTTTATAATAGACAATGTTAACGACATTTTGACCAGTTTTCGAATATTGCCATTATTGAACCCTGACTAGAAATTTTACAAAAGTTCATGGTGTTCCAGACGGAATTACTTCTAGCCAAGAAATGGCTAGAGACTCAAGTAAACCCCACCCCCTCCTTATTCTATGAAGCTGACTTTCTGTTAGCTCTGGAACCGTCAATTGCAACTCCTTGGAAAGAAAAATTACAAATTATGACTAAATTATGTGCCAAAGTAGCATTCATAATACTTACTGGAGTTTATCCAATTCCAGGACTATAGTCCTGCGCTCCAATGATTGTTCAATGTTCAGGCAGTGTTTCTACATTTAAATGACCTACCTCAATACATTCCTGAGTATATTTGGATTCTTATTATATTCTTATTATATTTTGTAGACCAATATTATAGTTGATATTAATACTTTTTTTAAGCATGAAGCTTGCAAGTGCAATGGCTGGAAGAACCCGAACCCACCCCCTACACCACCTAGGATGGACCTGTCTCAACCACTGGCCACTCTCACTGACCCCTGCAGGAGCTGCAGTCACACCTTAGGTACAGTAGAATATATAGAGGATATCCTATGATTTATGAGTGATATGATTTTTATCCACGAATGGATATGATATCTGCACGAGCGAGCGTAGCGAGAGAGTGCAGATATCAATATCCATGAGTGGATTAAAATCATATCACGAGTAAATCATAGGATGTTCTTTTTATTCCATAGTTAAAGTCATCGTCAGAATCGTCGGAAATTAAGTGATTTAATTCGAATTTTCCAAACGATCCGGCGATGTTGACACTTAGCCTCGTTTTGAGTCTGAAGTAGCAAAAATCCATAAACCATCGCATACGACGTCGTATGTCATGGCTAAAAAACCGTATGCTATGGTTAAGTGAAAATTTGTCAAAAATATCATATTTCACCACTGATTACAAAAATACCGTTTTTATTTTCACATGTTATCCTATGAATATCATGCTAACTATGGAATAAATATTATTATACTATATGTATTATATTACTGTATTTTCAATGCTTAAACATTTAATGTTTGATAAACATTTGAACTTGTATTAGGAAAGACAAGACAGACAACAAATGTTTACTTCATATTTGAAGTTTTTGTTGTTGTTATGTCACCACCACCACCAAAAGTGGTGACATATTGTTATGGTCTCCGTTTTTTTGCGACGGCGATTGGCGTCTGGCGTTTGGCGTCCGGCGTCTGGCGTCTGTAACAATTTCTTACAACTTCCTATAACTTAACAAATACTGTTTAGACTGACTTCAATTTTTTTCTAAATCATCTACATGTTCTCAGAAGTTCAAATCTGACTTTAGATTTTACATTTGACCTTCAATGACCTTCTCAAGGTCAAAAAGGTCTTTTTTCAACTTGCTTCACATTGACTAAATTTTTTTTCAAAATCATCTACATGTTCTCAGAAATTCAAATCTGACTTTAGATTTGACTTTAGATTTGACATTTGACCTTCAAATCTGACTTTAGATTTGACATTTGACCTTCTCAAGGTCAAAAAAGGTCAAAAAGGTCTGTTTTCAACTTGCTTCAAATTGACTAAATTTTTTTTTCAAAATCATCTACGTGTTCTCAGAAATTCAAATCTGACTTAAGATTTGACTTAAGATTTGACATTTGACCTTCAATGACCTTCTCAAGGTCAAAAAAGGTCAAAAAGGTCTGTTTTCAACTTGCTTCAAATTGACTAAAAAAAATTTCCAAAATCATCTACGTGTTCTCAGAAATTCAAATCTGACTTTAGATTTGACTTAAGATTTGACATTTGACCTTCAATGACCTTCTCAAAGTCAAAAAAGGTCAAAAAGGTCTTTTTTCAACTTGCTTCAAATTGACTAATTTTTTTTTCAAAATCATCTACATGTTCTCAGAAATTCAAATCTGACTTTAGATTTGACATTTGACCTTCAATGACCTTCTCAATGTCAAAAAAGGTCAAAAAGGTATTTTTTCATCTTGCTTCAAATTGACTAAATTTTTTTTTCAAAATCATCTACATGTTCTCAGAAATTCAAATATGACTTTAGATTTGACTTAAGATTTGACATTTGACCTTCAATGACCTTCTCAAGGTCAAAAAAGGTCAAAAAGGTCTTTTTTCAACTTGCTTCAAATTGACTAATTTTTTTTTTCAAAATCATCTACATGTTCTCAGAAATTCGAATCTGACTTTAGATTTGACATTTGACCTTTAATGATCTTCTCAAGGTCAAAAAAGGTCAAAAAGGTCTGTTTTCAGAAATTCAAATCTGACTTTAGATTTGACATTTGACCTTCAAAATCATCTACGTGTTCTCAGAAATTCAAATCTGACTTTAGATTTGACTTAAGATTTGACATTTGACCTTCAATGACCTTCTCAAAGTCAAAAAAGGTCAAAAAGGTCTTTTTTCAACTTGCTTCAAATTGACTAATTTTTTTTTTCAAAATCATCTACATGTTCTCAGAAATTCAAATCTGACTTTAGATTTGACATTTGACCTTCAATGACCTTCTCAATGTCAAAAAAGGTCAAAAAGGTATTTTTTCATCTTGCTTCAAATTGACTAAATTTTTTTTTTCAAAATCATCTACATGTTCTCAGAAATTCAAATATGACTTTAGATTTGACATTTGACATTCAATGACCTTCTCAAGGTCAAAAAAGGTCAAAAAGGTCTTTTTTCAACTTGCTTCAAATTGACTAATTTTTTTTTCAAAATCATCTACATGTTCTCAGAAATTCAAATCTGACTTAAGATTTGACTTAAGATTTGACATTTGACCTTCAATGACCTTCTCAAGGTCAAAAAACGTCAAAAAGGTCTGTTTTCAACTTGCTTCAAATTGACTAAAAAAAATTTCCAAAATCATCTACGTTTTCTCAGAAATTCAAATCTGACTTTAGATTTGACATTTGACCTTCAATGACCTTCTCAAAGTCAAAAAAAGTCAAAAAGGTCTTTTTTCAACTTGCTTCAAATTGACTAATTTTTTTTTTCAAAATCATCTACATGTTCTCAGAAATTCAAATCTGACTTTAGATTTGACATTTGACCTTCAATGACCTTCTCAATGTCAAAAAAGGTCAAAAAGGTATTTTTTCATCTTGCTTTAAATTGACTAAATTTTTTTTTCAAAATCATCTACATGTTCTCAGAAATTCAAATCTGACTTTAGATTTGACTTTAGATTTGACATTTGACCTTCAGAATCATCTACGTGTTCTCAGAAATTCAAATCTGACTTTAGATTTGACTTAAGATTTGACATTTGACCTTCAATGACCTTCTCAAAGTCAAAAAAGGTCAAAAAGGTCTTTTTTCAACTTGCTTCAAATTGACTAATTTTTTTTTTCAAAATCATCTACATGTTCTCAGAAATTCAAATCTGACTTTAGATTTGACATTTGACCTTTAATGACCTTCTCAATGTCAAAAAAGGTCAAAAAGGTCTTTTTTCATCTTGCTTCAAATTGACTAAATTTTTTTTTCAAAATCATCTACATGTTCTCAGAAATTCAAATATGACTTTAGATTTGACATTTGACCTTCAATGACCTTCTCAAGGTCAAAAAGGTCTTTTTTCAACTTGCTTCAAATTGACTAATTTTTTTTTTCAAAATCATCTACATGTTCTCAGAAATTCAAATCTGATTTTAGATTTGACATTTGACCTTTAATGACCTTCTCAAGGTCAAAAAAGGTCAAAAAGGTCTGTTTTCAACTTGCTTCAAATTGACCAAATTTTTTTTCAAAATCATCTACATCTTTTCAGAAGTTCAAATTTGACTTTACAAGTTCTCAGAAGTTCAAATCTGACTTTAGATTTGACCTTTGACCTTCAATGACCTTCTCAAGGTCAAAAAGGTCTTTTTTCAACTTGCTTCAAATTGACTAATTTTTTTTTCAAAATCATCTACATGTTCTCAGAAGTTCTTCTTAAGGTCAAAAGGTATTTTCCAACTTGCTTTAAATTGACCAAACTGTTTTAGGTGGTGACATTTTGTCATGTTAATGCCTTGTTCTACTTTCCATTTGATTTATGTTATTGTCTTTCAATATTACAATAATGGCCTATAACATCGCCTCATCTGATTGTGTATTTTACAACAATCGTGAAAAGCGCGAAACTAAATCACAAGCGAAAAATACTGGGAATACTGTATGTTCATGTTTATTCCAGCTGTTCATGTCTCACCTTAGCCAGACAATATAAACATAATTATGTTGTTCCAGGTGCCCATGTATCCCACTTGGAGAGTACCCCTGAAGATGAGCTAAACAGGCTCCTTGGTATAGTGGTAGATGTGGAGAATCTCTTCATGTGTGTACATAAGGAAGAAGATGCTGACACAAAACAAGTTTATTTCTATTTATTCAAAGTAAGATGCAAATTGATTTGATTTTCAAATACAATAATAGTTATGTTCATATAGATGCGTATCGTTTCAGAAAAAATCCCAGAAAACCTAACATATTCTACCATACCGTGCGCCTATCCATTTAGCAATTCAATAGTAAACTTTTTCTTGAAAAAATAAATCTTCCAGATTTGTTGAATTTCCTAGCAGAAATTGCCTGCTCCCCCCTCCGTACCATATTCACGATCACCGGGCGTGGCAATACATTGTAATAATGTATTTTATTTAATACTTTGGTTGTTGTTATCATTTTAAAATTATGATTATGTAAAAGGTGAAGTTTCAGCACCTAAGGAGGAAATTTTCAACATAGTACGATCTTATACAAATGCATGTATAACATGCTTCCCTTAACTCTGCCATTCCAGCTTTTACGTAAATGTATACTCAACATGAGTAAGCCATCAGTTGAAGGACCACTAGGCAATCCACCATTTGAAAAACCAAGCATAGCTAAGGTAACTAGCTACTAATGTTCTATGGACATATTTGACTTAACAGATTACTTTTTTTGAGTTTAAAAATTGTTTAACCTGTGATCAGAATTTCATCTTTATCTTTTTAACTTGCAAAAAATGTTAATGATGCAAAAGCAGACAGTGTCAAGGCCTGATACGGTTTTAGGCATGCTCGGTAATTAACAATGTAGCCATTTTGCTGAAGACCACATCCAGTATTTTTCACTGCTTATTCCTACATGAATATGTATTTATCATTCAACTTTGATTGTGTTTTAGGGTGTGACAAACTTTGTTGCTTACAAGTTTGGTCACCTGGGCCAGAAGGAGAAGCAGACAATGTATGATCTTGCCAAGATGTTCCTACATTGTCTCAACCACTGGAAACTTGAGACTCCTACAGCAAGGAAACAACACTCACAGAGTGATGATGTCTCAGTGTATAAGGTTAATTACACAAGGTATTTTTTTGAATCTATATATGTTACAGTTTGCTCGTATTATAACATTACTAGCAAATGTTGAAATATTGTTATAGCATAGCCTCCATTTTTGTACTGGCATTCATTGGTCAGCATCATTGATTGGTAACGTTTTGTACTGCTTTAATGAATGTCTTGTAATTTACATATTTGCTTTGTTGATTCATACTTCTTTAAAGTGTGATTTGTTATTCCTAGAGCAAGTTTTATGCTCTGAACCCTTCTTCATACACGTTCTACAGAGAATGTTTATAGCAGTGTCATTGTTTTTTCGAAAACACATTTTGTTGACATCAATTTTCATAGATGAATCTCTTTACAATGGTCCAACATAAAAATGTCATTAAACGTAAATTATCTATGTATTCATTATTGTTTTATTTATTCAGATGGCTGTGCTATTGTCATGTACCAGCTTTCTGTGACAGTCTACCGAGATGGGAGACAACTTCCATATTTGGCCGTACGCTTTTAACGTCAGTATTCCAGACTATGATGAGACAATTACTTGATAAGTTTCGTGCTGAAAAGGAAAAAATGCCCCCTGAAAGAAGAACTCTAGTTCTTACACATTTCCCAAGGTAATAAACATAATGTATGATATGAACAAGAATGCCATTCAGTGAATATGTTTAGACAGTATGTTTCATTTATAATATAGTTTAGGCTTCCATTTTACCAACATATTTTATCTCTCTCCGTCCAAAGTTTGAGGTTGTGAAAAATGTTAATTTTATAAAAAACTTTTTGTCCATTTTTATAAAAAAAAAAAAAAAAATCTCTTGTGCCATTGTGTGAATCTTTCATGTTGCTTTATCCAATTGAGGAAACATGTGTTTATGAAGCCAATCAGTTATTTATATCTGTATATATTTTAAGATTCCTGTCTATGTTAGAGGAGGAGATGTATGGCCAAGTGTCTCCTATTTGGGACATGGACTTCACTCCAGGCTCCACCCCTACAGAGTCCCCACAGAGCACACGTAAGTTTCGAATTACCAATTGGATACATCAGCTTTTTGCTTCAATCAGACCACATAAAGGAAAAAAAGGAATGAAAAAACAAACTATGAAACATTCCCAAACAAATATCAACTGACTGTACTTAAAACAAATAAATGAAAGAAAAACTTTATTTGTAAATATTTATTTCTCTTGTATGTTACAGCAACAGCAAGTAGTGCACCTGGTGTAAGTGGATTGAACCAGTTCCAAACTAACATTACACCAACCACCAATGGTACACCTGAGCCAGGTTTCACCAGTATCAACATAACCCCTGGTCTTATCTCATCAAAACGTACTTCAAGGTCAGAGAGTGGAGGTAGGGACAATCCCACAATTTCACTGTTTCATTTCCATTTTAACACTCCACAAATTGACCGTATATGGCTGTCATTTTTAAAAAAATGAAAACCATTGATTACAACAAACGAAGAAAATATTGGTAGAATATTGAGCTATTTTCTGAAGATTGTATATTTAAATTGTCATAGTTTTCAATAAAATAAATGAATCTATTTGTATTCTATTGAATGATAGATATACTGAAGGTCTACTTTATATATGTTTATACTCTATTTTTCCAATTTAGCGGAGAAGAGAAAGCTTGAGGAAACCTTTGCACTGGACGATGTAAAACGTAAGAGAGTAGATGGGGATGTTTCCACGGATACAATCATGGAGATTATATCAACAATTACAGATCCAGATGAAATGGTTGGACCAGAGGTATGTCTAGATCAGTAAAATAGTCACACACAATCTTGAGAGATGAGTAATCTTGAATTCAATTATTGAATGTTCAAAATGATATCACATTTGAAACCTACATACAAAATAACATTTAGAAATGTTGTAATTTCCTTGAATACTGCATACAAAATAACATTTAGAAATGTTGTAATTTCCTTGAATACTGCATACAAAATAACATTTAGAAATGTTGTAATTTCCTTGAATACTACATACAAAATAACATTTAGAAATGTTGTCATTTCCTTGAATACTGCATACAAAATAACATTTAGAAATGTTGTCATTTCCTTGAATACTACATACAAAATAACATTTAGAAATGTTGTAATTTCCTTGAATACTACATACAAAATAACATTTAGAAATGTTGTCATTTCCTTGAATACTACATACAAAATAACATTTAGAAATGTTGTCATTTCCTTGAATACTGCATACAAAATAACATTTAGAAATGTTGTAATTTCCTTGAATACTGCATACAAAATAACATTTAGAAATGTTGTCATTTCCTTGAATACTGCATACAAAATAACATTTAGAAATGTTGTCATTTCCTTGAATACTGCATACAAAATAACATTTAGAAATGTTGTAATTTCCTTGAATACTACATACAAAATAACATTTAGAAATGTTGTCATTTCCTTGAATACTGCATACAAAATAACATTTAGAAATGTTGTAATTTCCTTGAATACTACATACAAAATAACATTTAGAAATGTTGTCATTTCCTTGAATACTGCATACAAAATAACATTTAGAAATGTTGTCATTTCCTTGAATACTACATACAAAATAACATTTAGAAATGTTGTCATTTCCTTGAATACTGCATACAAAATAACATTTAGAAATGTTATAATTTCCTTGAATACTGCATACAAAATAACATTTAGAAATGTTGTAATTTCCTTGAATACTATGACATTTGTCAATGATGCAAAAAGTTACACATATACCATTAAATGCAATATAGCTATTATATCACACATTGTAATCATTTAATTTTAGCCAAGTTTACTGCCAGCATATGCTGCAAGGGATGAAGCTGCAAGACTTGAAGAACAGCGTGGCATCATTGAATTCCATGTTATCTCAAATTCCCTGTCTAGGAGACCGCCTAAACAGACCCTCCTGTGGCTAATTGGCCTACAGAATGTCTTCTCACATCAGCTACCTAGAATGCCCAAAGAATACATCACAAGACTTGTGTTTGATCCGTAAGTCTCATTTCTTCAAATGTGTATTTAGGTGTAGTCATAAATCAAGAAGTTATGCTAATATCCTGAGAGAGGCAAATTTATATTAAGCTAAAGGGGATATTATATTTCTATGAGACATGTAAAATATTTTTCCTTAAGACTTTGTTGAAATCGTTGCCTCATTTTCTTCCTAGCTACCAATGTCATTTGTATGTAAAACAGTCAATATGCTACTTTTCCATAGCATGCATCAATTCATGATTGACTATATTGTGCAAAGTTTTATTTTCTGTATATAGGAAGCACAAGTGTTTGTGTATTGTAAAGGACAACAGGGTTATAGGAGGTATCTGCTTTAGGATGTTTCCTACACAGGGTTTCACAGAGATTGTGTTCTGCGCAGTAACCTCTAATGAACAAGTCAAGGTGAGTTTTCTTATTTGCAATGATGATTTACCCCCTTATTCAATCCTTTGCTTAGTTAATAGGTATTAGTGAAAAATACACATCAGGTAAAAGATGAAGCCTGTGAAATCCACAAAGTTTACACAATTATGATACATCATGACAATAGGAACATTTTGTAAATCTGAATCAGAAAGCAATCTTATTAAAATATGTCAGAAGATTTTTTAGCTCATAGCCTTCCTTGTCATGTCTTGTCATCCTCTGCTACGGAAGATTCTAGCTTGAATACAAGAATAATTTCTTAACTTCTGTATCTTAAATTTGTGCCTAGGTTAGAATGCCTTGTTACCTTTAACACATGATTTGATGACTAATTATAGCTCTCTGTTTGTAGGGCTATGGTACACATCTAATGAACCACCTAAAGGACTATCATATACAACACAATGTGCTACATTTCTTGACATTTGCTGATGAGTTTGCAATTGGATATTTCAAGAAACAAGTAAGGGCGTTATTTTATTGTGTAACTAAATGTTTTGATTTTTATGTCAACTTATTGTTATGGTCTCCCAACTTTTTGTGATAGTCTTTAGAGTTTGGTGTTCGGAATCTGTAACAAATAGTAGGTGGTGACATTTTGCATGTCAGTGCCTTGTTATGTTGATGGATCCTTATTGAGTTTCTTTTCAAAAAAGTAAAATTATACCAATATTGCATTTTCAAAATAAAACGTGATGCATTGTTAAAATCTGGAGAAATCACATGGCCTTATTGAAAACTTTTCTAGGGCTTTTCAAAAGACATTACATTGCCTAAGGCAAACTATCTGGGATACACCAAAGACTACGAAGGGGCCACCTTGATGGGATGTGAACTGAACCCCCGCATACAACACACTGAATTCTCAAAAATAATACGCAAACAGAAAGAGGTAATTATTATGTTATGTTTGAATCAGAACACATTAGGATTGTAGACCTTCAGGTAAACACTAAATAATGGATCAGTTTCTATGTTATATTTCCTATTTATGATACTGAAAATATAAAATGGCCAAATTGGGTTGATGCATTCTCATATTAAACTTTTAGTAGCTTTATGTGGGAGTATATATTTGGAATTAAATATGTGATATACTGTTCTTTTTCTAAATAAACTGTACATTATTGTTTTCAGATCCTCAAGGCTCTTATAGAGAAAAAGCAAGAGGATGTTCGTAAAATACATCCAGGCTTGACATGTTTCAAAGATGGTGTGAGACAGATCCCCATAGAAAGCATCCCAGGGGTTTTAGAGGCAGGATGGGATCCTCAGATGGAAATAGGGTAAGTTGATACTTGTTAGAATATTGACATAGGTTGATGGATGATGTTGTTCATTAGTAAAGGCATAGTTATGCCTTTCTTTATGTGGTATATTTCATAATAAGAGAGCTAGGAACTATTAACAGTTTTCTTAAGATTTTAATATATCTTGGGTATCTAACCTTTCCTCGAAGTATTATCTTTTCATTTCTGCACTTAGTTTACATTGGCTGTTCTGCTAGTTATTGAATCCATGTAAATAATCAGCTACAATGTCCACCTGTAATATAATGGGTCCACCTGTAATATAATGTATAATTCTATTTTCATTGCACTTCTAGTCTGAATGAACAACCTATGGATCCAGAGCAGTTGTATACAGTCCTAAAAAAGCTAGTCCATGAACTAAAGGTATCAGATATTCTTAAATTACACTTAGGTAAATATGATGTATTTTACATGCAATTTAATTCTCTCCCTGGGGGATGAAGCTTCAATGTCAGCTTTTCCAAAGCTTCCCTTCCCTTCAAAGTTTCCTCCATCCTTCTAAACTTTGAGTCATTAGAAAAATAGCTGATTTTTCTAATTCTCATTGAATAACGTTTAATTTTATGAAACTGTTTCATTTTAGAACAATGGGTCAGCGTGGCCATTTATCAAACCAGTGGATAAGTCTGAAGCCCCTGGTTACTATGATCTCATCAAATACCCCATGGGTAAGTAACTCTTGTGTGATCTAGTCCAAATCCTCAATGGGTAAGTACCTCATCTGTGATCTAGTCAAATACCCCATGGATAAGTCCCTCTTTTGTGTTCTGGTCAATATCCCATGAGTAAGTAAATCTTCTACGATCTAGTCAAACTTCCTGGTAACTACCTCTTTCCTGATCTTATCAAAGAACCTTTTCTGTGATCTTATCAAATACGTCATGGGTAAGTTCCTCCTCTGTCACCTCATTAAATACCCCAAATGACCTTATTTCAAAGAGGCAAATATTTTTTTCATCATAGCTGAAGCAATTGCTTTAATTTTTTTCCAAATAAACAGAGAACATTAAAAATTGCATATTTTCAATATTTTGCCACTTTTAGGATCTAAAAGTTGTAAAAAATTAGTGCTGGCTACTGATACACTTCATCAGCAGTCTCACTACTCCTGCATTCCAAAATCTATATTTTTGTGCAATGACAAAATAATTTACGATTCTTCAAGTCATGTACCTGTTACTGTTCATTTAATCAAGTACCCTGTTTCCTTTGATTTTTTACATCGCAAAATAATTAATTTGCCTCATTTATAAATTTGACCAATTTTACTTTTATTGCAGATCTGAAGACAATACAAGAAAGAGTAAAAAGCCGATATTATGTACATATTCGTCTATTCGTAGCTGACATTACACGGATATTCACAAATTGTCGAGCATACAATGAACTTGATACAGAATATTACAAATGTGCAAACAATCTAGAACGATTCTTCAATCAAAAAGTGAAAGAAATGGGCCTTATAGAAAGATGAGAAGATATCATGCATATGAGTTGATATTTATTCACTCTGAAATAAAACGCAACCTCGCAGTAGGAGGGTAACTGACAGCGTTCGTATTGGAGAAAAGTGGAATGCCTGTGTTCATTTGAGCCTTGATGTAGGATACCATGTGATTATATTTGTTCATATAACATTATGACGCTCCAAAGGTATCATTGATAATAATTATGCTATGATGACTTACATATAAGTCAGCTTACAAAAAGGTTCACACAGTAAATGAAGTTATCATATGGGCATGCTGCCATAGATACAATCATGGAAATTACAGCAACTAAATCAAGATGAAATGGTTAGACCGGGTGTTGGGGGAAGTGTGGGGGTAGGCATGCACTTAAATTTCACATTACTTCACTCAAGATTATGCAACATTGAGACACTTATAATCTAACAGGGTGTTTATTTCTTGAACACACACATAAATGCAATGTAATGCGTACGAAATGGTGCAATACAATAGAAAAGACAATCAAACTTGTTATGTTTAGACTGCTCACTAAAAGGGAGTTAGAGCCAATCTTTAATGCTGAAATATACCATATTGAAAGAAGTTAAGAATGGCAAGTAACTTTTACCATGGATAGAATTATTTGAAAATATTCTCTGTAAATAGTAGACCTTGAAAACAAAAATTGCTTACATATCAGATCTAAAGAAATAATTGCCTTGGAAATTATACACAGGTGCATGGACATGGTTACGATTTGCACATGAAATGCCCCTTATGTAGGGCACATTTTGACCAAGCCTTGTTTTGTCCAGGGAAAACATTTATATGATGGTCTATTTTTGGTGCAAATTGCAGATACAAAATCTTTTGGAAGTATTGCCAATTCCTATGAATTTTGATATGAAATGACATGACTTAGCCTAAGCTCGATCTTTTTGTAATCAATCATGTTAACATTCAGTGAATGCTGAGACATGAAATACAAAAATATCACGTCTTGAAAGAGTAAGTAAATGATACTCTGACTTGGACCAATCTTGAGTTTTAATTATATGAAATGAACAAAATAACTATTGAACCTGAATATATTGGAACCAAGAACTACATATTTTCATTTGTTATTATGTTTGGTAAATGTCAATTTGCTCATGATACATGTATGTTATATCTGTGTACATTGGCGTTTTCTTCTATAAATGCAGAGGCCTCACAAATGCCGGAATTTCACAAATATCCATTATATGTACTTTTTTTAGATCGTTTTATCCGCAATTAGACCCGTGTACTCTATATTTGCCCCAGATTTTCCTTAAGTATGACACATGTAGGACCAAAATATGGCTAAACCAAGTATGGCTTTCGATCAATGAAAAATATCCTAATAAGGAGCAGAAGGGTGTACAAAAACTGCAATGTTCAAATATCTAGCTCAAATAGTGTAAGCATTGTCACTTTCATCAATGTCATTATTCAAGAGGGTTGGTAACCGCACCTTGGAAGAGAATAACTCCAGATTTGTTATGTCTGATGAAGAACAGGAAAGGATGGTCGGCGGTGAACTGAGGAGGCATGCTGAAGGATGCAAATGTAACTGCACTGGCAGCGGCGGCCTCGCTTCCCTCCTCGTTGACCTCAATAGCTGCTTTGTGCACGAATTTGGACACATACAAATCACCTGTATCTACTATTCCAGAGAGGTTAGCCTTACCCCGTGTAAATAAATCATTGATGCCTACTTTTGTGAGGATTTTGTCAAGGTTGATGGTTTCTTCGAGTTTGAACTTTGGAATAGCAACGTTGACTTCAGTTTTATGTAAATTACGTGTTGCTTTGGTAAAGAAGTCTGCCGTCAGTTGAGAGATGAGTTTTGGGAAGCCATCGGCGTAACTAGGCAGGACTAGGAACATACTAATTTCTTCTTTATTGTACGGTAGTTCTAATATAGATACTTCCAAATCACCATCCCAACCAAATCCATACTCCCCGTTACGATTCATCATGTCGACTTCAACAGATTTTTCCGGGGTAACAAAGAAATTCTCCTTTCTAGTATTTTTCTGGTCAAACATATCCTTCCAACTTCCTTTAAAATATATGGCGTTAACAAGACACATTATTGTATCCCTGTCAATAGTTCCTTCTGGGATTAAATCCTTGATTTTATCATTTGTCTCAGCTTCCACCCATTTATTGATGATCTGTCTCGATTCGTCAGATTTGGCTGCAAAATCTAAAGCCTCAACATTGCTTTTGTATGCTGTTTTCGCTAAATCCAAGAATGCCTGTTTCAACTGCTTTCCTTCTTTGGTGAATAGTTTATTTGCAACATTTACGATGACTCCATCACTTGCAATGACTTCACTTTGTAACATTCCAAGGGATTCATGTACACATTCATCGTTGGTGTTAATACCCAGACCTGCAGCTATCTGATCAGCCGTGTCGTCTGCTGCACCGCCCAATGTCAAGGCCAGAGCAGTGAATACACTCAGGGGAGAAAAAAATACGTTTGAAGTTGAATTGTTTGGAATGTTCTGGAACAGATTCACACTAAACTGGACCATGGACGTAGATATTGCAGACATCTTCGATGAACTGAAAAATAAGAAACGCAATTTGACACATGTTATTGGTAATCATATTTTCAAAGTATGCAGCCAGTTCGGACGTTGCTTAGGTTCAGCCATAAGGGGTACATAGGTACTGATCTGGCACCAATGTCTTTCCGAACTTCATTTTCACCACTGCTTGAGCGAAGAGGTACTAGATATAGTAAGTTCTAAATGGTATTTAAGCTTACGCTAATAAAGTCAAACGAATGCATTTTAGAGTGTCTCACCTCTTTTTATTTTCTTATATTATCAAAGATTCAAAAATATATGTTATACTTGAAACAAGCCCAGCAAAGGTTACTAAAGGCACTCTGGCATCCATGATGGTGTTCCATCTTCCAAAAATACACAATCATGTTACTTTTACCCTTTCTATACTCGATCTTTTTAGCCTGAAACTAACGGCATTAAAGTGCTTAGGTATGTTAGTGTCAGATTTAATCCCCAGTGATTCAACCTTACTAGAGAGCCCTAGAGGATGTTACAGTATATGTTCATGCCATCCAAATCAACCTACCTTCGCTGTTTCGCTTCCGCCACAGGTTTACTCTTAACACTACAGGACTGAAACCACGGATGAGCTATTCATACCCAGTAAATATTTGATATGATTAGAGGATGATCTAATCAGACCAAAGTCCAACTGTCCAGCACAGCCTGATCAAATATGTTATCGCATGAGTATATCACCCTATGCAGTTTGAGCATGCAAACACACTCGGTGTGGATAAGTTTAACTTGAATTCAGTCTAATAATGTTTCAATTTGAATAAAGATGGCAACAAAGAGCAATTTAACCATTCACTTCAGCTAGTTACTTTACTGGCTTTTTAATACCACTCCACATCATTTCAAAATAGCAATATGCTCTGATTTAGTTGCAGATATTGTTCGATCTAATATCATCTGATGCAAGGGGAGTATTAAAGTCATACCCTTTTCTAATATTCTCTATATAGTCTACAGAATATAAGAGGGAGAAGTGACTTACACCCCGTGATCTGATGTGGAGTGTAAAATATTTTTAAGTGTGATGGGTTTTATATGTTAATTGCCCTAATATTTATAGATTTACTGCTTCAACCGTTTTATGCTCTCTTTTGAAAAGGGCACAATGTCACCGATGTGGTCAAAATTTTCACTATAAATCAAGCAGTCTATGTTTCGTTATGCCAAAGTCTGAAATAACCAAGTCTATGCAATGGGTATGTCAATTGCGGATAACGTTCACTTTTGTTTGAAGTCCAATAACGTTTGGAGCTGTTAAATGCTCTTTCCGCTATTTTGGATCTGTACTTCTTGTTTGAAACTGAAATCCATCATGACAATTCCCCATAACGAAGAAAATATCAAAATTGTGTTTTGTAAAATATGATAAAAAGCTGCAATAACATCTATAGTATTCAGCTCATAGCATGTCGAATCATTGCCAGTTAAAGAGATTTCAGCAAATCAAATGTTTTTTTCAAAATCTAAATTTTTGATAGATTGTATTTTAAATGCATGTTAAACAGTATATCGGTCGGTTGATTAAATTTCGTTCAATGAAATGTACTGAAATTGCAAGTAGGATTTATAATATAAGCGAACCGATGTGATCTATGCCATACAAACTATCAAACCTCAAAGAGATCTATGACTATATTCT